>OZ023264.1:45445550-45705550 GCA_964006375.1 Tillus elongatus | reverse complement strand
TGGCCAGGAAAATCGGACCAGGTTTTCGTGGAAAATTTTGTGTTGTCTTTCTGAAAAATATATATCCTTGGAAATAACAAAGTGAGGACTACCAAATTTGGTACGCGTATTTATATTATAAAGAGTAAACCATGTACCAAAATTTAGGTCTCTAAGTTTAAGGACAAAAAGTTACGCCCAGCTAAAGAAACAAATTTTGGAGTTTTCCTCAAAACGTCAAACTCCAATTTAAAACGTCAAAATTGGCAATGTTTATGCAAAGAACGTGAAACAAATACGGCTTGTGAAAAGAAACTGTTGCAAGAAGAGTGTTATGCGAACCATTAAGTTTCAGATTCATTCATTGACCTTCATTTTACTAAAATGTTTATAGAAAAATCATTTGAAATAGACCCTTTCTCTGGTGCTTTGGCTGTCGGTTTAGTTAAGTTGATGCTTTCGCTGTAGGTTTAGTAAAGTTTATGGTTTAACGTTCTATAATTTTAAGCTAATTTTTGTGGAACAAATTCGTTACTGCATTTTAGCATTTTTTATCGAAATATGATGCATGTTTGAAAGAAATAAATCTGGACGCAATAAGTGCGTTTCGGTAGCGAATTTTCATTAAATCTTTCAAATTTCAATAACTCAATTTGCTATTAACGTTAGTTTTGTTGGTTAGGAAACCAACATTTAACTTTATTTTCGAAAAATTTTTGTATAAACGCGGCAAGGGCGTTTTGATAGCGAATTTTCATTAAATGTTTCAAGTTTCAATAACTCAATTTGCTATTAACCTAAGGTTCATTGTCTAGAGACCAGTTTTCTCAAAAACATTTTAAGTTTATTTTCCGAACATTTTTGTACATTTTCAAATAATTATTTTGATTAAATATGGTACATTGTTCCTACTATATAGGTTATACCGGTAACCAAATTGATTTTTATGAAAATTCACTTCCATAACGCACTTGCTGCGTCTAGTTTTTTTCGTTTTGCCGAGACATTGTCGTGAACACCTTCCTCGGACGATGACATTGTGTTAATTAAGTTTGAAATATTGACGTCCACGACACTGCCTGGCGCTGCTATTCGCCGCTATCAGCTCCGCCTAGCGGTATATATTAGAAACCTCACATGTCGGGGACATATGGGGTTTCTAAAATAAATGACGATTTCAATTATAAACTGTAAGCAAAGCAAGCAGCGGACTTGTGTGGTTTCTCTCTAAAAGATGTATCTATTTTAAATAACTTGATTTTTGGTAAAAACCTCACATGCCCAAAATGTGGACATATTGGGTTTCTAAAATATGTTATTCATTTGGTGTTCTATACGGTCCTGTTTCTATTGCGTTATATAGTCCCTAGTTATAACCGTTTTTGCCTAAAATCACACCTTTATTATCTTTCTCTGCTTTAACATGAAAACATTCTTTCTCTTGTAGTCGTTTAAAAATATTTCTTGGATTAACATTTTTGGTATTAGTGGGCTTATTTTCATTTAAATTTGTAGTTATTTTATCTTTACATGCTTGTCTAATAAAGTTTTTTGAAGGCTCAGAGATGTGTTTAATAGCTGTATACCAGCAATAACATCTACTAGATCAGCCTTTTGTGACTGCAAACCTAATTTTATCCCTTTATTTAGAAGGTCAATCTAATTTTTGGTAAACGTATGCGAAGAAAGGTTTTTTACGAGACCAAGTTTCTGAGGACATGGTTTTTCATTTTTCATCTGTCACTTTATCAGCTGCTTTAATCTATTGTTATGTATATTGATTTTTTAACTAACTTTGCATTGACGACTACAAATATGTGGCTCTGAAAATTTCATAATTCTTGATATTCTAAATTATCTAACTCAAAGGTAAATTTTTATATAAACTATATACTTCCATTTCTAATATAGTGCCTTTAGAGTACAGGTATTGCATTTCTAAATCCAGCCATGTTTGTTTAGCAACATTTGCCACTTTTTCGTCTGTCTTTATTATATCGAAGTTAATGAAACTATGAATAACTGAATTTTGTTTTATAACTTAGCTTACGATAAATATTCAGTTCCATTGGCCTGGAAGTCATAATTCAATTAGTGTAGATTTTAACCTGTGATGAGCACTGGTAAGTAGTGTATTCCGATAAATTGGGTTCTCCAAATTGTACTCATCAGTACTCATCACAGGTTCCAATCTTCATCATTAAGTTTATGGTGTTATATATTTATAAAAATATTTTTTGCAGGGGTATTGAAAGAAGCGTTCGAAACGGATTGTACAAAATGCAACGATAAACAAAAAGCAGGTGCTAAGAAAGTTATAACATTCTTGATCAAAGAAAAGAGACCCACTTGGACTGAGATCCAAGCCAAATATGACCCTGACAACAACTATGTCAAAACATATGAAGCAGATCTCAAAGCCTCAGGCATCACTTTGTAAATTTGATATACTTTTATAGAATTAAGTTACTATAATTATTTTAATAAATTTATATAAATAATGGCTTTGGTCATATTTAAACTAAACCTAGTCCTAATCTTAACATGATTTATTCTTATTTCGGCAAGCACTTTAACGAAAAACATTATATTTTTTCAAGTAGAATTATTTGTTGAAAAACACTGTAAAAAAGACGTTCCTTCTCAATTGTTGAGTAGTTTCTTTCTGCATAATTTAGGGTACGACTGTAATAAGCGATAGACTTGTCACTTTGTGACAAAACACCTCCTACAGCCATATTACTAGCATCTGTAGTCAAATAAAAACTTTTTGTAAAATCTGGATGTGTTAATATAGTTGAGTTAGTAATGAGTTCTTTCGCTTGTTTAAATGCATTTATCAATTCGCTATTTTTAATGTCAATTTTTGAATCTGTCTTAAGGCATTTGGTTAAGGAAGATACGATTTTTTCGAAATTTTATATAGCGGCGGTAATAGCCTATCAAACCGAGAAATGACTAGGTACTTCTTTTTGGGATTTTGGTATCTGGTAATTTTATGGCTTTAATTTTATTCGGGTTAGGTCGGATTCCTCGGGTAGTGATTACGTGACCGAGAAACTCGACTTCTTTACGAAGTAATTCAGATTTGTCTAGTTGTACCCTGAGGTTAACTTCCTGTAATTTTGAAGACATTTGTTTTAAGTGTACCAAATGTTATTGTACGGACTTAGAAAGCATGACAATGTCGTCCATGTAAGCGAAGCATGATTTATAGAGCAAGAAGAAGTAGAAGTAGCTATAGCTTCGTCTACGGTTATAGTATTGTCAGATAGTTGGGGAATCAAAACAGTTCCATTTTCTATGTTGACAGAAAGTTTAATAGTGCTTACACATATTTGTTAGAAGTGTTTAAAATTTTTAGTATTAAGTTCGAAATAAAATGGGATCTCTAACTTGCCTAATGTTATAGTCTGTGTTTCGTAAGTGATACTTGCTTTAAGTTTTTGAAAATGGGCTGAACCAATCAATGCGTCGAAACGATCATGCCATTGCATGAATGAAAATCAAGGGATTTAATGTCATGTTTTTGCAATACAGGGAACTCAAGGTTAACAATACCTCCGGAAAATTTTCCAACGGATTTCATGGCGAAGAGTTTTCGGAAAATATATATTTTTGAAAAATTCATAAACCGGACCTGGATTCATGATGCTACCAGAGGGACCACTGTCGATGCAAGTTTGAAGGCCTAAAGAAGGAAGACAGAAAAATGGTAATTTAGGTTGCATGGTAATATTGTTAAGGTCTATTTTTATTGTGTTTTCGAGGCAACATCGCGAAAATCCTGGTTTTCACTATACTGCTCTTCTGGTTCATTAATTTCCTCATTATAAGAGGTTTCAGTAGGTTGATATTCATCATCATCCTGATAGAAATAAACGGGCTCTTTTTCATTCTCTTGACAGGCTTGGTGATTATTTAATTCAGGAATGGGGTTATTTGTACGGGAGCGATTGTTTGTTATATTGGTAGAAATTGACATAGGGGTTGAGAGTTAGTTGGGTAATTTTTCTGTTAAGGAATTTGAAATAGGTCGGCTTGGAAATGGTTGCCGAAATGTTGACTGCTTGTAATAATTTTGTTGGCGGATTCCCTGGATATTAGGGTAGAAATCATTTACTCTCTTATTAACCATTAGTGGTTTTTGTGGCTGATGATTTTTATTGCTCTGACGGAAGTGAGCTTCATCTTTATACTTAATTACTTTTAAGAAATTTACTACCTGTTTGTCCCATCTTAAGTGCCCATATGTTATAATGCCCAAGTATTTTGCGCATTCGGTTTTCTTCAATTGTAATGCATTACCAACGCAAATGGTTAAATCTGAAAACTGGGCAAAGTGTTTCTGTACGCTGTAAAAGGCAAAAACTTTGTCTTCTCCGCATTAAGTGTTACCACTCCGTTATTCTTCTAAAACTCAATTCCGCTTTTTGTTTCACTTCACTCCAAATATGTCCACCGCAGAATATAACGCCATTGTCAGCAGAGCATAATATATCGCCCCTGCAATCCAACCCAACAAATACAAGTTAAAAAGGATAGGTCCAAATACGCTGCCCTGAAGGACACCATATTCTGCTCGCTGTGCATCGCTTGGTATTCCGTTTACTTCCACTCTTTGTGTCCTGTCTGCAAGGTAGGTCTCCATCAATTTTAGTGTCATACCACGCATTTCATAAGCTTCCAGCTCCTGTAAAAGGATTTTAGTCATTCGTGGAACTTGCTTTTCTAGAAGCAAACTGCCTATTTAACAATATATTATGTTTCTCAGGAAAAAAAACAAGTCTCTCTTTTATCGCAATTTCCATTAACTTTGTGAAACTTGTCATCAGTGTAATAGGTCTGTAGTTTATCATTTCAAGAACATCATCTGACTTGCATATTCAACTTAAATATTGTAATATGAATCAAACTGGTTTTTTGCATTTTAATAATTCTTTTCGAAACCGAATTTGCCGCAGCCACAACTTGTACTTCATTATAAATCTTTCAATATCTTTTTCATCTTATTTTATGTGACAAAAACATCAAAACCTTGACGAGATTTTTGGCTAAAGGTTACGTAAGACATCATATAAATATTATTTAATTTTTAAATGCATTATAGTCAATTCAAAACGGTGAGTGAGAAGGAATCTCAAGAAGAAAAATTTAGTTCGTGATAATTTATTTTAAGTCTTAGGCACCATGAAAGTCTGTGTGGTAGTTTTAGCAGTTTTTGTTACCATAGCCCTAGCAAGACCTGACGATAAATATACAATCAAGTACGATAATATAGATTTGGATGAAATTCTGACTTCCGATCGTCTTTTGCAAAACTATGTTAACTGTCTTTTAGACAAAGGCAGCTGCACACCAGACGGGACTGAACTGAAGGGTAAGTTGAGATTGTTACCTTTATTAACTTTTAAACGTAACTTTTTATTAATTATCAAATACCCTATATGACCCTAGAAAATAGTATTGTATAATAATATAATAGTAATATATAATACGAAGGCGGGTCAAAAGTCCGTGACTTTTTGAATGAAACACAGGTTTTTTGACACAAAATCATTTTATTTCTCAACATAGTCTCCTTTGAGTTCTATACACTTCATCCAACGTTTCTCGAATTTTTGTATCCCTTCCAAAAAATAATATTTGTCGAGGTCCTCAAAACAGGTATTTGTTTGTGAGATGATTTCATCATTGCAGCCAAATATCTTTTCGCCGAGCCATTTATTTAAGTTTGAAAACAAGAAATGGTCACTCGAGGCGACATCCGGAGAATCGAGCGGATGAGCCCAATTTATGCAATTTCGCCATGGAAACTACACATGTGTGCACCTTTGCATTGTCTTGGTGGAAAACAACTTTTTTCTTGGCCAAATACGGTCGTTTTTTCTTCAAATCGTCATTGAATCGGTCCAATAAGTTGGTATAATATTCTCTATTGATAGTTCTTCCATTTTGAAGGTAATCAAGGTGAATTATAGCGCGTGCATCCCAAAAAACGGTAGTCATGACTTTATTGGCTGACAAACCCACTTTAGCCTTCTTCGGCGCCGATTCGCACGGAGAAACCCACTGTTTTGACTGTTGTAGTCTACGGTTACGAAACCACGCAAAGGCTCGTCCCTATTGCGGTTGAACAACGCCAAACACTCCTTAGAAGTTGTCACACGATTGCGTTTGTGGTCGATTGTGAGCAAACGCGGCACCCATCTTGCGGATAGCTTTCTCATACCCAAGTGGTCATGCAAAATCGAAATCACTGAACCATGTGATACGCCTATGACTTTCGCAATCTCCCGCGCTTTCAGTCTCCGATTGGCCAACACCATATCGTAAATTTTTTCAATTGTTTCGGGTGTAGCGACCTAAACTGGGCATCCAGAACGTTCAGCGTCTATTGTGCTTGTACGGCTGCAACGAAATTCAGTAAATCACTTTTTTACCATGGAAATTGATGGTGCGAGTCCCCATAGTATTTATCAAGCTTAGCCTTGGTTTGAGTAATGGCTTTTGTCCGCAAAAAATAATGTCTGATAAGGTTGGATGAGCACAGGAAATTCCATTTTTTCCATTTTCGTTATAACTCAAGAAGTTGTCTGATTTCAATGGCTATCTAACACAAACTAAGCTTGTTCAAAAATTGACAGAACTTAACTGAGAGATGCTTGTTGGCAGGAGCAGTGTTGCCCTTCCTGTGAAGAGGCGGCAAATTCAAAAAGACACGGACTTATTAACTTGCCCTCGTATAATTCTTCTTTACACTACTTATAAATCTGTAAACAACTTTCGCCGTCTTTGTTGGTTTCAGCTACTTTTCTAAACTACAAAACCTTTCTTCATATGAACAAATCCTGAAAATATTATTGGATATTTATCTACAATTTGACACTTCATTCTGATATAATATTACGTTATTACACAACGACTTTCAAACACGTAGTGAGGTATCGTACCAGAGTTAAGTTGTTATAATAAGGTATTATTACATTTTAAATAAACAAACTCTGATTACGTATTATTACACTTTAAATAAACAAACTCTGATTACGTATTATTACATTTTAAATAAACAGACTCTGATTACGTATTATTACATTTTAAATAAACAGACTCTGATTGAACTCCCATAAAATGTTTTACCATTTTAACTGGTTGATAAATATGACTTCTAAAAAGCCTGGAAGCAGCAACTGCGTTATGGTAGTGAATTTTCATAGAAATGATCTGACAAAATATTTTATTATAACTTTTTTTTCTTGTAACATAGAAATCTAAATTTTGGTGTATAGTTTACATTTTACATCGTAAACCTATCTACCAAATAAATTTGGTTATCATAGGTTTTTTTACTTTTTGAGATAAATTTTTTTTCGAATGAAAACTCAAAATTTTCCCAGAAAACCTGGTCCGATTTTTCCGACTAACGAACTTATTCAAGCCACTAATAAAAGGAAAGTAGATGCCGAATTTTATCAAAATCGGCCCATTATTTTTTGAGTTATCGGTGTGACACTATATATATATATATATATATATATATATATATATATATATATATATATATATATATATATATATATATATATATATATAGGGTGGCGCATTGAAAGCGAAACAGAACGATTTGCGTCCAGAGAATTTTTTAAGAAAACGCGGAAAAACATCAATTTTAATATTGAAGGGGACATGTTTTGACATAAAATTTACTTTGTCACATCAACCCTTTAAGGGTGGTGATAATAACCCTTATATGTTAAATGTTCGGTCGAGTGTTACATAGTTTGAAAGCTCTTTCGTTTCTGAATTCAGCACACTAATTTTTTTGGAACTTTTATCAACTCGTTTAAAATTTATTTACAGTTGGAGTTGCAAGAACGTATTTCATTCATTGTGATAAGAAATGCACTAATTAGTCAATTTCGTTAAAAAAACTACGGCATTCTTCAACAATGCGTCGTCGTATTTTTTCCAGAGACTCCGGTTCTGTTGCGAAAATTCTACTCTTTAAATTGCCCTATAGAAAGAAGTCTAAAGGAGTTAAATCCGGTGATCTAGGGGGGCACTCAATAGCACCTCTACGCCCAATCCATTTCTATGGTAACTCTCTGTTCAAAAACTCCCTAACACATTGTGAAAAATGCGGAGGAGCTCCATCTTGTTGAAACACTAATTGATTTTCTTGAGAGCGATTATCATTTTCAACAATGTCAATTAGTAGAGGGTAAACGATATCTTCTTCAACGATATCTTCCAAATACGTTTCGCCACTCAAATTGCCCGTAAGAGAAATTGGTCCGTTTAAACGGTCTCCAAAAATACCAGTCCAGACATTCAATTTCTGTGGAGTTTGAGTGTGGACTTCGTGAAAATTTATTGGATTCTTATTTACCCAATAACGACAATTTTGACGATTGACTGTAGAGTTTAATAAAAACGTAAACTCGTCTAAAAAACAGATATTGGACAGAAAGTTCCCGTTATCAGCTATTCGTGCAGTAATAACTTCACAAAAATCCAGCCGCCGATCAAAATCATCTTTATTCAGTTGTTGAACAAGATGAATTTTATACGGGTGAAATTTATGATGCTTCAATACTCGCTGAATAGTACTTCTTTTGATGTTTGAAACAGTGGCCAGTTTTCTCGTGCTCAAAGTTGGGTCTGCAGTAATTTGTCCTAAAACTTCAATCTCAGTAGTCTCATTTCTAACCGGAAATTCACGTTCAGGATCCCGTTTTTTGTTGGCTACTGAACCACTTTGTCGAAGCTTTGCAACTAACTCCAAAATATATGTTCTGTTAACATGTTTGTTCGAATGTCGTTCATTAAACAAATTTGCAGTACGGTTGGCACAGTCATCGTTTTTAAAAACAAAGAGTAATTATTTCAACTCTCTCTTCTACAGAATACACCATTGTGAAATAAATTTTCGGTAGCACTATCAAGTATCAAACCGACCGATAAACTGAAATAATAAACCGCATTTCTCTCATTCCGATTGACTATCAGCACATTTCTTATCGGAATAAGTGAAATGCGTTTTTGCATCTTCAACTGTGAATAATTTTTAAACGAGTTGATAAAACTTCCAAAAAAATGAGTGTGCTGAATTCAGAAAAGAAAGAGCTTTCAAATAATGTAACACAAGATCCATGTTCCCTATTTAAATTATAAGGGTTGTTATCGCCACCCTTAAGGGGTTGATGTGACAGTTGAGTTTTATGTCAAAACATGTCCCCCTAAATATTAAAATTGACGTGTTTCGGCGTTTCTTAAAAACCAAAATTTGTCTGGACGCAAATCGGTCTGTTTCGTTTTCAATGCGCCACCCTATATATATATATATATATATATATATATATATATATATATATATATATATATATATATATATATATATATATATATATATATATATATATAAACAATATAAACAATATAAACAATATAAACATATAAAAATTGAAACTGACCCCGGATATGGGTTCTAGGGGTTCTAGATCGCGCTCATTTGCAAAATTTTTTTGAAAATTCAAAAGTCGGGATCTCCCCATTAGTGAATTTTTTCTACGAGAATTCACTAAAATAATAGTTATTCAAATTTTGTGGAGTGATTTTTAATTACAATTTCTCTCACTTTATTCATATTTAACTTTGATAGCATTGACTTGCCTTAATAAACTGCTTCGCTGCGAATATCATTCACGTGGATTATTGCCTAAGATACTGCACGGTAAATAATATATTCCTAAGGTCATGAATTTTTATCTTATTTTGTGGGTTTTTCTGAACTCTATAAAGATGTTATCTCTAATTATTTCTTTAGACTTTTGTTGAGAACGAGTCTCTTGAAAATTTCAAAACTTTTCGCATTTTATTTACAACACAGATGTCTCTGTCCTAGCTATTTATGTACTAGATGCACTGTCAGCTTAACGTTATTTAATAACGTTTTAGAACTAGTGATAGCTGAACCTGCCATGAAGATATAGATTTTTTCAAATAACGACTTTTTGATTCGCCGTTGTGCCAAAAATTGGTAGAAATGCATTGTTAGTTGTTCCTTTTCACTTTATTCAGGGTTATCGGTTCTGCTTGGATTATGCCTTAATACATTTTCAATCATTGTAACCTCCTTCAAAGAAAAACTAGAAACTAGAACCGTGGTACATGTGATTGACCTCAGGTGGATATAAATCTGCTCAATATTGAGGTCACGGTCGCCTATAATACCCTACCCTAAAAATAGCTATCTATCCGATTATCATATTTATTAAGATTAGCAATACTTTTAGGAGGTTGACAGATCTGGATATCTAGCTTGATACTCACGTTCTTTTTCCTTGTTGGTTTTGCACTGCCTGGAGTCCTATATTTGTGAGCGCCCCAGACTAGTGCCAGGTTATATAGAAATTTAGATATCTAGATAATCGTTAGTTATAAATAATTGTTTGCACTGACTCCAAAAGAAAGGAGATATTAGGGAGGAATTTCTCTTGAATTAAAACAGATATATTAATATAACAAAATATTGAATTTATTCATGTAAATTAAATTTGGAGTGGCGAACAAAATGAAATAAAATGGTTGATAAATTTCAAATAAACAATAATTGCACACAAATACAAATCAAATAAGCAGCAAGAACTTGAAGAACAAGAAATTATTAATTCACATACATATGACAAGACAATAAGATAGAGATAGTTGCATGTTACTAAAATGTTAATGTTAATTACTTGAGGTATATTAAAGATCAAATGCTGTATTTTAAAGCTCAAAAAAAAACACAAATTATTAGGTAAATTACTTGACGTTTGTCAATCAATTTGATTAATTTTTCAATTACTCAACTGGCCAGTTCTTTGAGTGAGGCTCCATATAAAAGATATACACCTACGTGAAATTTCTACATTAATTACTGAAAATAATAGATATTAAAGAGAATGTATAGGTTAGATATTTTACAGACAAAATTTGCTAATTACAGTTTCAAAAACTATGTGTTTAAATTTACAAAATTGACAAAATCCTAGAGATTAAACAGGAAATTTATAGTTATTCTGACAGCACCTCCCTGACATTGTTTAAGCTCAAACTTGATTACGTGATTTTGAAAGTTCAGGTTATAAAATTTCAGATGTTAGATTGCTGCATGAAAAATTCTGTTGGTTCAGAGAAAAATTCTATAAAGACGCACCAAGTCTTCCTGTATTGAATTACCTGATGACCCCGTGAATATGTTTTGCAAGTGGGATCAACTATGAGTGCCTGACACAGGTTCCAGGGACTTCAATAAGAGAGAAGAAGCTGGGGAAAACGAGTGGTACTTTTCATTGGCAATTATTTGGCCGGTGGATTTATTGCTCCAATACTATAAGACCATTTGACACCTATGTCCCTATGTCGATGTTCTGAATTCGCTTGATGGAAACTTTGCAAAATCGCAATTAAAACGTGAATTGGCCCAAGTGAAATTTACTGCCAGTTGACTTAAACTTTGGCAATAACAAGGAATTCTTTCTGATTAAGGCAATAAATCAACAGGTCGGAACAAAGAACCACAACTTAACTCCCGTTTTAAGGCTGAATACGATGTTTATTTAAACTCGAAAATCGTTTTAATTACTTTAAACAATCACTGACAATAATCATTAGGTAGTACAGATAACAGAAATAATATTATAACCCTGTTTTTAAGATAATTTAATAGCCACCGAAACTAATGGGTGTTTATTCGACCAGCGCCAGGCAGAGGCTCCCCGAGTTAACGTGCTGTGTCGTTCATCTCTCGCCTCGCTTTACTGACGCTTTACCTCCCGTGTCTAGAGTTGAAGGTTTTGCCGGATACTTTGTGCAACGGTTCAAAACGGTCGTTCTTGGGTGACATCACCGATCGGAAAATTACAGAGCCCGTAGCAACGATATTTATTTCTTGGAAATATTCCTTCAGCAAAATGCGACGCATCATTTGCTAACAAAGCTATATTGCTTCTTTAGATATTTGAATTTTAATGTACACATTTAAAATGCAGTACGGTGTTTATGGTAGTTAAACATTGACGACTTTTGATCAAATAATTTTTGAAATTGCCTTACAGAAATTGGATTGTCGGGTATTAATTAAGTCTCTTACGGGTTTATTTTGAATATTTAAAGTAGTAACGAGACGTAATCGGTACAACATACTCGCGCAGTACAGTCTTTATTGTTTGACCTACCTGTAGGCATATTGTCCGAGTGCACCAGGCTCCGACAGTTGCCAACAGTTTAATTGTTATATCAAGAAATGTTGACAAATGTTGACACAATAATTTAACTGTTGGTAAGTGTTGGCGTCTGGTGAACTCAGTCATCGATAACTGTTTTAAAGGTTAAACAGAGACTTCACTTTAAATTGGTAAGTCGAAATCTAGTTATTCGCACATTATTGAAATACTTGTTTGTATTTTGCTTTCTAACGCTGGTATATTTCCGCGACCATGGCCAATCATCGACGCCGTGGAGCTGTTTCACCTTACTATCCTAGAAACTTCGCCGAACCCCAACTTTCTTGTTAACAGCTTAGGGATATTTAAGGTGCCCACAATTGCATGGTATACGGGACCGAGAGATTTACACCCCATCCGAATGTGCAAGCATTAAATTTGCTCAAAAACAGTGCCAAAACCTTAGCTGATGTTAATTTACCGGTATGTTCTTTTTGTCTAAGTTATATGGCTACGACTGTGTGCCATGCGTACATTTTTCCCACACTTTACATCAGCAGTGACAGTATGTACCTAGAAAGTTAATTAATCCTCTACTGACAGTAGAATCCAGGACCCGTGGTTTAGGAGAAACACGTTCCTACCACCTGGTCATAGAGGCTGCGTTTAATTGTATAATGACTCGAAGTGTAAAATTTTTCAAACAATCATTTACTTTTGGCGAATATTATTCAAAAATTACACAACAGCATTCTACAGGTGATCCACCATACTATTGATCCATAACTTGGGCATGTGCCTTACTCCACTGGTATATATCCCACAGATTATATTGACGTACATCCCCGATTCTTGCAGTACATTTGATTTTTGTTCAACACCTTTCAAGTTGCCTAAATAAGTGGAGTGATTGCTTTACTAATAAAAGAACAAAATCTTTAGTTTTGAATTTTTTTTTGTTATTTTGATCTACTGCATAACATTTATTTAATTTAATTATTTTTCCAGGCGTGCTAAAAGATGCTTTGGAAACCGAATGTACCAAATGCAGTGATAAACAGAAAGAAGGCAGTAAAAAGGTCATTAGATACTTAATCAAGAACAAGCCTGATATGTGGAATGAATTGCAAGCCAAGTTAGATCCTGACAATAAATACGTGAATAAATATGAGGCAGAACTTAAAGCTGAAGGCCTTATTGTATAATCAAAAAGTAATGTAAAATTTTTAGAATAAATGTTTGGACGAACTAATTATTGCTTTAAATTTTATTCCACAAAATACGGAATAATTACCTTACGGTCTTTTAGATCTACCAGAAATTGCTTTTAACAGGACTTGTCTTTTTTGAGGAAGTTTGTTATCATGGCTTTTTATTTTGTCTTCCTGATTGTGTCTTGTCAGTTCTTTTTTCTGGTAAGATTTTAATTTTTAACTAGAGAATAAAAAAATTAATTTTATACATACTGATAGCAATTAAAAGGTTAAAAATGTGTTCCTATGATTTGTCGCAGAATTAATTTTTGAGCGACATCGACATATAAAAATTGAAATATCTCGACAATGGTGTGTCTGAAAGATTTAAATAAAGTATACATTTTTTGCTTACAATTGATAAGGGCTGCAATGTAGCTATACGGTAGCTCAATATTACTAGGTGTCAAAAAATTATAGCCAACTGAATGCAAGCCATGTCTTACAGGTGGCGCTCTCTACCAGCAGTCTTATTAACAATAACATATTTAAATTTCGTGCGTCGAAAACCCCCACATGCCAATTTTCACGTCAAAATTTTAATTTGACTCAGACGTTCGTGAAAACTGACAAAAGCAAATAATTTTAACACGCTGTATTTAAAAAACTAAGCACATTCGGACCCATCTTTATATGAAAAATAGTCTTATTTTTTTGTGTTGAATGTGCGCCTGTAACATAAACCATCATTTTGTAAATACACTGTATATATATATATATATATATATATATATATATATATATATATATATATATATATATATATATATATATATATATATATATATATATATATATATATATATATATATATATATATATATATATATGATATCAACAATCAAACTGACGTTGGGTATTCTACGAAAATTCGTGTGAATACTTTTGTTATTTTATATTTTGGCACTTATTTAGCTGTCTAAATTTATTTCACGTATAGTTTTATATTAAATGTTATTAAAGGTTTTAAGTCTTAAAAAAATATCATTTTGTAGTCATTTTCTTGTCCCTGTTGTTTCGCCTAGAGATCTTTGATGAAAACTTTCCATTGTATCAAGACGTCAATAATTATGCATGTTATACAAAACAGAATAAATTAGCCTACTAATTAATTATCCATTGTTAAAAACTGGCTTAAGTTTTAATATTATTTAGCCAATTAAACAAGTACCTCTTAAAATAGACAATTTGTCGCCTTGCAAATTCAGCAATTGTTGTTTACAAATAAATATTGTAATATGAATCAAACTGGTTTTTTTGCATTTTAATAATCCTTCTCGAAACCGAATTTTCCACAGCCATGACATGTAACTCATTATAAATCGTTCAATTTCTTTTAAATCTTATTTTAAGTGACAAAAACATTAAAACCTTGACGTGATTTTTGGCTAAAGGTTGCGTAAGACATCATATAAATATTATTCAAATTTTAGATGCTTTATAGTCAGTTCCAAACCGTCAGTTGGAAAGAATCTCAAGAAGAAAAATTTAGTTCCTGATAATTTATTTTAAGTCTTAGGCACCATGAAAGTCTGTGTGGTAGTTTTAGCAGTTTTTGTTACCATAGCCCTAGCAAGACCTGACGATAAATATACAATCAAGTACGATAATATAGATTTGGATGAAATTCTGACTTCCGATCGTCTTTTGCAAAACTATGTTAACTGTCTTTTAGACAAAGGCAGCTGCACACCAGATGGGACTGAACTGAAGGGTAAGTTGAGATTGTTACCTTTATTAACTTTTAAACATAACTTTATATTAATTATAAATTATTCTCTATGACCCTAGAAAATACTATTATATAATAATATAATAGTAATACATAATAATAATTCTTCTTTAAACTACTCATAAATCTGTAAACAACTTCCGCCATCTATGGTCGTTTCAAAAACTTTTTAAACTACAAAGCATTTCGTTATATGGACAAATCTTGAAATTATGATTGCACGACCACTTTCAAACACGTAGTTAGATATCGTACCAGAGTTAAGTAAAGCAGTCTTGTAGTAAGCTATTATTACATTGTAAGTAAGCAAGCTCTGATTGAACTGCCATAAACTGTTCTATCATTTTAACTGGTTGATGTTTATAACTTCTAAAAATAATAGATATTCGTATTTTGTGGGGTGATTTGTAACTACAATTTCTCTCAGTTTATTTATGTTTCACTTGGATAGCATTGACTTGGCTTAATAAACTGCTTCGCTGCGAATATCTTTAGCCACTCAAACGCTCTGGTTCTCTAAATTCTATGACAAGGCCAGACTTGAAAAGGTCAAAGCCCACAAAACGCTTCTACACAATCCCAGTCAAGAAAATCGTCAAGAATTTAACGACGCAAGAAACCGCTATGTCCGCATTCTTTCTGAGGCAAAAAACTCGTTTAATAACCACATCAAAAACAAAGTCCTCTTAAGCCCCAACGGCGGCAAACCCTTCTGGACTCTTGCTAAATCTATTAGGAATAATTTCTGCAAAAGCACGTTCCCACCTCTTGTCTCAGGGAATGAAATTGTTTCTACCGCCCTGGGCAAGGCTGAACTTTTTGCTTCGTTGTTCACCGGCAATTCTACTCTCAACCCACCTCCAAATGTCCAACCACCAACAGTGTCCAATGTCGCGTATAAAATGACAGATATTATTTTCAGAACTAAAAATGTACGAAAGATGCTCTCTTCTCTTAATACCAGGAAAGCCTCTGGCCTTGACGAGATCCCAGCAATTCTTCTCAAAAAATGCGCACCAGAACTTACTCCTGTTCTGACTCATTTGTTTCAGATATCTTACAATAAAGGCATATTCCCTAGTAACTGGAAAACTGCTCAAGTACAACCCATCCCCAAGAAAGGATCCAAAGCGCTTCCTAGCAACTACAGGCCAATTTATCTCCTTTTAGTGGTCTCTAAAGTGATGGAAAAGTATATAAACACCGAATTACTAAAATTTCTTGAAAAACACAGTCTAATCCACGACAGGCAGTATTAATTCCGTCAGCGCAGATCGACTGCCGACCTCCTTTCCTTTGTCACCCATTCTTGGAACAAGTCTATGGAACAACACGGCGAATCCCAGATTGTTGCTCTAGACATATCCAAAGCATTCGACCATGTCTGGCACGCAGCGCTGCTTAATAAACCTCCGGCCTATGGCCTACCACTAAAACTTTGTACCTGGACAGCAAATTTCCTCTCCTACAGGAGCATTTCTGTTGTTGTGGATGGCCATTCCTCTAAACTGTATCCAATTAATGCAGGACTTCCTCAAGGTTCAGCTTTAGCCCCTACTTTGTTTCTTCTCCACATCAATGACCTCCTCTCTAGCACATCCAACCCAGTTCACAGTTACGCGGACGACAGCACCCTCCACTCAAATATACAATATTCTAAGACTGTATCTTTGGCCCAAATAGATGAGCATCGCAGACTCATGGAGGGTTCTGTCTTCGTCGATCTCCAAAAAATATTAGACTGGGGAATTAGAAATCTTGTACAATTCAACCCCACCAAATTTCAGTCTTGCTTTCTTTCTCATAAGATAGACACCAGCCCAGACCCATCACAATGAACAACCAAGTTATTTAAAGTAATGAGTCCTTTTCTCTTGTTGTCATTTCTGTGGATCGAAATCTTAATTGGCACCAACATGTCACATCAATTGCAGAAGCGGCTGCTAAGAAATTAGGTTTCCTCTTCCGGGCTCGCAAATACTTTTCACCAGCTAATCTCTGTACCTTATATACTTCACAAATAAGGCCAAACCTCGAATACTGCTCCCACATCTGGGGTGCAGCTGCTGCTTCTACACTTGCTATCCTGGACTCCATTCAAAAAGAGCTATACGTCTCATCGGTAACCCTACCCTCACCCAAAGGCTGCCAACCCAACCCACGGGCACTGCTCAAAGGAGCTTTCTTCCATAGTTCCTCCACCTGCTGCCTCCAACAGATATACCAGGGGAACAGAGCGAATGCACCCTTTTACTGTCCAGGTCACCGGACATATAACATCTTGTTATGTCCGCTCTTTTGTCCCGAGGACTTCCAAGTTGTGGAATTCCTTGTCGACACATGTTTTTCCTTCTCCTCCGAACCTCCAAACCTTCAAGTCCAGAATTAACAAGTTGCCTCTTTCCTCTTTGTCAACACCCAGGGTACGATAGTATTTAGGCTGTAAGCCCTCGTGGTGTGTTGTTGAAATTAAAAAAAATCATTCACGTGGATTATTGCCTAAGATACTCCACGGTAAATAATATATTGCTAAGGTCATGGATCTTTATTTGGCCAATTAACAACTGCCCTCCTTATTTTATTGGTTTTTCTTAACTCTGTAAAGGTGTTATCTCTAATTATTTCTTTACACTTGTGTTCAGAGCGAGTCTCTTGAAAATATCAAAACTTTTTCGCATTTTATTTAGAATACATGTATGTCTGCTCTGACAATTTATGTACTAGATGCACTGGTCGGCTTAGCAATATTTAATAACGTTTTAGAACTAGTGATAGCTGAACCTGCCATGAAGGTATAGATTTTTTTTAAATATCGACTTTTTGAATCTCCATTGTGGCAATAATTGGTAGAAATGCATTGTTACTTGTTCCTTTTTACTTTATTAATGCCTATAGGTTCTGTTTAGACTACGCCCTAATAAATTTTCAAAGATACTCACGCAGTACAGTCTTTATTGTTTGATCTACGTGTATGTATATTGGCCGAGTTCACCAGGCGCCGACAGTTGCCAACAGTTTAATTGTTATGTCAAGTTATGACACAATAAATGAACTCGGCCATTGATAGCTGTTTTAAAGCGTAAACAGACATTTCACCCTTGATTGGTAAGTCGAAATCTAGTTATTCATACTGTATTCTAGCGTATTACCAGTATTTGAGCATACTTGTTTCTAATTTGTATTCTAAACGCTGGTCTATTTCCACGACTATCGCCAATCATCCACGCTGTGGAGCAGTTCACCTCACTGTCCTAGAAATTTCACCAGACCCCAAATTTTGTTAACATGTTAGAGATATTTAAGGTGCCCCCAATTGAATGGTATACGGGACCCATGAATTTACGCCCCCTCCGAATGTGCAAACATTCAAATTGCTCAAACACAGTGCCACAACCTCAGCTGGTGTAAATTTACCAGTATGTACTTTTTCCTCTAAGTTATATGGCTACGGCAGTGTACCAATCGCACATTTTTCCCACACCTTACATTAGCAGTACTTAGAAAGTTAAGTGATCCTTTACTGAAAGTTGAATCCAGGACCCGTGGTTTAGGAGATACACGTTCTTACCACTTGGTGATAAAGGCTGCGTCTAATTGTATAATGACTCGAAGTGTAAAATTGATCAAACAATCATTGACTTTTGGCGAAAATTATTTAAAAATTACACAGCAGCATTATACAGGCGATCCACAATACTATTGATCCATAACTTGGGCATGTGCCTTACTCCACTGGTATATATCCCACAGATTATATTGGCGTCGATCCCCAATTCTTGCAACACATTTGGTTTTTGTTCAACATCATTATACAGTGATCCACCATACTATTGATCCATAACTTGAGCATATTCCTTACTCCACTGGTATATATCTCAAATATTATATTGACGACCATCCCCAATTCTTGCAGTACATTTGATTTCTGTTCAACACCTTCCAAGTTGTCTAAATAAGTGGAATGATTGCTTTACCAATGAAAGAATAAAATCTTTAGTTTTGAAAATGTTCTTTGTTATTTTGATCTACTGTATAACATTTATGTGTTATTTAATTCAATTATTTTTCCAGGCGTACTAAAAGAGGCTTTGGAAACCGAATGCACCAAATGCAGTGACAAACAGAAAGAAGGCAGTAAAAAGGTCGTTAGATACTTAATCAAGAACAAACATGATATGTGGAATGAATTGCAAGCCAAATATGACCCTGACAATAAATATGTGAAGAAATATGATGCAGAACTTAAAGCTGAAGGCATTACTGTATAATCAAAAAGTATTGTAAATGCTGGTAAAATTTTCAGAATAAATGTTTAGACGAACAAACTATTGCTTTAAATTACATTCCACAACATACGCAATGGTTACCTTAGGGTCTTTTAGATCTATCAGAAATTGCTCTCAACGAGACTTGTCTTTTTTGATGCACAATAAATATTTATTATTTAGAACAACATAACAAATGCATAATAAAAGCATTAAAATGCATAAACTGTTACATAGTTTTAGCACGTTATTTGCACACCACATCTTTTACAGAAAGTGGGGTAGGTATACTTAATTCAGATTTAAAATATTTATTATAATATGAACTTGAATTTTTGACCGACCTTGTATACAAAGTTTTCTTTGTTAACCAAAGAACGGTGTATAGACACGCATTCATCTAAATGTGACGACAAAACAATTACGTATTAAATGATAGTGTATTGTTGAATTTAATTGAAAATTGCAGGAAACAGACAGAGTGTTTGAAATAAACTATACACTTATACATTCCCGTTATACAGTGTCGAACAACCAAATGGAATTAATTCAGAATATCAAATAATGCATTATATAACAATTCTAGGCTCTTGGGCTTGAAGAATTGTGTCCCTGTCTTTCCTATAGTTAATAAGATAAACGTACTTACGATTATATATATTACGGGTATATATATATATATATATATATATATATATATATATATATATATATATATATATATATATATATATATATATATGTGTGTGTGTGTGTGTGTGTGTGTGTGTGTGTGTGTGTGTGTGTGTGTGTGTGTGTGTGTGTGTGTGTGTGTGTGTGTGTGTGTGTGTGTGTGTATGTACATCTTCACGTAAAAGAGATTTTACTTAATTACATAACTATGTAAAAGATATGTAAATTTAATGAGTGAAGATTGAAACCTGTGACGAGCACTGATAAGTACAATTTGGAGACCCCGTTTCGCTAACAAAGTTAGCATCATCGGAGGGATAAATAAACTCTTTATTCACCTTAGTTTATTCACCCCTCTGATGACGCTAACTTTGTTAGCGAAACGTTCGTCACGTCTAAAAACCGTATTTTGATGAATTGGGTTTTCCAAATTGTACGTATGATGTTAATTTATATATATGTATATATAGAAAATTCTCGACGCAGCATGTGCGTTATGGTAGTGAATTTGCATAGAAATGATCTGGCAGTAAATATTTTTCTATAAACTTTTTTTTTCGTGTAACATAGAAATATAAATTTTGGTGTATAGTTTACTCTTCATATCTACCTACCTACCAAATTTGGTTACCATAGCTTTTTTATTTTTAAAGATTTAACATTTTTTTCGAAAGAAAGCTCAAAACTTTCCCAGAAGACCTAGTCCGATTGTCCTGACTAACGAACTTATCCAAACCACTGACAAAGGGAAGGTAGATGCCAAATTTGATCAAAATCGGCCCATTATTTTTTGAGTTATCGGAGACCTATATATATATATATATATATATATATATATATATATATATATATATATATATATATATATATATATATATATATATATATATATATATATATATATATATAGTGTTTTTATAATTTATTATGATATTTTTGTTTCTCAGAGGGGGTTCTGGCACTATGAAAACTTGTCAATGAAGTTGACAAAAATTTAAATTAAATAAATTATTTCTTAAAACAAAAGGATTGATCAACTTATTAAGAACTGGACAAATGAAACGAAACTAAAATTTTCAAAATACTGAGTATATTAAAGGATTAAATGAGCTATGAATACAATAATTAGTATGAAAATGAAAATGATAACCCTTAAACAATCAATCAAACTAACTAAAAATGGTTCACTATTATTCTAACTATAAATACCTTACTTGTTTATTTAACTTAACAAAAGCACTTAAGAATTTCTCTTTGATTTTAAAGTGGACGCCTTGTTTTGCTACTCTCCCTGTGTTATGCCCAACCACCCATTCACTGTTCACGATGTTTGGACTAAACTATACAAATTTCCTTGAATATCTAACCTGGGCTTTTTTTAGATTCCTCTAATGGACAATATCCAAATTTTGTGTTTGCATTAACACTCCCTGCCAAATTAGCTGTGTTTCAATTATCTGCCGATAGTGATCCCTGTTTTCTAGTGATTTGATATAATCTCCTATATAATTTCAAGGGCTGATGTTCTCATAATCTATTATTTTTGGATTCTCTAAATTCTATGTTTCTGCTTTCTGACGATGTGATGTATGTACAATCTTATATGCCTTTCTTTTGGCTATTGTTTTATTTCAAAAAAAATCTTCTAACTTTTTTCCCTTCTGACAACTTGTCATCTTTTTACTTGATTTTTTTTCTACTACTAAGTCTTATCGCTATGGATACAATTTTGATTTAATTTCGTACGATAAATATGGGAATTGACAATTGAAAACTATATTGAACCTGATTTTTTTCCAAATCTAAAGGCTCGCAAATTTACCTATGGATTCATATTGTATAATTTTCAAATGATTCCATTTTTGTGTATTTAAAATTTATATTATTGTTACTTGTCGTCTAGTAACAGACTCTACCTCAACAAATTTATTTAACCAGGTATCATTCCCCTTACATCCACCAAAATTCTTTTTTATATTATTTGTTTGTTTTTACTATCCTGAGAATGAATTAACGACGAACATTTTTTCAAAAACTATGATATCATACCAATATAAATATATATATATATATATATATATATATATATATATATATATATATATATATATATATATATATATATATATATATATATATATATATATATATATATATATATATATATATATATATATATATATATATATATATTGAAACTGACCTCAGATGTGGGTTCTAGGGGTCCTATTTCGTGCTCATTTGCAAAAATCTCCCCATTAGTGAATTTTTTCTACGAAAATTCACTAAAAATGTGGCTAGTGGAACTTGCCTTCCGAGGCCATTCACCTACACACACACATACCAATTTTACAGATAATTGGTTACGGTCATAAAACAAGATCACGGGTCGAAGTTGCCAACCTATTTCAAGAAAAAATTCACGATTTGCCGCCTATATCCCAAGGGACAATTGACAAAATTGAATAGTACATGTAAGGCAGATACAAAAACAACCTTCTAATGCACTGAGTAATGATATTTAATTGGATGTAATGCTTGAGTTTGAGGAAAACTCACATACTTCCGAGTCGACAGGCAGCCACAACATTGGATGTTTAGCTATTCATTGAATATTTAAAGATTAAAAGAAAAAATGCATCCCTATAAGTTGACACAAACTCAGCAGCTCATTGAAGACGTTTTGATAGAGAAACGTCTTTTTGTGAACAAATGATCAAAATGTTAGATAACAATGTTATCCAACTAGAACATGTGTGGTTTTCTGATGACTGCAGTTTTACACTTCATGGCCATGCCTATCATCAAAATTGTCGATACTGGACTAAAAAACCACACTGGATGAGAGAAGTACATATGCAATACCCTGAAAAGGTCCATACTTGGACAGGAATATAGTTGGAAACTATGTTATTGGTCCCTTTTTCATTAATTCCAATTTAAATAAAGATAATTACTTAGCACTACTCCAAAATAATGTAGCTGGACTTTATATTTCCAAATCTGTAGATAGGGAGAATCGTTAGAATGGCCAGCACGGTCGCCCGATCTTACGCTTTTAGACTTCCTTTTACGGAGATGTGAAAAGTATGGTATACAAAATTTTTACCACGTGATTTAATTCAATTAAGAACAAGAATCACGATTGCGATTAAGTCGTCACGAGTCAGATGTTGATTACCGTTAGAACACATTTTTATTAAGGCATGAATTCTAAACATCTCCTACATTAAGATTGATGTGTTTTTAGTGAATCTTCATTCAGAAAATTTAAATGAGCGTGAATTAGGGCCTCTGGAAGTCAAATCCAAGATCAGTTTGAATTTTTATATGTGTTTATATATATATATATATATATATATATATATATATATATATATATATATATATATATACATATATATATATATATATATATATATATATATATATATATATATATATATATATATATATATATACAGGGTGTCCCAGATTATAGTAACAGAACTTTAGCAGTCAATAGAACAGATCATTGTAACACAAAAAGTTCATATAAACATAACCTCTAATTTGCTTCCGGACACAGATACAGGGTGTTGAAATTTATTATTTTTGAACAATCTTATACAATATCTTTGAAACGGAGTGAGATATTTGTGTATGGAATTACACGTTCTATGTAGACTAAGATTGTTATTCGGTGGTATTCTTGTTGCAAATGATATACTGTGTGTTACTTTTCCGGGTTCCGTAGGCTATTTGAAATAATTAAATTTCTTTCACGTATGCCACTGACCTTTTATAATACCTCTTTCTCAAAGAGCAATCTCTTAGAAACATTTTTGTTTCCCTGTAGTTTTATGCTATCTTGAGTGGTTATCGAAATATTACTAGTTTTTTGCAGCAGTTATGTTTTTTTTTAAATTTAACACCCCGTATCTCCATTAGGAAGCTAACTAGAGGTTATGCTTATATGAACTTTCTTTTCTCAAAATTATCTGTTTTAGTGATTGGTAAACTCCTACTACTACTTCCTATGGGAAATACAGGGGGTTAAAATCTTTTGTCACTTTTTTTTTCAAAATTTTAACACCCTGTATTTCCCTTAGGAACTAGACGTAGGAGACTGGTAATAAATAGACCAGATCATTTTGAGAAAAAAAGTTTATATATACCTAACCTCTAATTAGCTTCCAAATTAAAAATAAAATCTGAAAGACATACGTTGAAACGACTTAGTGGTTAAGTCCAATGCCTCGCACCAAAATAGTTAACTGAAATGCGTAGATTGATTCATACAACAGGTATAAACCATACATCAATGGTAACAAGACAAAATAAATAACAGGCATAAAACATACTACCCGAACCAACAATCTTGAAATCTCGCCCACAAATATTGAAAATGACAGACGACATGAAATTTAAAATTTGCCAAATTATTGTTTTTAATTGGAACATTGAATTGAAATTTTAAAACTCATCATATCTGTTGCTAAAGGAACGGCCTCAAATACAGTTTTAGACTGAAATTCTATCATAATATAGCGGAAATGTAAACAACATTACGTCAAGTCTCTATAAAAATTATTTTAAAACAGCTTGTTCTTTTATATTTAAACTTAAACCAAAGTCATCGAAACAGTTGTTGAATGTGTTTAAAGTGACAATTAATGAATTATATTAATTCTGTAATTAATTGTTACGTTTACGTTCATTATAATATAAAATATCCCGGGACATGAAGGCGTTAACTGTCTTGTAAACAAAACGTTAGTTAGTGTATCGTTAGATAGATAGCTCAGTAATAGCATGATTGTCTTCTACGCAGAAGGTTCCGAGGTCGATTCCCGCTCGATGAATGTATGTTTGTTTTACTTTCACATTTGAAGAAAAAAGTGCACATATTTCATACGTTTTGAACAAGATCTCATTTTTGTTTGAAACGTCTGAATAACTTTGTCACCTTTGAGTCTGAAGTTATAATTTTCAGCACACATTTTGTTATTCTTGATATTGAAAAAACCTGTTTCATTAGGTTGACTAAAACGAAATAATTCAGGCGATTAATTAGAAAAAATATCTGCTAAGTTTATAATTTAGGAGACAATTTACTTTTCTAAACATTAATTAAGTTTCCTTCTGGAAAGCTTTTGTAACTTTAATTAACTTAGTAATTCAAGTTTCTTTTAAGTAGACTTGCACTATCTATAGATACAGCAAAATTAAATTTTCTTGCTTCATAAAAAATAGTGCTGCAAATTGAATCATAACTTCCACCTACCTGTGATAATTAATTCTCTTTAGACAGATTTTCTCATGGAATGAGTTTAGGGCGCATGACATAATATACGCAGCGCAGAAAATATTTGTGTTCCTGTACCCGTAAACTTTTGAAACGTTATATTACTCGAGTTTTATTGAAAAAAAGTCACTTTTTACCAAATCACCCCTTATTTATCCTCTACCCCCGGAATCGATCTTACTCACTTACTTACTTCAATAAAATTTACCCACGAAATAGAAATCAACAATAAACTTTCGTTTCTAGATGTACTAGTTATTAAAAATAGAAATAATGGCTAGCTTGAATTCGATGTCTACGGGAAGGAAACGGCCACTATTAGTTATATTCCTATCGACTCACATCATACGTTTGCACAAAACACGGCTAGTTTAAATTTCCTAGTAAACAGATTGATAAAAATTCCGTTAAGTAAAAATTGATTCACTACAGAATTAAAGTACATAAAAAAAGTGGAGAGATATAACGGTTATTCGGATGGTTTAGTAGACAAATTGGTTAACAAACACAGAACAAAGAAAATGATATCTGAAGGTACGATGTTTAAGAAAGATAAAGTAGAGAAAAAAATTGTGTGTCTACCTTATGAACCACGAATCACAAAGGGTTTGGAAAGTATTTTTAAGAAAGCCGATTTTCATTTGACGTTTTCGACGAAAAGTAATTTAAAGAATTTGTTGGGTAATACGAAAGACAAAGACAAAGTCATTGAATTGTCCGGTATTTATGAGATAAGTTGCAAAGATTGCAATCTTAAATACGTGGGTCAAACCAGGAGAAACATAGCCACCAGATTTCGTGAACATCTCGCACATTTACGATATGGTACGGTGGACAAATCGTTTGTGGCACAACATATATGGGATAATAATCACCACATTGACAAAGAAAATTTGAAACTTGTCAAAAATGTTAGACATAAAACTATTCTAGATTCTTTATAAAGTATTTATATATCAAGGTCGATTAAGAACAAAACTTCATTGAATCGTGCGGCACCTTTAATTTCAAGCCCTTTATTTTCACTTTGCATTTGACCAGTTAAACACTCCTAATTTGTCTGGCAGAATAATAAATTATTGTCAATAACTCGGCCTGTCTATACATATACTAATGTCTACGTTTGTCTTGACTTAAAGACCCCCTTTCGTTTTCTTTGTATCTAAGAAGTCAATATAAATACTTGTTTTTTATTTAGAATAAAAAAAAAATTATTGTTTTTATATAGAATTTTAGTTGAATTATTTATCCTTTGTTAAAGTTAACATTGTGAGCCAAACACTCGGGTTGTTTTTTATAAAAAAGATGAGCGGATTTTATGGTGTCTGTTTCGCCAGATGTGCTGGTGGGCTTGCTCCGATATTCACATAGTAAATTTCTAGAGCAAAAGGAACGCGCAGATTCCTTAAATAACTCGGTATCTTTCTTTTTAAGCACATAAATTTGTCAACCAGAAGATTAAAGCAGGTCTTCGACCTCGTCGGTTCACTACACAATAGACAAACGATAGGTCGACGACGACAATTTTACTTCGGACTAGTTCGCTTACCTAGACGCGATATAAATACACTGTAGCTTTTAGTTTATTTTTAGAATTTTTCTTCCTCTGAAGATGTTGACATCGTCAACGAAACGATCGTAAGGTCTATGAAATATGTGTTGTGGTGATTTGTGTTCTCCAAGTGTACTTATCCATTTAGAGCTAATTTGAAGTCATATAGTAGATTATTGATTTTTAATTTAGTTATAACTCAAGATCTACGGAACCAATTGAGTTTAAACTTGTCAGGTAGGACGACTTGTACAACGTGTACATGCTTGTCAAATTTTAGTTAAATGTTTCTAGTAATATAAAAAATATTGCGTTTTTTTTTCCATTTTTTCCTTAAAGTATTTGAGCGTCCAAATTGTCTAACGAACTTATCCAAGCTATTAACGAAATGAAGGGATTTGCCAAATTTGGTTTCGATTGGTGAAGTATTTTTTAAGTTATCGGTTGGATACATATATATATATATATATATATATATATATATATATATATATATATATATATATATATATATATATATATATATATATATATATATATATATATATATATATATATATATATATATATATATATATATATATAAACTTTTTAACTGATCTTGAATATGGGTTCTAGGGGCCCAAATTCGTACTCATTTAAAGAAATTTTAAAAAAATCTCGCCATCGATACCTCTCTATTAGTGAATTTCCTTGATGAAAATTTACTAAAAATAAATAAAATGGTTCTAGAAAAGCTTTGAAAATAAATATGCTTGTTGAAAAAAATTAAGGAAAAGAGAGTCACATTTGCAGGACGTTATTTGAAAAAACAATAACTTTTAACAATATTAAGGCAAAAATTGTACCGAGAGGAAAACTTATGGAATCACCCAATTGCTACAATGAGGAAGCAACAATAAAATAAAATGAAATGCTGAGAGCATATGATCATGATTGCGACGACAACGCCACATCTCCTTTAGACCGTGATGTTGACGATTCTTATTTATATAAGATTTAGCTTATTTTCTGGCTTGCCCAGTAAAAGGAAATAAATAACAGCTATGCGAAATTTCAATTTAATTTTTTTAATAAATTAGTAACAAAATTTTTATAAAACTGTATAACAATCATTTTATTTACAAAGTGATGCCTTCGGCTTTAAGTTCAGCTTCATATTTCTTAACGTACTTGTTGTCAGGGTCATATTTGGCTTGAAGCTCAGTCCATATATCATGCTTGTTCTTCAATAAGTACCTGATGACCTTCTTGGTTCCGTCTTTTTGTTTGTCGCTACATTTGGAACAATCGGTCTCAAGAGCTTCATGCAATACGCCTGTAAATAAAAAATAAAAAGATGAAAACTGACTGTGGTTTACATTGAGCTTTTTTGTTAGAACTGCCATTTATATTTTGTGGACGACTGGCTTTTTAAATCTACTAGTGCATATTTAATCCACTGCATCAAAATTTATTACAAAAATGAATTAAATTGCGGTTTCATTTCATTTGTTAACATCGTTGAAACTCTTATAATAAAAAGACTATTCGGTAAATAAATATTTAGAGGCTTCGTCTATGGCTTTACAATTTACAGGTTGCAACATGCAACAACACAAATTTCTGAATTTCTTCTGACTGTAAAATGTGAACTCGTTAGGTAGAAGATACTAAGTTGTCGCGAAACCAGATGAAAAACCTTTAGGTCTCTGTTCAGTACGAATCATTTTCACGAAATGAGGGTAACTTAAATAAATAAAACGGAAGAGAGGGGTGCAAGATTTATTTTTCTTTAATATTTTACCAGTATAATCAAATAATGAGAACAAAGCTGGTCGAAAGGTTAAAGAAATGATAAATTAAAACAATTTAAGAAAGCTCTGCGTAGAGAAATATGTTTTATTGAATTTAATTAATGATTGAATATGCGTTTTTGATATCACTATGCAAAGTTACACATAATTAATGTTGTGTTCTAGACCTTGTCAGTTAATTATGTATTACTACCAATAAACAAGCCAATGTTAATACAGCCCACTGTATAATATAAAATGTCAGGAACATTTATATCTAGACATCCCAGAAGATAAACGTATATTGCCGAGAGAAACTGACAAAATATTTTATTCATACTTAGTTGTTAAGTTGGGGAAAGCGCCCCTTACTAAATACGTAGGCAGGTACTTTTTCCCTGGTTGCAGAAGAGAAAAGAAGCACCTCCTTCGCTATATGGGAGGAATAATAAAATTATTTAAATTTTGTGTTAGTTCATAAGAATTTTAACTGAATATTTTGGAATGTAATTGTATTCTCTAATAAATGCAAGCAGTTTGCTCGCTATGTTATATTTAGGTGTATGAAATACATCAAACAAAATACATCTAGACATTTTTCAAAAAAGTTTTAATAAGGTAATGAGATGATGTGTGTCGATATTTTCATTGTATAGAGTCTGCTTTATTCTGTTATGGTTTAGTAATTTTATTGTTGTAATTGTTTTATAATTGTTACTGTTATAGGTTGATTGACATTTTAAAGACGTCATCCGTTATTTTTTAAATTTTTACTACCAATTTATTCATCCGTTGATGACGCTAATTTTGTTAGCGAAACGATCGTCGAATCTAAAAACTTTATTATCAGTGCTCATCACAGGTTCCAATCTTCACTTATTTTATTTTTACTTTTAAAGAATAATTGATCAAAACAAAATAACGTAGCAACAGATTTTTATTTGCAATTGTCATGACCCCATATTAATTCTGTCTGGTGGTGCTGTCAAGCAACGAAACCGGTGAAGAAAAGAAAACTAAGTTTTGTGCCAGCGAAATAGCCTCCACATTTGTATTTAGTTTATCTTTAAATTTAAGTAATTTGCCTTTAAATTAAGCTGCTAATTTGAAAAGGGGAAAAGTTTAATTGCTTGAAAATTAGGCTATTGTCTAATGAATTAAATGTTTTAGGCAAATAAGGGAGTAACCGAACACTACTTATAATTTTCCCCTCTTATTGATGCGCTGCATTTCGTTTTTAATTTTTGAACAAATATAATATTTTGTCCCGCCCTATATAGAACTAAAATCTCATTTCTGAATAAAAGAAACGAATCTCGCAAAGTTTTTTTGTTAACTGGAAAATCATCTTAATCAAACCAGCAGCATAAGAATTAATGAAGGTCAAAACTATATATATATATATATATATATATATATATATATATATATATATATATATATATATGTGAATATATATATATATATATATATATATATATATATATATATATATATATATATATATATATATATATATATATATATATATATATATATATATATATATATATATATATATATATATATATATATATATATATAGGGTGCTTTTAAGGACGTATTCTGAAAGTCGAAATAAGTAAAAAAGTCCTTTACAAATCTGTGTCCAAAAATACGTCCATCCCGAGTTACAAGGTGACAAAAAAATTATAAAAATCCGTTTTCTTAAATATTTTGTTTTTTAATTTCAACAACACACCACGAGGTCTTACAGCCTAAATACTATCGTACCGTGGGTGTCGACAAGGAGGAAAGAGGCAACTTGTTAATTCTGGTTTGGAGGTTTAGAGGAGAAGGAAGAACATGTGCCGGCAAGGAACTCCACAACTTGGAAGTCCTCGGCTCAAAAGAGCGGGCATAACAAGATGTTCTATGTGTGGTGACCTGGACAGTAAAAGGGTGCATTCGCTCTGTTCCCCTGGTAGATCTGTTGGGGGCAGCAGGTGAAGGAACTATGGAAGAAAGCTCCTCTGAGAACTGCCCGTGCAGATATCTATAAAAGAGAGAGAGAGGTCACCAACGGCACGTCGGTGGGCAAGGGATGGCAGCCTTTGGGTCAGGGTAGGGTCACCAATGAGACGCATAGCTCTCTTCTGAATGGAGTCCAGGATAGCGAGTGTAGAAGCGGCAGCAGCACCCCAGATGTGGGACGAGTATTCGGGGTTTGGCCTGATTTGTGAAGTATATAAGGTATAGAGATTAGCTGGTGAAAAGTATTTGCGAGCCCGGAAGAGGAAACCTAATTTCTTAGCAGCCGCTTCTGCAATTGGTGTGACATGTTGGTGCCAATTGAGATTTCGATCCACAGAAATGCCAACAAGTTAAAGGGACTCATTACTTTGAATAACTTGGTTGTGATGGTTCTAGGGCTGGTGTATCTTTTATGAGAAAGAAATCAAGACTGAGATTTGGTGGGGTTGAATTCTACAAGATTTCTACTTCCTCAGTCTAATATTTTTTGGAGATCTACGGAGACAGAACCATCCATGTGTCTGCGATCCTCATCTAGTTGGGCCAAAGAGACAGGCTTAGAATATTGTATATTTGTGTGGAGGGTGCTGTCGTCCTCGTAACTGTGAACTGGGTTGGTTGTGCTACAGAGGAGGTCATTGATGTGGAGAAGAAACAAAGTAGGGGCTAAAGCTGAACCTTGAGGAACTCCTGCATTAATTGGATATAGTTTAGAGGAATGGCCATCCACAACAACAGAAATGCTCCGGTTGGATAGGAAGTTTATAGCTTTTGATATTATCAAAACTGATATACAAAGATGTTTATCTGGCTCAATAATTTTCAAAATATTTCAGAAAATTTCCGGGCACATGTTTATGTAAATTTTTTTTTGCTTATTTAGACTTCCAGAATACAGCTATGTTTCCCTTGTCCCAAGAAACATCCTGTTAATAAATATATAAAAGATACCATACAAAATAATTCATGGATTTTGATCAAACTTTGCACATATCTTTTTTGGTAAATCTACATATTCGGATTACTTAAAAAAATTCGAGTTTTTAATACAAGTTTGTTTTTCCGAAACTAATGCAATAATTTTAATAAAGGTGGGTACGCTACCTGTATCGAGACTTCTTGATGAGGTTTTCAAAATAATAGGAAATTATTTAATTGAAATTTGAGCTATTTTTGAAAATTCGCTTACATAACGCATTTGCTGCTCCCAAACATTTTATGATTCACAACCTTCAGCAACTGCTGTGGCACTGGTAACTGGAGAAGCGATCGTTAAACTGGAACTGTGGTTCTGAGCAAGTCAATTTCAGTTTAGCATTCCCGAGAATCAAACAGCTGCATTGTTTTTTTTTTTTAATTGATTACATTTCGGTTCTAGTTAAAATACAGAAACTTAAACCACAATTTTCAGCAAAAGATCCGCTGTATTATTATAAAGATATAAACATTTTAGTTTGTTTGCCACTCTTATAATAAACAACATGATATCCTACATAACTTGAACTGACATCGATTTTATCTTTGGTGAATTTCTATTGATGACTTATAGTTTTAAAATGAGCCTCGTTTCTCCAGGGGTAGCAACGTGTGCCTCTGAATCGCAGGGTACTGAGATCGATTCACCGGGTTTTGTTTTTACTTCTTCAGTACATACTGTAAAATTAACATCAACCGTGGTAGTGGCATTGTATTTGAGTAAGTTGAATAACTGCACGTTTCGCCTTTCGGAGGGGGCGTAAAGCTGTCAGTCTCCTGTCCATGAAATGTTGGAGATGTTAAAGATATCTACACTACCTACAGAAAGGAGGCAGGGGTTGGGCAAAATTTCCAGGATATGCAGGTAAAACTGCTCGATGGCGTCGGTGATTGGCCATAGTCGCGGAAATAGACCGACGTTACAGTACAAGAAACAAGTTTCAAAAACAATATTATAATAACAGTTTCCTCTATCGTTATTGACATTATTATTGTTATTTCAATGTAAAAATTATGCTCTAAATTAAATTGTGAGTTATACCCTTCCTCCATCTTCTTTGAAATATATAATATATATTTAATAAATAAAGATAATAATTATTGGTCTCAAAATCTTTATATTTATAAACAACACTAATAATAAACCATAATAGTAATATATATTATTGATAAATAAAGATACACATACCTTTAAGTTCGGCTCCATCTGGGGTGCAGTTGCCTTTGTCCAGAAGGCAGTTTACGTAATTTTGCAAAAGACGATCGTTGCTTAAAATTTCATCGAGATCGACATTGTCGAACTTTGTTGTGTATTTGTCCTCTGGCCTGGCACAAACGTAGCCTACTAAGACCACAAGAGATAAAACAACCACTTTCATGTTGAATGATTAACGTTTACTAGATGCTGTTAACAGAATAATGAATTTACAATGCTTATTGAGTGATAAGTTTCATACCCATATTTATACGGATGGATTTTTTAAAAGTGGGGCAGGAATTACCGAAACAAGCACGTCATTGAAGTTTTTTTAGCGTACATGAACGGTTAAAGCTAAAAAAACGATAATAGGTCGAGCTAATTGCATATTTGGTAACAAATATAAACGGAAATTTACGACGTAAACGTTAGGAACGAGTAAGCTTGAAGTCATGAATTAAAAACGCAGCTGATGATACACAGGATAACAAGGTTCTTGCTTGTAAAAAAAAAACAAATTATAGATTCAGAATCATGTGAATATTTTAATTGTTGTTCTTGAACGTTTCCAAATATTGTTTAATATACGGCGAGTTCTCAGAAACCACCGTAACCAGTGGGTAAGTTAATGTCATCAGATCTCGTGTCTTTGTATAAAAATTGTTGATGTGTGGTTAAGGAATTAAATACCTTTTTTTAATAAATATTTAATATAAATATTTAATATTGACATGTTAGTGTTTCTGCCTCGAAGATAATATTAAAAAGTCTGGACGCAGAAAGTGCGTTATGGTAGTGAATATTCATAGAAATGATCTGGCAACAAATATTTTATTATAACTTGTTTTCTTGTAAATTTTGGTGTATAGTTTAGTTTTTATATCGTAAACCAACCTACCAAATTCGGTTATAATAGCTTTTTTATTTTTTGAGATAAAACATTTTTTTGAATGATAACTCAACATTTTGCCCGGAAAATCCCGTCCGATTTTCCTGGTTAACGAACTTATCCAAGCCACTTACAAAAGCAAGGTACATACCAAATATGATCAAAATCGGCTCATGGTTTTTTGAGTTATCGGTGTGATATATATATATATATATATATATATATATATATATATATATATATATATATATATATATATATATATATATATATATATATATACATATATATATACATATATATATATATATATATATATATATATATATATATATATATATATATATATATATAAACATATAAAAATTGAAACTGTCCCCGGATATTCTAGGGGTCCTAGTTTGTACTCATTTGCAATTTTTTTTCAAAATTCAAAAGTCGGGACCTCCCCATTAGTGATTTTTTGTTACGAAAATTCACTAAAAATTGATAACAGTGGCAACGGAATTTATTTGATTTTAAATATTGACATTGTTGTTAGTTAAACAAGGTACACCTATATTAAAAAAGTTCAGACGCAGCAAGTGCGTTGTGGTTGCGAAATTTGATATAAGCAAAAGTTAAAGAGAACGAATAAAAAATATATCTAGGCTTATGAATAAAACTGTGTTGGATATATAAATACAGAGTGTCCCGTTCAAAACGAGACACCCTGCATATCTCAGTCAACTTTCTTTTTTTTTCAATCGCTGAAACCCATTTTACATGTCGAGGGTTACAATTTATATGAACAATTTCAACACTGCAACGTCATCCCCATATCGATGGTAGGACTCACCCCTAAAATTTCAATTAGAACATAGGGTCAGTTGCTACCTGTTTTAAAAGGGTCTGGAATTACATTTCTAATAACACTACGTTTCGGAAATTCGGTCAAGTAGTTTCGGATACAAATGGCTTATTGTCTAATAGCATTTGAAATGTAGGTATTTGAATGACTCATTATTCACCCAGCGTTTTTAAAAATATTTTATTAAGTGATTATTTGCACAGACGTTAGAAGTGACAGGTCCTACTACCCCGAAATCATAAAGATGCTTTTCGAATTTTTCGCGGTCTGCCTGTAACATTGCCGCTGTTATCAGCCAATATTCTGATATCTCCTAGATCTTCTGAACCACTGGGCTTTATTGCATAGAGTTTAGTTTTAAGTGGCCCCCAAAAAGTGTAATGGTGTTAAATCTGGTAACCGAGGTGGCCACTCAATGTCCTTACTTCGTCCGATGCATCTTCCAGGAAATGTCTAATTTCAGTCTTTCTTCACTTGCATATGGTACTGCGGAGGAGGTCCATTCTACTAAAAAACATTTCGTGGTCAAGTAGATTGTTATCTTGCTATAGCATCCTGACGATTATAGGATATATTGTGTTATGCAGTAAATTATAGTAAATTTGTCCAGTAAAGTTATCTTACATGGAAAAAGGGCACATAATATGGTTTTCAAAAATGCGCGCTCATACATCTACTTTATGCGGTCTCTGAAAACTATGTTGATAACAACATCAAACACTAACGCTGGTCGGTTCCAGAAGAACTCCAGGGAAGGCTCAAATCTCTAGTGGGTTAAAGTAACCTTCACTGTGAACTACGAAACAAGCAACCAGCTTCGCTTGGGTGTTGCTCGGGAGCCAAATTTTATATGGTACTGCCTTAAATCAAACACTAGGGGATGTCGGGTCGAGACGAACCTAGAGAGACGCTGATATCGTAAGCGGAGTGAAATAACGGAATAACCACTGGAGGCTAAGACCCTCACTGTGAGCTTCTAAACAGCTTTGCTTGGATACTCTTCAGGCGAGGAGCTAAAAATTTTAAAGTCAAATAACCCGAGGAGATTGCGACCGTCACTGTGAGCTTCGAAAGGGCAAGCGACATTGCTTAGATGGCAGAACGCCCCAACAGCGGGCGCGAAAAAACCCGAGAGCACCCTGTAAAACCATTTTCATCCCCAAAAAGATCGACTTCTGTAAGAAGCTGGAATTGTTGAATAAAATTTGAACAATTAGGTGTAAGCCACGTACTTAATGTGACAGTGTGGAGATTAAAATAGCCCCCTTACTATTTAACCTAACATACTTAAAGGAAACTGGCTTAATCTGCTGCCAAAAAAATTAAATCAGCAATTTTTAACAAGAGTCAATGTTGAGAATTATCTGAAGTGTAACTAAGGGGACAGGTTTTCTTCCTGTAGACATTAGTTTTTTATGGGGTCACCTCATATTTACAAGCACAATCGACCCTTCAAACTCGCAATAAAGTCTTCAACGTTACATATATTATCAATTAAATAATGAAATAATATCGTCCATACGATGAAAGTCGTCTTTAAATAAATACCAGTTTTAATATTTTGAATACGTTTCAAATCTCAAAACGAAGACAACTCCAATAGACGAAGGTTTATTATAAAAGAAACTCATGACTCAATTGAAACATATTTTGTTGTATTTTATCGCAGGGTTTGTTTGTTTTAGTGTGTTTTTGCATATCCCTTTACTTATCGTATCAATCTTTAGTAAATGTTTTGACGAATTTGATTGTTTAAGCAAGCCTTTGAATTTGTTTGTTAAAGATGTCAGTTCGTCGTACTTCATGGAGTCTCAAGCCGTAATCATAGGTCGTATTGAATAGTCAGGTTTATGATATTTTAGAAGAAAACACTTTTTGGGTTTGAAACAGTTGGAAAGACATATTCTCTTTTTTTTGACAGTAGGCAGTATGATTATAACTTCATACTGCCTACTATAGACATATACAAGCTCACAACGAAATTTTGCTAGTTGCTTTGCAAAATGATCAACAGGTGTAAAACGTGTGTGTTTGTGTTGGCTTCCACTTGACGTTGATTGGCTACAAAAAGCTATATTAGACCAATATATACCTAAAATGACCAAGGAGCTTAACCGCTTTGGCTACACGTCTAATCCAAATTAGGTGAAGATTATACTCCGGGACAACCACAATATCTTACATCTCTAAGTGTTTTTAGTGAATTTTCGTAGAAAAAATTCACTAATGGGGAGATCCCGACTTTTGAATTTTGAAAAAATTTTTGAAAATGAGCGCGAACTAGGACCCCTAGAACCCATATCCGGGGTCAGTTTCAATTTTTATATGTTTATATATATATATATATATATATATATATATATATATATATATATATATATATATATATATATATATATATATATATATATATATATATATATATATATATATATATATATATATATATATGTATCACACCGATAACTCAAAAAATAATGGGCCGATTTTGATAAAATTTGGCATGTACCTTTCTTTTGTTAATAGCTTGGATAAGTTTGTTAGTCAGGAAAATCGGACGAGGTTTTCCGGGAAAATTTTGAGTTTTCATTCGAAAAAAATTCATATCTCAACAAGTAATAAGCCGATTTTAGTAAAATTTGGCACATGCCTTTCTTTTGTAAATGGCTTGGATAAGTTCGTTAGTCAGAAAAATCTGACGAGGTTTTCCGGGAAAATTTTGAGTTTTCATTCGAAAAAAATTCATATCTCAAAAAGTAATAATCCGATTTTAATAAAATTTGGCACATACCTTCCTTTTGCAAATGGCTTTGACATGTTTGTTAGTCAGGAAAATAGGACGAGGTTTTCCGGGAAAATTTTGAGTTTTTATTTGAAAAATTTTTTTATCTTAAAAAATATAAAATCTATGATAACCAAATTTGGTAGGTAGGTTTACGATATAAAAAGTAAACTATACATCAAAATTTAGATTTCTATGTTACAAGAAAAAAAAGTTATAATAAAATATTTTGTGCCAGATCATTTCTATGAAAATTCACTACCATAACGCACTTGCTGCGTCCAGGCTTTTTTAATTATGTACAACAGAGGAGTGGCGGCGAATTTTAAAATTTTGGAAATTTTGATTTAGAATAGTAAAAAAAAGTTTCGCTTTGGTAGTAAAAAGAAAATCTTTATTTTATATATATTTATATATTTTCAATTCGGTTTTTTGACCCTCAGGTGGTTAAGAAATGAAAAAAATTTGAAACACAAAAATTTGTAAATTCTGCTTGCAGTATGGTAAAAGCTTCCTTCTGATAAATAAATTTTTCATCGCTTCGCGTTTTCCGCCCTTTAAAAGGGGGTTATAAAATTAAAAACAACGATACAATCCAAATTAAAGTCTTTTTTAGTTTCAAACTGTGGCACTCGTGTTCGCGAATCTATCTTTGCTTTAATACAACCATCCCCTTTATCTATGCCAGCAGCTGAACATAAAGCTTCCATCACAAATTTTGCACATCCTTCCACCGCTTGGGTGTGACACAGGTAGGACTCAAATTCAAAAATTTTCACAACATCATTTGTTATGAAATGCTTGATATCTTCAGCGCTCACGCTTTGTAATATCAGAGGACAGGTAATATTATTTTCCTTCCAGTAGTAATGTAGTCATCAACGTCAAAGTTAAGTTGTGGTAATATGAAAATCCGAATAATATGTTGATTTTCTTTATTTTTCTCATTTATAATCGGTCCAAGATACACGCATAACGTACACAACAAAATGTTCGCAGAATCACAGGATTAATAATACTCTTTAACTCTTGGTTTGAATATCGGATCACCTTAATAATTTGAAAAACATGCTTTGCTCCATGTTTAAACAATGAATTAAATTTATATACTTTTAAAATAAAAATAGCCAACTGCTTTAAATGTGTGTTGCGAGTTTCTGTGCCTGTATAGGTGTAAAATACGATTTTCCAAAGTTAGCCATCGGATATGGCTTAATTTACCGGGATTTCGATTGGTTATGTCCGTGGCACATGCCTGCGTGAATTTTTTGGTACTTTACAACTGATAAACTTTCACAGTATTAAATTTGCTTTCCGAATGTTTGCAAATGCTTTAGGACCACTTGCTTGTCCATCAAGATGTTAGAAGATATGTCTAAAAGGAAGTTCATCGGCATGCAGCTGACACAAGAAATGCTGTAATGGACGACCTAATTTCACGTCATTTCATCATTGTTTTACCACGGTGTTCACTACGGTCCCGTCACAACCAACCCGAACCAAGTCATTTATATCATAACTTGTTGCAAAAATATTAAATTACTTTGATACATACCTTTTGCTGATCCATTAGAAGGCACCGTAATACTCAAAAAGATTAAACCTGGTTCTGGCATGAATGTAATGTGCTCCTGAACAACTGCACGTCAGATATTTTTCTTTATTGTTTTCCACCATAAAAGTGTTGTCTTTTCTGCCATCAAAATACATTGCGTGGACATATACATCTTCTTGTTCACAATAGGTTTGTCTGGATTTTTCTCTTGTCCGCATCAATAGTTTCCAATTTTCGGAAAACTCGGAAATCTGAATTGTATTGTGGTTTTAATTTTTTAACCCTCTGTAGAGAGTGTAAAAAAACAAATTGATGAAAATACTAAATATACAATTTTCATTTTGTCGTCAAAACGAAGCTTTCCCCTACATATTTCAAGTCAAAATTACAAATTTCAGTCTATCAAAATTTTCAAATTTTTTAACATCCTATAGACGGTAAAAAACTATATTGACCAAAAAAAATTAAAACAAACATTTTCCTTTGCATGGATAAAGCACAACCTTTTCTCCCTATTCCAAATCAAAATTTCGAATTTTCTAAAATTCTGCACATCTCAATGTACAATTACATGAATTTACATACAAAAGTGATGTTTTTATTAAACTTTAATAAACCTCATTCCAGTGGGACGAAGCTAGGGATACTGGCTCCTCGCAAAGGTGTCCATCATCGCATTCAAAATACACAAACACAAAACTGGACCTCTGAATAGGTTGGGTCAAAGCATTAGGAAAAACAATAGGCGCCCTAATAAATAATCTAACCTAAAGTGTTTACAAATCTATCAAGAAGTATCAAGGATGATATTTCTTCACATTCTAACGCATGTCTATGTAACGGGTGGCTCAAATTCCAGCCTCATCATTTGGATCTCGGAAACTGTAGAAGATACAACGTCAATTAAATTAGAACAAAGTTGCGTAATTTAATGCTCAGCAAAATGCAGTTTAGAAAATTAGAAAATTCCGAATACTTTCTGTGATAATCAGAAAAAACCGAAAACTCGTAAAATTTGTTTTATTTTTTATTTCTGGCGTTATTTGAAAAGATATAACAAAATGAATCACACTTCATCAAGGTTACTTTTTCTCTCCTATAAGATGGGAGTTTCAAATTTGAAATCCGATGTTTCGTCTTTCAGAAACCATCAACTCCATTTTTTCAAATACGGCCCTGAATTTTTTATTTCATATTTTGTTCCCTTTGTACTACCTCAAAACAATGCCTCATCACAACTTTTGAATTGCAAACGTTTTGTTTTAACAAATAATGACATTTTCTGTCTTTCTTAAAAAAAATTAATACGCTTTTGAAACAAAATATTTCTTCAATAATATAATTTGATTAGGTAGGTAAAGATGAACCAGAATTTATGAGTATGAGTCAAATATTTTAAGTTCAATCCAATGCAATGCAATGACATGCTGTTCGTTCATCGGCGGCTTTGATATTCAGAAATATCAAGCTTGCTTGTCATAATATTGTTACAAAGCACTTCAATAGACGTAGGTGCGGTGTTGCCACATCTCCAGAATTTCCACAACATCTGGGAATTTTTGCACAATCTGGCAACACCGCCTCCCCACCCCCCTGGGGGTGCCTGGGGTGGTCTCAACCCTCTAGGACCAGAAATAACGAAGTTACCAACTTGTACCCCGTCGGAACGGATAACTGAGGTCTGCACATTCCGAACACCCTGTATATACACCCTATATACGCAGAGAACCCTTACACCCTGTATACGCAGAGAGATCTTATAGTTCGAGAAACACCTCTTGTGTAACATAGGAGTGGTGACCACATTTGGATCATCCTGTATACACATCCCCCTGTATACACACGGGACCGATCTGTATTCACAGAACCTTCTAGTAAAAGAAGGTCCTGGAACGTTCTGGAATGGAACTCTCTAGAAAGGAGGGGAAGGTACGGCGAGTATATAAAAGCGAAAGCAAGCCAGCCCGAGTTAGTTCAGTTCAGTAAGATAATGTGGTAGTGACTTGAAGAAGCAGTGTAAAGTGTTAAGAGAGTAGTGACTGTAGTCCCAGATTAGTGACTTTTGTTGAGAGTAGTAATTGTAAGGCCAGTAAATGAAGTGTTTTGTGAGAGAGACATTCTAGAATATTTATTGTATCCATATTTAGAGTGTAAATAAAGTTGTTTTGTTAAAATTAAAAGTCTCACTTATCCAGAACCCGGAGAAAACGCAACAATTTGGTGTCAGAAGTGGGATAAGTGAGTGAAGAAGTGGACAACTAAGCTAGCTGTAAATGGTAAACACTAGATCGACTGAATACGACGAGATGGCTGAAATCAAAGAGTTGATGGACTTACTGAAGAGACAACGCGAAGAAGACAAAGAAGACCTCAAGAAGCAACGCGAAGAAGACGAGAGAAGACGACAAGAGGAGGAACAGAGGCGTCTTGAAGATAAAGAAGAACTCAAGAAGCAACGAGAAGAAGACGAACAACGGCGACAAGAAGATGAAAGAAGGCGGCGCGAAGAAGAAGAGATAAGACGACAAGAGGAGGAACAGAGGCGTATTGAAGACAAAGAAGACATCCGAAGTATGTTCCATGATATGAGAGTCGATGTAAAAGAAGAAATTGAACAGATTAACGAACAAATAGAAAATGTGGACAAGAAAGTAGAAAATGTGGACAAGAAAGTAGAAGATGTGGAAAATACAATAGGAGTGGTAAACAGGAAAGTAGAAAATGTAACAGAGGACTTGAACAAACGATGGGAAGAAGTGGAGGGGTTGAAAGAACAAATGAAGATGATGATGAAAGGCACAGAAGTCAGACATAGAGAACTGACAGAGCAGGTGATGGACCAGACTGACAGAACTCAACCAAGAGGAGTTACTGGAATGTCCCCAGTTCAAAATCGTCCGGAAGAAGGTATACCAATCGTGCAGCAGCCTCATGGAACCTTGAAGCCGCCGACTTTTGACGGAGAAACATCGTGGCCCATGTACAGGAGGCAGTTTGAGGCGGCAGCTCTCAGCAATGGGTGGAGCGAACAACAGGCAGCAACTGCTCTAATTCTCTCGCTTCGAGGTAAAGCCCTAGAGATCCTCCAGAACATCCCGGAGTCGAAACAGCAAAACTACTTAACAGTGATACAGGCCCTAGATTTGAGATATGGTAACAAGTACATGAGCCAGGTCTACCAGACACAACTAAAGTCAAGGGTCCAGAAGCCAAATGAGACGCTGCAAGAATTTAGTGCCGAAGTGGAGAAACTTGTGCGACTGGCATATCCCCAAGCCCCAGAAGAATTTGTCAACCAGATAACCGTCCAGACCTTCATCGATGGGGTACTTGATAATGAAATGCAACAAGCTTTAAGGCTCGGAAGGTTCAAAACACTTACGGACTGCGTAATTTATGGCTTGGAATTTGAAGCAGCGAAGAATGCATCTCAACCTCGCCGCAACAGGCTGCGCGAAGTGAAGGAGAAAGAGGACCTTTCAGACACGACTGGGGAACTTAGGCAAGAAATAAAGTTTATAAAGGAAGCCATAAGCAAGCTCACTGCAACGGTCGGAGCACGTAAAACGAAAGCAGATTGGTCAGACATAGAATGTTACAAGTGTGGTAGGAAAGGCCACATAAGTAGGCAGTGCTTACAAACCCAACAGGTGGCTCGCAGAAGACAAGAATATACCAACAGGGAGCGCCATCAGGGAAAACGACCTGACGCCAGTGTAGGTGGGCGACACGTGGCATGCGAGACCCAAGGCCCCAAGGTCAGGGTCTCCACTATCCGACGCTACCGCGAGAGCCTCGTTATACCTGGCAGCATAGACGGAAGACAATGCAGTTTCACCATCGATACTGGTGCTACTAGATCCGTTGTACGTCCAGACATGTTGCCAAACAGGTCCGCACTCACGACCAACAAACAGCCTGTGTTGGAGACGGCAAAAGGAGATAGGATACCTGTGCATGGAGAGGCCACTGTTTTCATTAGGCTGGGCAGTACTGAGCTACAGGTAAGGGCTGTCGTCGCAGAAATCGTCGACGAATTTATTCTGGGCCTGGATTTAATGGAAGATTTCGATGTCCTGTCAGTAGACTTCCAGAATAAGATCTTGAAAATCGGTAACGAAGAGTTGTATTTATCTCCAACAGCAGGCGAAGCTAATCCCAGGGTGAGACTTATTGTCGACGAGGATACACGGATTCCTGGTAACAGTGAGAAGATTGTCAGAGCCAGACTAGAGAAGAAACTTGATGGTATGTCTGCTCTCATAGCGGAGCCCCTAAAAGATAGACATGATGGTGCCCTCGTCGCACGATGCTTAGTAGACCCGAAGAGGACAATACCCATAAGAGTGGCTAACGTGCAAACTAACAGGGTCACATTGAAGAAAGGTGAGGTTATCGCCACTTGCGAGCCCATTGACCGAGTGACGTTGTCAAGAAAGGTGACACCCACGGCATTAGACAGAAGACTGCCAGTAGAAATGGTAGAGCGGTTCAAGAATTCTTGGGGCCAATTGAACGACATGGAGATGGAAATGGCCCTGAAGTTCGTATTGGAGGAGGCCGATATTTTCGCTCAAGATAAAATCACAGGTCGTACGAGTCTAGTGCAACACAGAATTAATACTGGCGACGCAAGACCAATTAGACAGCCTCCGAGAAGACTGCCTTTTGCCAAGCAATCAGAAATCAAGGCGATGGTTAACGAAATGCTGGAAGATGGTGTGATTGAGGAGTCTAATAGTCCTTGGTCGTCCCCAGTAGTTTTGGTCACCAAGAAAGACGGCACTATGAGATTTTGCGTGGACTATAGGAAGCTGAATGATGTCACCAAGAAAGACAGTTATCCCCTGCCCCGGATCGACGACACTTTGAACACTTTGGCCGGATCAAAGTGGTTCTCTACATTAGACCTGAAAAGTGGCTACTGGCAAGTAGAACTCCATAAAGACGATAAGGAGAAGACTGCTTTTTCAACCGGGAATGGGTTGTATCAATTCAAGGTCATGCCATTCGGCTTATGTAATGCTCCTGCCACCTTCGAGCGACTAATGGAGTTAGTGCTGAGAGGACTTACATGGGAAACATGCCTGGTGTATCTCGACGATGTCATGGTGATTGGAAGGACTTTCGATGAACACCTGTCGAATCTGAAGCAGGTTTTCTCCAGGCTGAGAGGTGCCAATCTGCAACTCAATCCCAAGAAATGCGTCCTCTTCCAGAAGAAAGTGAGTTTCCTCGGACATGTCGTTTCTGAGAAAGGGATAGAAACTGATCCAGAGAAAATAAAGGCAGTAAGAGACTGGCCTGTGCCGAAGAACAAACATGAGGTCAGAAGTTTTCTGGGACTTTGCAGCTACTACCGACGCTTTGTAAAGTACCTCAGCAGCATTGCGAAACCTCTGCATAGCCTGACTGAAAATAAGGCCGAGTTCATCTGGTCACCAGATTGCCAAGAGTCTTTTAGAGAGCTCAAACATCGTCTTCTCACTGCTCCTGTGCTGGCTTATCCTCAGGACGAAGGACTGTTTATACTGGACACCGATGCTTCCCAGTATGGCATTGGGGCAGTACTCTCACAGCTCCAAGCCGGAGAAGAAGTTGTGATAGGCTACTTCAGCAAAACGTTCGGAAAAGCAGAAAGAAATTACTGTGTAACCCGGAAAGAACTGCTGGCAGTTGTAAGATCCATCGAACATTTCCACAGCTTCCTGTACGGAAGAACATTCCGCGTGAGGTCAGATCACTCTGCTCTGCAATGGCTTCTGAACTTTAGAAATCCCGAAGGACATATAGCACGATGGATAGAGAAACTGCAGAGCTACGACTTCCGGATTGAACATCGAAGAGGAAGAAGTCACGCCAATGCAGACAGCCTGTCAAGAAGACCATGTTCAGTGCATGAATGTAAATTTTGCGAGCGACAAGAGAACAAAGAGATCGACAAAGTAACTCATCAGATCAAACAACTGGTGGCAGGACAGGAGAATAACACCGATCTAGACGTAAATCTTGAATACATCAGAGACGCACAGAAGACAGATCCAGACTTGAAAAATATTAGAGAATGGCTACAAAAGGGGAAAAGACCTGAGTGGCACGATGTGTCCCGGTTTGGGGCGGAGGTTAAAGGCTACTGGCTACAATGGGACTCATTGTGTCTAAAGAATGACATGATCACTCGAAAATGGGAAACTGCCGATGGTAGAGACTGTATATACCAGACCGTTGTGCCAAGTGAGTGCATAAGCAGTGTTCTTCAAGAGTTACACAATAGTAGAAGTGGAGGCCACTTTGGGGTCAACAGGACTCTTGCCAGAGTGAGAGACCGCTTCTATTGGATAAACTGCCGAAGAAGCGTGGAAGAATGGTGCAAAAGGTGTGACCAATGTGCTTCAAAGAAAGGACCAAAGACCCGATCCAGAGGAAAAATGATGCAGTACATCTCAGGTACACCGTGGGAGAGAGTTGCCGTAGACATCGCAGGACCTTTTCCCATCACAGAGTCTGGGAACAGATACATAATGGTGGCGATGGACTACTTCTCGAAATGGCCTGAAGTTGCGCCGATCCCCAACCAAGAGGCAACGACCGTAGCAGAAGCCCTGATGGAAAATGTCATATCACGGCATGGCGTACCCTTGGAGATTCACACCGACCAGGGCCGGAATTTCGAATCAGAGGTCTGGAAGAGCCTAATGGACTTGCTAGGCATAAAGAAAACGAGAACAACGCCACTCCACCCTCAATCAGACGGCATGGTAGAACGGCATAACAGGACCATCAATCAGTATCTTGCTATGTTTGTCGACGAGAATCAGAGAACCTGGGACAAGTTGATACCTCTGTTCCTCCTAGCTTACAGAAGCTCTCAGCATGAATCTACCGGCTACACTCCATCCATGATGTTGACCGGCAGAGAGATGCGGTTACCAATCGACATGACGAGACCACCACCGAACGAGGACATAGCGGACCTAGCTACGTTACCTGAGTATGTCGCCGACCTAGAAGGAAAACTGCGCACTATACACAGATGTGTCAGAGATAGGCTCCTCTTAAGCAGTGCCCGGATGAAGATGCGCTTGGATCGCAGAGCAACACCCCATACATTCAAGGAAGGTGATGCAGTGTGGCTGTACCAACCAACAAGGAGAAAGGGCCTCAGTCCCAAACTTCAGAAACCATGGGAAGGGCCATACTTGGTGACTAAGAAAATTAACGACCTAGTCTACAGAATCCAGCTGTCTCCAAGAACTAAACCCAAAGTTGTTCACATAGAGAGGTTGAGTCCCTATCGGGGCAACGAACCCCCAAGTTGGCGGCCGGTAAATACTGTTCGGGACGAACAGTCTTAAGGAGGGGGGTAGTGTTACAAAGCACTTCAATAGACGTAGGTGCGGTGTTGCCACATCTCCAGAATTTCCCCAACATCTGGGAATTTTTGCACAATCTGGCAACACCGCCTCCCCACCCCCTGGGGGTGCCTGGGGTGACCCCCCTCAGGCGAAGTCTCAACCCTCTAGGACCAGAAATAACGAAGTTACCAACTTGTACCCCGTCGGAACGGATAACTGAGGTCTGCACATTCCGAACACCCTGTATATACACCCTATATACGCAGAGAACCCTTACACCCTGTATACGCAGAGAGATCTTATAGTTCGAGAAACACCTCTTGTGTAACATAGGAGTGGTGACCACATTTGGATCATCCTGTATACACATCCCCCTGTATACACACGGGACCGATCTGTATTCACAGAACCTTCTAGTAAAAGAAGGTCCTGGAACGTTCTGGAATGGAACTCTCTAGAAAGGAGGGGAAGGTACGGCGAGTATATAAAAGCGAAAGCAAGCCAGCCCGAGTTAGTTCAGTTCAGTAAGATAATGTGGTAGTGACTTGAAGAAGCAGTGTAAAGTGTTAAGAGAGTAGTGACTGTAGTACCAGATTAGTGACTTTTGTTGAGAGTAGTAATTGTAAGGCCAGTAAATGAAGTGTTTTGTGAGAGAGACATTCTAGAATATTTATTGTATCCATATTTAGAGTGTAAATAAAGTTGTTTTGTTAAAATTAAAAGTCTCACTTATCCAGAACCCGGAGAAAACGCAACAATATGACAAGAGAACTTTTCACAATTTAACTTTCAAAATAAGCATTAAGGGAGCAAAAATTGTGTTTTCCAATTTCGAGAAACGTGATATGCTTCGGATTTATTATAGTAATAACAGGAATTCGCACATTTCATGTGAACGGTATTTAGAGCAATACCCCGAGCGTCCACAACCCCATTATTCATATTTTAGCAACTTGGACAGAAATTTAGGTCCCTTTGGTAGTTTTGGTAAACCTAGAAATTTGTACGGCCAACGAATGGAAGCTGAAGATGAAGAACCTGTTTAAATGCTATAAGTATCGTTATAAAATGATGATATGCAATCTTTTATTACTATAATTATTTGCGATAACATGTCAAAGATATTTCACCAAAACGTTTTGTTAAAGGTTACGGAAAATCCTCGTGGTTCAACACGGCAATTTTCTGCAGAACTGAATATGACTAGAAGCCGAATTCAGAGAGTTTTCAAAAAACATACGTGTCATCCCTATAAACTTCATGTTTGCCAAGAACCAATACCAGGAGACAGGGACAGAAGGCTTGAATTCTGCAATTAGCTTGATGGAAAAATGCAACAAGATGATGATTTCTTAAATAAAAACATCTGTACAGATGAATGTAATTTTTCCACAAGCGGCCTTTTTAACAGAAACAATGAGCATTATTATGCAGTAAAAAATCCGTACCAAAATCGGTAAGTTCGAATACAGGGACGAAAATCACTCAATGTTTGGGTTGGAATGTATCGAACCAAAATCTTAAGGCCAATTATTTATGATGGAAAATTAAATACTGAACGATATCTTAATTTAATCCATAATTATATATTCGATGCGCTTGAAGATGAACCGTTGACTATGCTGCGGCAGCTGTGGTGGCAACAGGATGGTGCACCACCGCATAATGGAAGGGCAGTAACCGAGTTTCTTAATGAAACATTTCCCAATCAATGGATTGGAAACCAAGCAGTGGTGCGCTGGCCTGCCAGAAGTCCTGATTTGTCCCCCGCTGAATTATTTTTATGGGGATTCTTGAAAAATCGCTTATTCAAGGATACTTTTCCGAATTATATAAACATTTTGCGCCAAAAGTTAATGTTAGAATTCACAACTCTACGAGCAAGAGGAAGAATAATCCACCAGGCTGTTACGAACAATCTGCGAAGACGTGTGCGAAAATGCATAGAAGTCCAAGGGGGCTTATTCGAGCATTTACTTTAGGCTTTTTAATTTGTCCATTTTAAAAGTTAAGTAAGAATTAAATATTTTCAAGAAATACTGAAAATGTCATTATTTGTTATCAAAACGTTTGAAATTTTAAAGTTGTGATAAGGCATTGTTTTGAGGTAGTCCAAAGGTAACAAAATATGAAACAAAAACTCCAGGGCCATATTTGAAAAAATGGAGTTGATGATGGTTTCTGAAAGACGAAACATCGGATTTCAAATTTGAAAATGCCTTCTTGTAGGAGAGGAAAAGTGACCTTAACGAAGTGTGATTCATTTTGTTATATCTTTTCAAATAACGCCAGAAAAAAGTTAAACATATTTTATGAGTTTTCGGTTTTTTCCGATTATCACTGGAAGTATTCGGAATTTTCTAATTTTCTAAACTGCATTTTACTGAGCATCAAATTACGCAACTTTGCCATAATTAATTACCGACGTTGTATCTCTTACAGTTTCCGAGATACCAATGATGAGGCTCGAATTTGAGCCACCCTGTACACATAAATCCTGAAAATGATAAAGTTAGATAACTTGAAATTGTTTAAAATAATGACGTAAGCTTCGCGGATGAATGCCACGATGCTGTTGAAAATCTTCAAACTATTTGTACTCAATAATGTTGGTAAGTTAGTTAGCGATTAGATTTTTTTGTTGAAAAATGGTGGGGCCAAAATTTCCCAAGGGCAGTTTATACTATATTATGTGGTTCAAATCTGCGACATAAGAGTTTTCACAAGTGTATTTTGATGACTTGACTTGGTGATACCCACATTTATCGAAATAGGGATGGGAAGCATTCGTGAGTTCATTTGTGGTATTTTCCACATATTTCACCCATTAATTTTGCCACTTTAGCCTCAAGTCTTTTTAAGCACAAACGTGATGATCAGAGATTGTAACATAAGCCATTATGGCTTTTCATCCATACAAAATTAATTGTGTTGTGTTTGTCTATAATTATTTTGTTATATATATATTTTTTAAATTTTAACAACACAGCACGAGGGCTTACAGCCTAAATACTATCGTACCGTGGGTGTTCACAAGGAGGAAAGAGGCAACTTGGTAATTCTGGACTTGAAGGTTTGGAGGTTCGGAGGAGAAGGAAAAACATGTGCCGGCAAGGAATTCCACAACTTGGAAGTCCTCGGGACAAAAGAGCGGCCATAACAAGATGTTCTATACTACATACAGACTTGGAGACTACTTCTCTGGCTTTACTGTTGGTTTTCGTTCTTGTAGGTGAAGGACGTAGCCAGCGCGTAAGCTAACTGGAGCAAGTGGCCCTTACGAATTCTGGATGTTCTAGGATGTTCTTCAACGTTTCTGTGACTATAGTTTCGCTTCTTGACAGCATTATCAGACAGATAAAATTCAATTTGAAACGTTGGAGAACATCCTAGAACATCCAGAATTCGTAAGCGTCACTTGCTCCAGTTAGCTTACGCGCTGGCTACGTCCTTCACATACAAAAACGAAAACCAACAGTGAAGCCAGAGAAGTAGTCTCCAAGTCTGTATGTAGTATGGACAAGTTTCACCAAGAAAGGGCAACAACAATCAATGACTTGAAGATGTTCTATGTCTAATGACCTGGACAGTAAAAGGGTGCATTCGCTCTGTTCCCCTGGTAGATCTGTTGGGGGCAGCAGGTGGAGGTACTCTAAAAGAAAGCTCATCTGAGTAGTGCCCGTGCAGATATCTATAAAAGACAGAGAGGTCACCAACGGCACGTCGCTGGGCAAGGGATGGCAGCCTTTGGGTGAGGGTAGGGTCACCGATGAGACGTATAGCTCTCTTTTGAATGCAGTCCAGGATAGCGAGTGTAGAAGCGGCAGCTGCGCCCCAGATGTGGGAGCAGTATTTGAGGTTTGGCCTTATTTGTGAAGTATATAAGGTATAAGATTAGCTGGTGAAAAGTATTTGCGAGCCCGGAAGAGGAAACCTAATTTCTTAGCAGCCGCTTCTGCAATTGATGTGACATGTTGGTGCCAATTGAGATTTCGATCCACAGAAATGCCAACAAGAGAAAAGGACTTTGAGTAACTTGGTTGTTAATTTTGATGGGTCTAGGGCTGGTGTATCTCTTATGAGAAAGAAAGCAAGACTGAGATTTGGTGGGGTCAAATCGTACAAGATTTCTACTTTCCCAGTCTAATATTTTTTGGAGATCCATGGAGACAGAACCCTCCATGAGTCTGCGATCCTCATCTAATTGGGCTAAAGAGACAGGCTTAGAATATTGTATATTTGAGTGGAGGGTGCTGTCGTCCGCGTAACTGTGAACTGGGTTGGATGTGCTAGAGAGGAGGTCATTGATGTGGAGAAGAAACAAAGTAGGGGCTAAAGCTGAACCTTGAGGAACTCCTGCATTAATTGGATACAGCTTAGAGGAATGGCCATTCACGACAACAGAAATGCTCCGGTTGGAAAGGAAATTTGCTGTCCAGGTACAAAGTTTTGGTGGTAGGCCATAGGCCGAAAGTTTATTAAGCAGCGCTGCGTGCCAGACCTGGTCGAATGCTTTGGATATGTCCAGAACGACAATCTGAGATTCACCGTGTAGTTCCATAGACTTGTTCCAAGAATGGGTGACAAATGAAAGGAGGTCGGCAGTCGATCTGCGCTGACGGAATCCATACTGCCTGTCGTGGATTAGACTGTGTTTTTTAAGAAATTTTAGTAATTCGGTGTTTATATACTTTAATATAGTTTAATTATCTTGGAAACACCTACACGTTTTTGGGTAAATAGTAATTCATCAATGAAAACAAAGCTGATTTTGATTCTGATTAATTAACAGCATTTGCGATAATGTTGTCAACTATCCACCGTATAGCGAGACTTTCTACTGATATATACCAGTTAACTTAGTCAATTCAATGTTGCAAAAAATATTAGCTTATTTTATACATAATGATGGCACAAGTTTGTCATCCAAGCAAATCGGCCCGATTTTTCCCGGAAAAATGTGTGTTTTCTTTTAAAAAATTTTCATATTTCTGTAATAAACGAAGTTGTGGCAACCAAATTTGGTACCCGAGCTTATATCATAAAAAGTAAACTATGTGGTAAAACCTAGGTCTGTAACTTGAAAGACAAACAAGTTAGAGGCATCTAAATGAAATAAATAAAGTGATTTTCCTGTTAAACCGTCAAGGTCGCTATTTGAAACATTAAAATTCGTAAGGTTTAGGCAAATAACCTGAAACGAACAAGGATTATGCGGAGAAATTGTAGCAAGAAGAGTGTTTTACAAACCCTTAGGTTTGAGCTTTTTAATTTTCGGGGTGTCTTGAGCTGCAACTTATAAAATTATGTTTAAAATCACAGGGGGCCTAGAGGTCATTAGTGATACAAATTTTCTTTTTTCTTAATCAAACACGCCTTTTATTATTGCATTTTTACACTTTGCATCGAAATATAATGCATGTTTGTATGAAAATAAAATCAGGACGCTGAAAGTGCGTTCTGGTACCGAATTTTCAATAAATGCTTCAAATTTCAATAGTTTAATTTGCTATTTAAACTAAGGTTCGTTGGCCAGGAAGCCGGTTTTTTCGGGGCTATTAAAGTTTATTTTCGGAAAAATTTTGTACATTTTCAAACAATAAAGTAACTTTGATGAAACATGGTACATTGTTTCTACTATATAGGTTATACTGGTTACCAAATTTGATACCTGCTTTCTTTAAAAAAATATTTGCTACTAACAATATTTTATGAATATTCACTAGCGTAACGCACTTGCTGCGTCCAGACGTTTTCTATTTACAAAGCATAAAACATTTGTAGAGACACTCTAGTATAATGCTCTGGAAATATAAATTCTGGGAATCGTTTTCACAAAAAAATAATATTGTTATTTGTAGTGCCACGTGTCGATCATGTGACGTCTAAGATCTTATTTTGGTTAAGTATTTTTTATTGGATATAATTTTCTGAAATCTAATTAATATTACATTAATTTCTTTCTGGTATTTTTTGTTCATTCTGCAAAGTGAATAAATAAACACTTCATGACAGATTTTGTTCTTTATTTTTTATATTGTATTTAGGTATTGGTAAATTATAAGCGAACTGTGTATCAATCAGTAACAGGTTTTTATATATTTTACCTTGACATTGACTTTTTAAGCAATTTTAACGGTCAGTTGGCTGTCCGTGGTTTTCGATAATATTATTATTAAATCAGTGACGTCATATGCAGTCTTTCAAATATATTTAATTGATGTTATTTAAAAAGAGATTTATTATCAAATCCCAAAGAAAGTTTATTTTACCACAATTTAAAAAAAATCGTTTTGATAATTAATCATTTTAAAAGTCTGTGAGAACTGCTACTTTATTTTGTTTAGATTGAAGAGAATAATTTCAAATTTTGCTAAATCTACCTAACTAAAATGTCAATTGGCAGATATTTTCTTAAAGGTAGTTAAAATATAAGTAATCACATTTCATGATATCATGTAGGAGATGGTGTCCCTAAAAGTCTGAAAACATTTTAAAAAAGTCTGAATGCAGCAAGTGCGTTATTGTAGTGAATTTTCATAGAAATGATCTGGTACCAAATAATTTTTAATACTTTTTTCTTGTAAAATATAAATCAAAATTTTGGTGTATAGTTTACTTTTTTATGTCGTACACCTATCTATCAAATTTGGTTACCATAGCTTTTTTATCGAGATAAAAACATTTTTGAAAGAAAACTCAAAATTTTCCCGGAAAACCTAGTTTGATTTTCCTGGCGAACGAACCTATCCAAGCCACTTAGAAAAGTGCCAAACTTTATGAAAAGCGGCCCTTATGTTTTGAGTTATCGGTGTGATACACACACATATATATATATATATATATATATATATATATATATATATATATATATATATATATATATATATATATATATATATATATATATATATATATATACATATAAAAATTGAAACGGACCCCAGATATATAGGTCCTGGTTCACGCTCATTTGATATTTTTTTTCAAAGTTCAAAAGTCGGGATCTCCACATTAGTGAATTTTTTCTACGACAATTCATTTAGAAATGAGAGAAAACTGGAGTTCTATTCGTCACTCATATTCAAGGTATTTTTAACATTTCAACGTAAATGTAAATGGTAGTAAATGGCTGGGTTTGTTCGTAATCTAGGAAAAGCTGATTAGGCTTTTCGTAAAACTTTGCGTTTCTTTGGTAAATTTTTGTATAGTGAAAATAACAAAGCTAGTATAACCAGGCTTCGTATGAGAAGAAATTTTAGTAATTCGGTGTTTATATACTTTTCCATCACTTCAAAGACGACAGAAAGGAGAGAAATAGGCATGTAGTTGCTAGGAAGCGCTTTGGGTCCTTTCTTGGGGATGGGTTGTACTCGAGCAGTTTTCCAGTTACTAGGAAATATGCATTTATTGTAAGATGTCTGTAACAGACGAGTCAGGACAGCAGCCAGTTCTGGTGCGCATTTTTTGAGAACAATTGCTAGGATCTCGTCAAGGCCAGAGGTTTTCCTGCATTTTTCGCACCTTTTTAGTTTTGAAAATGATATCCGTCATTTTATGCGCGACATTGGGAACTGTTGGTGGTTGAACATTTGGAGATTTGGAGGTGTTGAGAGTAGAATTGCCCGCAAACAACGAGGCAAAAAGTTCAGCCTTGCCCAGGGCGGTAGAAACAATTTCATCCCCTGAAACAAGAGGTGGGAACGTGCTCTTGCGGAAATTATTCCTAATAGATTTAGCAAGAGTCCAGAAGCGTTTTCTGCCGTTGGAGCTTGAGAGGACTTTGTTCTTAATGAGGTTATTAAACGAGTTTATTGCCTCAGAAAGAATGCGGACATAGCGGTTTCTTGCGTCGTTAAATGCTTAGGGTTTTCTTGACTGGGATTGTGTAGAAGCGTTTTGTGAACTTTTACCTTTTGAAGTATGGCCTTGTCACAGGATTTAGAGAACCAGGGCTTTTGAGTGGCTGAAGAGGTTTTCTGTGTAAGTGGAATAAATAATTCCATGCCAGCTTGGATAATTTCGGTGACGTTTTGTGAGATATCAGAGGGGTCAAGATGAAAGAAGCAGACAGACGCCCATGGAAATGAGGTAAAATAATCCCGCATTTCGTCCCAGTTCGTGGAGTTGTAGTGCCAAACGATACGTGGGTGTGATGACTGTGTGACCTCGGGTTGCATTGTACAGGAAGCAGTGACGATGCTGTGGTCTGGGCGACCAAGGGTGGCGGTGACTGATGTCTTATAGCATTCAGGTTTTATAGTAAGAAGGAGATCCAAGAAATTTGAGCTGAGTGTTGGGATGCGAGGAAAGTAAGTAGGTTGCTAAACCATATTGGCTAAACAATTGCTGACTGTAAAGGCCTCCCCTGCTCTCTCCTGTGAATTGGTTTTTGAAGATCCTAGCCATTTCTTATTATGGACATTGAAGTCACCACGAATAGTGACCTTGGAGGAAGGATATTCAGAAATCAGATGGTCAGTTTTTTCAGAAAGGTAGTCGAAGAGCTGGCCAAAGTTGTTGTCAGAAGGTGACCGGTAAATGCAACAGATGAATTTAGTTGTAGCCCTGAGAGAGAGTTTTATCCAAACTATGTCTTTCCTTCCAGCTTCTAAATCGGGGAGTCTGGTGCAGGGTAGATTGCTACGGACGTATGCGCACACGCCTCCATGCAATCTAAAGGAAGTAAGGAGCTCATACTTCGGGAAATTAAGGTGATTAGTGGCTGTCTTGGTACTGATTTGGGTTTCGGTGAAGAGAAGGAGTTGGTGCCTATTAGCCTGGAGGAAATGGTGGACGGAGTTCAAGTTAGAATTTTGGGCCACATATATTCGGGAAGGATATGTTAAATCTTGATGCCGGCGCCCCCTGCACACCCCTTCCCGGAGATCCGAATGGAGGGGTATTTTATCTCCGGAATCTTTTGTACAAGGAGGAGCCGTCATCATTTTTGTTTATAACGGAAACCGACTCATACCCCAGAAGCGGAAACGTCCGTTGGGACTTCACCGGCCCCTTAATGTAAGGGTTGGTACCTCCTCGGGCGTGAAAAGATCCTTTACTATCACGTAAAGGAAGAATCCACTACCACCTGCCAAATATATAAGTCAACATATATAAGTTTAGAATTTGAATCAACTAATTAATTATAATCGTCTAAAGTTTTAAGGTTATTTTTTAACTGTTGACTGCTTCTATAGAAGAAAATATAAATTTTATCCATCATGTTATTATACTCTCTACATGGTCTTTATTGGTGAATTAAAATTATGTAATGTTTTTGACTGACTATAGCTGAAAGTTACATTTTGTTTGGTGTTCATTCTAGGCACGTGGAAGTTCATTAGGCTCAGTATGTTCTTGTTATCTATAAAACCGTTAACGATTTTAAATAAGTGACATACTTTCGCAGATTTTCTCCGATATTCTAACGACTTCATATCATTGCAAAGCAACAGCTAGTTATAATCTGAATGTATTTGGTACGTAGAAGCCGTAAATCAAATAAAACAATGATTTAATGAATTTTCTCTGCACCCGCTGAATATTATTGCTATGGCATTCGTAAAAAGATGCCCACACTATACAAGCATATTCCAGCCTACTTCGTACATATGCACAATATAAAGCACTTAGTGCATCAATGCTCCCAAGTTCTAGACCATAGCGAAAAATAAAACCCGTCATCTTAGGTGAGCTATTGACAATATGGTCTATGTGAGACTTAATTGTTAATTTCGTATCAAAGAGTACACGCAAGTCTCTGATTTAGTTAAAATGCCCTAGTGCTCTATCACCGATTTTATAATTGAACACAAGTTCCAATATTTTCCTACTGTATGTTACAACTTTACATTTGTCAATGTTGAGATGAAGTTTGTTTGACTCACACTATTCTGCTATCTTATTTAAATCTTTCTGAACTTCCTTGCAATCTTTTTGTAATTGAATCGTTCTAAATATTTGAAGATCATTAGGATGTAGCAAAATGTTCTTATCAATACCCTCGACAATATCATTGGCAAATATAACGAACAGGAATGGTCCAAGAACACTTCCTTGAGGAATACAGTCGGTAAAATAGTCACGAAACAGTTTTATTAACTTATCATGCACACCTATGTCTTTTGTATTCTTTGAAATAATGTATGGCTGGACTATGTCGAAGGCCTTGGCAAAATATGTGTGAATAACATCAACCTGTCTTCTGTTATCGAGTGCTTGAAACTGCCTCAACAAAGTTACAGAGATTGGATGATGTTGAGCGATCACCTACGAAGCCATGTTGATAACTGGATATCATTTTGTAATATATAATGGCTAAGGTGATTGGCTACAATTGATTCCAGTAATTTCATGAAGTTAGAACCAATTGAAATTTGCTTATAATTTTCAATGTCTGCTTTATTACCAGTTTTGTTGACAGGGCAGGATTTCAATCGTTTCCAACATGTGGGGATATCACTATTTTTCAGCATTACGTTAAATAAATGACTTAATGGTTTCGCAAAGCATGTTATGCAATATTTGATAATAAAAGAGGGGATGGCATCTGGCCCCATCGTTAACGTAGGTTTAAGTTTTCTACCTGCCTGGATAATATCTTCTTACGACACATAATTAGGAACAAATACTGTGTCACATTGATTAACTCATCTACATCACAGGTCACCGGATCACTAAATACTTGCTTAAAAGAGTCTCCAAACGTATTAACAATGTCATTTGGATTGTCATACCACTCGCCATTATAATGCCTCGTTCCTGGCATCCTAGTTGTATTTTTCTTTGAACTAACAAAATTCCAAAATTTGAAGGGATCTGATACCAAGTTATAAGCACATTTTTCTGTATATTTTGAGTATGCTGAATGTATTATTGCTTTTATGTGTCTTCTCATAGCTTTGAATCAGTTTTTAAAATAATATTAAATCGCTTAAATTGTCTAAAGTAATAATTTTTTCAGTTTTAAATCTGTTACAATTTCTTTACCAAACCAAACGGGGTTTGGTTTGGTTTAGTAATTCGGTGTTTGTTATTAGTCTGTTTTTAGTGAATTTTCGTAGAAAAAATTCACTAATGGGGAGATCCCGACTTTTGAATTTTGAAAAAATTTTTGCAAATGAGCGCGAACTAGGACCCCTAGAACCTATATCCGGGGTCAGTTTCAATTTTTATATGTTTATATATATATATATATATATATATATATATATATATATATATATATATATATATATATATATATATATATATATATATATATATATATATATATATATATATATATATATATATATATGTATATGTATGTATCACACCGATAACTCAAAAAATAATGGGCCGATTTTGATAAAATTTGGCATGTACCTTTCTTTTGTAAATGGCTTGGATAAGTTCGTTAGTTAGGAAAATCGGACGAGGTTATCCGAGAAAATTTTGAGTTTTCATTCGAAAAAAATTCTTATCTCAAAAAGTAATAAGCGGATTTTAATAAAATTTGCCATGTACCTTCCTTTTGTAAATGGCTTTGACAAGTTTGTAAGTCAGGAAAATTGGACGAGGTTTTCCGGAAAAGTTTTGAGTTTTCATCCAAAAAAAATTTTTATCACAAAGAATAATTGGCCGATTTTGATAAAATTTGGCATGTACCTTCCTTTTGTAAATGGCTTTGATAAGTTCGTTAATCAGAAAAATCGGACAGGGTTTTCTGAAAAAATTTTGAGTTTTCATTTGAAAAAAATTTTTTTCTTAAAAAATAAAAAATCTATGATAACCAAATTTGGTGGGTAGGTTTACGATATAAGAAGTAAACTATACACCAAAATTTAAATTTCTATGTTACAAGAAAAAAAAGTTATAATAAAATATTTTGTGCCAGATCATTTCTATGAAAATTCACTACCATAACGCACTTGCTGCGTCCCGAGTTTTTTGGTATATGCTCATTAAAAATATTGTCTATTATTCTATAAAACTTACTGAGTTAGCAACATTCTTCTCTGTATATACTTCTGATCAATCAGCATTCTATTATATACCCTAATAAAGAGCGGGGTAGTCAGCTGATCTAAAATTGTAGGTCCTAATTTTATCATTGTTTTAAAGTATACTGTCCTCACTGCCAGTAATGTCAACTTCTATAAACAAGCATGGATGGTGGAGATCTTCAACTACCAATGGTCAAGGATGGTGAATGATAGTAGTGTTCATACTGTGTGATCCTAAAGCGACGTCTATTGTTGTTATTTAGTACTGAATTTGTTTGTTTCATGTTTGTAAAACTAAGAAACTTTTTAAAAGCTGATATCGGACCAGATGTGACCTCACCCGCTTCCGATAGCAGATGGTATGACTTTCCACGGTGTCTTTGTTATTCTTTAGCATTTAGTATTTCTAAGTCTAGAAAAATACAGGAAATATTAGTGTTTTTATATAAATCATTTAAAGTAACATTAATGATTGACGTATTTTTTTATGATATATGTTTTTTTTTTGCTTTAACACTGTCTTAAGAGAAAGTGTTTTCTATGTTCCTAGAAAAGTAATATTATTGATATATGCTACTACACGCGCGTTTTTTAATTATTGGTTTAACAACTATTGTTGTTGACGCAATGGTGACTCAAAGAATTATCTTTAATGTTTTAATAATTATTTGTCTCTGACAAAAGTTTTTTATGATATCGGAGTGACATCTATGTAAATTAATTTCCCGTGCAATTGACTAATGATTCTCACTTACATCTGGTAAATTGTTTTATCTTCTATTGTTTGCACGTTCCTGTCGAAAAATATCAGAGGGGAACTCTGTAATTCTTTCCTGTCGACCTGCAGCGTCAGATGTTTTTAGTGAATTTTCGCAAAAAAATGCACTAATGAGAAGATCTCGACTTTTGAATTTTGAAAAAAACTCTTCGAATGAGCGCTAATTGGGCCCCCTAGAACACATATCGGGGTCAGTTTCATATATATATATATATATATATATATATATATATATATATATATATATATATATATATATATATATATATATATGTATATATAAATATATATATATATATATATGTATATATATATATATATATATATATATATATATATATATATATATATATATATATATATATATATATATATATATTGATATGATTTATAAACGGGTATTTTATTAGTTAAATAGTTTTAATTAAATATTGTATAGTTTTATGTTGAATATACGTTTTTAAATTGTATATAGTTTGTTTTTAAGGTCAGCCTGTATGTAAGTTCAGATTATAATTTAGTTTAAAGTGATTATATGGTTATATTGTATATTATATTAAATTAGACAATAATACGATTCTCATTAAATACTCCTGCCCAAATTATGTAAATATTATAATTAATGTTGGATAATGATGAATTTAATAATAAAATTATATTTCAGGTTAATTTTCTATTAATTTTAAATCCTTATGAATTTTGTTATGGGTTGCATGTATTTTGGGTGGTCTATTTTTTGCCTGTTAAATAAACACATAACTATCAACACAAATATTATACTTCACCTTTTAAATTTTCCTCGGCTTCTGAGCTATATTGACTCTCCTCTCAGTTAGTCGATTCCAGTCGCTAAATGATGTTAAAACTTTAAGAATTCCTATGTTAAAAGAAATATTTCAAATGATATATCAAAGAGCTTTTTAAATTTTGAACAAAGATATTTATTATATATTAACAATGGTTTTAAAGCTTCAATTGCAATTGAAATCCTACTGGATCCTCTAAATTAAAAACCAATAACAAATTTATTCATATTTTTAAGTGACAGAATTTTGGTTTGAACATTTATAATATGGCTATTTATTTCAGCGGAGATTTTGCTTTGACACCTGATGCGCCATCTCAGAATCAGTCTGTGAACTACTAATTCAAGTTGGTTTGAATTTTTTCTATTTGTTGATGAAAACTGCTTTAATTTCAAGACATTTACTTCACACAGCTAGATGGAATATTTATCATGTAATTATGAAAAATGGAAAACTTCTTTTTAACGGTCATATATTATATAGTTAAATTATTCGGTACCTGTTTGTTGTCTACTTCTGCTCCTGGTGAATTTGATTTATATTACCGTACGTCTGCTGATTGTGGTGATTTCTTCTATTTAAACATCTACGGAATTGCCTGTTGAAGTGTTGCACACGTTTTACACTATTTATTAACAGAATTTAGATAAAATTCTCAAAATAACTCAAAAGGTAATGGTCAGATTTTGATTAAATCAGGCATGTGCCTTCCTTTTGTAAGTGGTTTGGATAATTTCGTTAGACAGGAGAATCGGACGAGGTTTTCTGGGAAAATTTTGAGTTTTCTTTCGAAAAAAAAATGTTATCTCAAGAAATAAATAAGCTATGACAACAAAATTTGGTAAGTAGATTTACGATATAAAAGGTATAGTATACACAAAAATTTAGGTTTCTATGTTACAAGAAAAAAAGTTATTATAAAATATTTGGTGCCAGATCATTTCTATGAAAATTCACTACCATAACGCACTTGCTGCGTCCAGACGTTTTCTATTCTTCTGCAGGTAGTCGGTTACTAACGACTTATGGAGGTTTAACTATATGGATGTTAATTGCACTTGTTGATATTAAATCCATACGTAAACATTTAATATAACTTTATTACTTCACTAACTGAATAAACTATACGATACATTTAACTATAATACACTTTAATAACAATCACAGACAGTACATGACAGATAACTGACCGAGCGTGGAGAGACGTATCTTCATTGTATCGGTTGATAGCGAGGAGAGAGAGAGAGAGATCCCTGGTGTCTCTTATATAGTAGTTATTGACAGCTTTCTGTCGAATAACGTAACGCAACGTTTAGCTGTCAAGAGAAACACAGAGTAGTGTTGACGGAAACACTGCGGTCGGAACCACCGCCACATACTCCCCTCTCAGTGGCAACGCTATTAGTTCAAGTATCTTCGTGGAAATCGAACTCTTAGTCCATGGCGTGTCGTTTGAACGGGAACGGGAACTTCACTGTCACTTTCAGTTTCACTAGGTGTTGGACTTTCACTGTCACTGTCAGTTTCACTAGGATGTCTCTGAGACTGGAAAGTTGTCTGTTCGTTATCACAAAGAATGAATGCGGGTTTGAGACGGTCAACAGAAATTGTCTCTTCTCCGTGTGATTTTTTGATTTTGAAGACTTTGTCAGTTCGGGATAACACTTCAAAGGGGCCGTCATAAACTGGTTCGAGAGTTTTTCGCGGAATATCAATGCGAACAAAAACAAAAGGAGCTTCCATAAGCTTAGGATGGACAAATACCTTTTTTGCAGTATGATGTTTAAAAGGTACTGGTCGAAGTTTCCTTATGTCTTCTTTCAGCTGAGATATAAGTGGTGGAACATCATGAGCTTGTGTGCTGTTGAAAAAGTCGGTGGGAAGTTTGATTGATTCTCCGTAGACTATTTCAGCGGGTGTTGAGCGATATTCTGGAATTATGTACGATCTGAGTCCTAGTAAGACAATTGGCAATTTAGCGACCCAGTTTTCGTCTATATGAGCTTTCAAGGCCTGTTTCAGAACTCTATGCCATCTCTCGATTACACCATTTGCTGCTGGATGGTAAGCTGTGGTCTTGATGTGGTCTGCACCTAGTGTTTTAGTGAGGTGTGTGAAAAGGTGGCAATCGAATTGTTTACCTCTGTCTGTGGTGATGTATTGCGGAACACCGAAACGAGAGATCCAGCATGATAAAATAGTGTTCGCTACTGTTTCTGCTGTAATATCTGACAATGGAATTGCTTCTGGCCATCGAGAAAATCTGTCTATTATTGTTAACAGATAGCGTTGACCTTGTGATGCTGGTAATGGTCCCAAAATGTCAACATTTATATGCGAGAATCTTCTCATGGCTGGGGTGTATTGTCCAATGGCACTGGAAGTGTGTCTCCATATCTTGACTTTCTGGCAGGGAATGCAAGTTTTAGACCAAAGAGATACATCGCGTTTCAATTTGGGCCAACAAAATCTATCCTGGACCAGATCGACTGAAGCTGATATGCCTGGGTGAGATAAATTGTGGATAGAATCGAAAATCTTTCGGCGAAATTTGATCGGAATGAATGGGCGAAGTTTCTTTGAAGAAGAATCGCAAATAAGATTCAATCCGTTGTCAAGAGGCATGTTTTGAAATTTGTATGAGGAAGATTTAGACTGCAGAAGGTGTTTGAGTTCCTCACAAGATGACTGAGCTTGCGCAATTTCTTGGAGTGACACAGTGGAAGAAAGTGAAATTGTTTCAATGCAAGAACAATAGTCTGCGGGAATGTTTGTAGGACCTGGTTTGTAGCGAATGTCTGTGGTAAATTGACCTAGGAAGTCTAAATGTCGTAGTTGCCTTGGAGATGCTTTATCGACGCGTTGTTCAAAAGCGTATGTCAAAGGTTTGTGGTCGGTATAAATGGTGAAATGGCGACCTTCTAGGGTATATCTAAAGTATTTAACTGCCTGATAAGCAGCTAAAAGTTCGCGATCGTAGGTGCTGTAAGATTTTTGGGCTGAAGTAAGCTTTTTAGAGTAGAAACCTAGGGGTTCTAGTGTTTGATCACGTAGTTGTTGGAGGGAAGCGCCTACGGCATAATCAGAAGCATCGACATGGAGAATCAGTGGTAGCGAAGAAGACGGATGAGCTATTAGTGTAGCGTTTTTTAGTGCCTCTTTCAAACGTTCGAATGCTTCTCGAGTCTGAGGAGTCCACTCGATTTTACGTTTGTCGCGTTTTTTGGGATTCTGGCAGAGGTCGAATAGTGGTTGCTGAATTTCCGCAGCACGTGGAAGAGAACGACGGTAGAAATTTATGAGACCTAGAAATCTTCTGAGTTTTTCAATGGTATCGGGAAGAGGTAGGTCGGTAATAGCTTTGATGCGTTCAGGAAGTGGAAATAATCCAGATTTATTTACACGAAAACCTAAAAATGAAATTTCGGCCACTCCGAATTCACATTTAGATGAATTGATACGGATGCCGTTGTCTTGAAGTGTCTGAAAAAGTTTTGCTAGATGCTCTTGATGTTCTTTTTCAGAGGCTGATGCAACGAGAATATCGTCAAGATAGGAGTAGGCAAAGTCAAGATGTCTTAAAATTGAATGTAAATATCTTTGAAATGTTTGTGCTGAATTACGAAGGCCAAATGGGGTTTTAACAAATTCGAATAACCCAAATGGAGTTATGACTGCTGTTTTGGGAACATCTTGAGGTGCTACTGGGATGTGATGGAAAGCGCGAATGATATCTAATTTTGAAAAAATACGTTTGCCTTCTAACTGGGCATTAAAATCCTGCAAATTTGGAATGGGATATTTGTCTGGGATTGTTTTAGCGTTTAGTGCTCGGTAATCCCCACATGGTCTCCATGAGCCATCCTTTTTTTGCACCATGTGGAGGGGGCTTGACCATGGACTTTTGGAGGGTCTACAAATTCCCAAGTCCATCATGTGCTGAAATTCTAGCTTTGCTTGAGCTAGCTTTTCCGGGGGCAATCTTCTAGCTTTTGCAGTGACAGGTGGTCCTTCCGTACTTATAGTATGGAAAAACTCAACCTCTGGAAGGTTGCTAGAAGAAGTTTCCTTAAAAAGGTCAGGAAATTGTTGTAGCAATTTGAAGTACTGGTGTGTCGGGTCTACGAGATGAATTTTAGAATTAAATCCTGGTGGTGGGTTAGCACCGGCCTTAGAGAGGTTTGTCTTTGTATCGATTAAACGTCTATGTTTCATATCCACAAGTAAAGCAAACTCTGCTAGAAAATCAGCGCCTATAATTGGTTGCTTGATATCGGCAAGTGTGAAGGGCCAGCAGAACCTACGGCGTAAACCTAGATCCAAATCTAATAATTGTTCGCCATAGGTATGAATAGGGGTCCCGTTTGCAGCATACAAGGTACGTTTCGACTGAAATTTCCGTTGGTCGTGAGTGGCTGGAATAACTGAAATATCCGCTCCAGAGTCGATTTGAAATTTCATATTGGAGCGTCTATCAAAAAAAAAGGCGGCGTGTTAGGTGGCTCTCGTCTCCTGCCGCGTGGAGGGAGTGCCTTATTAGTTTTCCGACACATGTTTTGCTTTAAAATTGCAAGGTTGGATGCAACGTTTGGCCTTGTTGCCAAATCGTTCATGATACCAACACGTGGAGGTTAAGGAATTTGCGGTTATGGAATTTCGAGAAAGCTTGGATCTTTCTCGGGAGGTAGATCGGAAACGCGTTCGCAATACGTTGACTGTTAGCTTCTCTAATTGCGCTTCTAACTTGGCTAGCTTGTCGGGCTCGCGTGACTGAATTTCAGCCACGTTGTATTCATCTCCGGAAATTTCCACGATTTTGTCTGCTGTAACCGACAAATTTTCTAGAGAATCGTTGCTCAAAGCCAAAATTGAACGAACGTTGACTGGTAAACGTTGTAGAAATAAAATTTTAAGGAAATTTTCTCCAATCTGACTACCGGCTAAAAACTTCATTTCGCGTAAAAGTTGCGATGGTTTTCTGTCGCCTAATTCTAATTCTGTTAAAAGTTTATTTAGTTTGCGACTATCGGACTCTTCAACTTCTAATAAAAGACGTTTCATTAGATCTGAATAGGGGGTTGATGATAATGGTTGGGTTAAAAAATCTGAAATTGACTCTGCGACATCAGGATCGAGTATAGCGAGTACATGACTGAATTTTGTCTTTTCAGAACTGATCTGCGATATATCAAACTGGGCGTCAACCTGCATTTGCCAGATTTTCACGTTACGTCTCCATATAGGAGGTAATTTTATTGCAACCCTTGCCATGATATTGCTGCTTGAAGAATCTTCGGCCATTGTGAAAAAATTCAGATAATTTTTAAATTAGAAAAGACTGACCTGTTTAGATATTCGTTTTCTGTAGGCATGAGCACGTGCGTGGAAGTTAGGCGACGTCGGCTGGAACATCAGGCTGGGCATCTTCGGCTTGCGGCACGGGGTCACCAATATGGATGTTAATTGCACTTGTTGATATTAAATCCATACGTAAACATTTAATATAACTTTATTACTTCACTAACTGAATAAACATTTACGATACATTTACGATACATTTAACTATAATACACTTTGATAACAATCACAGACAGTACATGACAGATAACAGACCGAGCGTGGAGAGACGTATCTTCATTGTATCGGTTGATAGCGAGGAGAGAGAGAGAGATCCCTGGTGTCTCTTATATAGTAGTTCTTGACAGCTTGCTGTCGAATAACGTAACGCAACGTTTAGCTGTCAAGAGAAACACAGAGTAGTGTTGACGGAAACACTGCGGTCGGAACCACCGCCACAAACTACACCAAAAATTAACATATTTCGTTTGATGGAAATATTTTTATTCCTTTATTATCTTATATATAGATAATAAAAGAATTCAAATACAGTGCTTTAATAATAATAACAATAAATGAGCAGCTAAACAGATTACTAAGAAAGCCACCATCCCCTGACTTTATTAACCTAAAGTCAAGCGCTTTTTTTCAGTCCATTCATTGCCGAACAATCTGTGGTCATCAATACCGTAACCAGAGGCCCAACATTCGCAGATGGCTTGTTTGAAGTTGTTGAAAGTGCCTTGGAACAACTCATATCAGAAGAATATGATAAACCTGCTAATCACTTACACAAATGACTTTGTAGCTTTCCAACATACATAATGTTAAAAGTTCTTGAATGGTATTTTATTTCAAAATTCATTAAATCAAAAAGACACCTCAGATAATCCGTTACTCAGGAAATGTTCTGAAGAATTGTTTCCTAATATTAATGTTGCTGAAAATATTTACCATTTTACCTATGACTACAGCATCCGTCGAAAGGAGCTTTTCTATTTTGGAGAGGATCAAAACGCACGTAAGAAATTCCACAAGTGAAACAAGACTCAACAGCTTGGCTCTCACTAACATTAACAATTTCAATTCTAAACGTCAAACAGTCTGTGGTATCCATAACTAAACACATTAGATGAGGGAATAATAAATTTTATCTACGACTAATATAAAATGTAAGTATCATACTTGTGGTTTTTGCAGTATAATATCATATATTATTCCCTAAGGGAATAATGACAAGGGATCAATAGTCATTATTCCCTCTTGCCCCCCAATTACAAAATTACTCAAATCAAATAATACTATGGAAACAAAGTAGACAAACTCAAAACTGTCAGTGTCAAACGGGTAGTATTTGTGTATTTGTATTGAGATGGATGATAATAAAGAGTCTTTTACTTGTACACCTTCAGAAATTGCGGAATTAGCTGCAGCAACAACATCTACCTTGATACCTGAAACATCAAAATCCATTTATAATAAAACGTACGCAACCTGAAAAGTCTTCCAAAGTTATTGATAGTTCACGACCAATTCAGTTTATTAATTGTACTATTACTAATTTTAATATTATTAACAAATAAAGTTGTTCATTAAAAGTTTCAATTTAAAGAATTAGTCGTAGATAAAGTAGAGTATAATACTCGCAATAATGGCTATTATTACCTCGAAATGTTACTCCCTCGCCGCTTTCGCGGCTCGGTTCGTAAATATTCCTCGGGAATAATAGCTATCATTATTGACTCGTGGTATAATCTACTATTACTGCCTGGAAGAAAAGCTTTTTCATTTAATGTGCTTAATTACAAATATCGAAGCCGACGTTATGACGGATATGTGCATCAAAGAAAGAAAGGCTCCTGTATTTCAAATTATGATAACTTTATCCTTAAGTAGGTGTGGCTTACGTCATATAAGCGACTCCACCACAGACGAATGTAAACTTGTAAACATTACGGTACTGGTGGACGTGTAAAGAAAGTAATATACATGTCGACTAAGAATCTCCTGTTTTTGTAGTCGTTTACTCAAGGTGCAGTTTTTTAATAAAACGCTGATAAAATAATTATGGTACAGCAAACAACATATATTTTGTGCACATATATGTATTTTGTGTTTAATCAAGATTGTACATTTTGCATGTACGTATCAGACCAGTCCACTCCTGGCGCAGTTTTTAAATAAAACTCTGTTAAAATAATTATGGTACATCAAACAACATTTATTTTGTGCACAATTGTGTTTTTTGGGTTTAATCAAGAATGTACACTTTGCATTTTCATATCAGGCCAGCCCACTCCTGGTAAACAGCATTACACGATACCTACATAATTATGATTGCTTAACCTTGCCAAAATACTAAAAATTAATTTAGACCCCTAAAATATTTTCAATGCAATATGTATAAGTACTTCATAATTCTGCTATATGATTTAAGGTAAGGTGGGGTAAATGTAAGAATGGGTTAAATGTAACAGCTTTAGTTTAAAATAATACTGTATCCAATTCGATGACGCCACCACGACCTACGAGACATATCCCACCCACTTTACTTATCTATGATACGAAAATTGCAGATCTGTCATTCTGGTTAATGTCAATTTCATGTCAACTATAAAGCTACCTTTATCCGAGAAACGTAATTTATATTTTTTCGTGAAGTGCTGCTTAAACCCTATATGTGACAGATTTTTAAGGTAAGTTTTGCGTTATCTTGTGTATAAAAGGTTCATTTAAATGTATTGACAGCGTTTTTAATCTATTTGCCAAATTCTACAAAAAAAATATGTATGTTGCATTTGCCGCTCATAAAAATGAACTTGGGGCAAAAGTAATATTTATTAGAGAGGTAAATGTAACACATGTGTTACATTTATCCCTTGAGAAGTTTGAAAGTAGTTATTATATTGTCTGCCTTTTTTAGCTTAAAGATGGTTAGAACTTACAAAAAAAGAAGGCATTTGCACAATATAGAGAAGAAGACTTACCAAATTACTTACATGCCGTAAGAACCGGCAGAACGACTGCCTACCGGGCAAAAAGAGTTTTTAATGTCCGATATTTAACACACTTGAAGGATACTAGAGGACAGGTAAAGAAAAGTAAGGGGCGACAAACTGCTCTTCCAGCAGAAACAGAAACAAATTAGCTAACTACATAAAAAATATGTAAAAGTGGGGGTTTGGACTTTCACGAAAAGGAATTTTAAACTTGGTAGGTTACTACGTGCAAACTAATAAAATAAGCAACCTATTCAAGAACTATGTACCAGGAGTAGATGGGTTTCTATCATTTGAAAGACGGCACAATTTGAGTTTAAATATTTTGCAAGAATACTAGCTACTGATTCTTTTGTGATATTTGGCTACTTTTATTTACTGCTTACCATATTAGAGGGATTTAATCTTAACACTAAACCACGAAACATATGTAACTTATATGAAACAAGTGTCTGCATTGACCCAAGGAAAAGAAAAGTTGTGGGTAAAAAAGGAAAATCTACCTCTAGAACCAACAGTACCCTTTGTCGAGAAAACAGGACAGTCCTGGTTAGGCAAGTGCTACTGGAGTAAAATTTCCTCCATTAATAATATTCAAGTGCGCCCACATGTGGGATCAGTGGTGTGCACCAGATAATACAGGATTTCCGAGAACAGTGTATGCAGCATCTAAAAAAGGCTGGATAGAGTCAGAGATATATCGCAATTATTTTTTCAGAACAATAATACCCACTATTGGAGAAGAGAGACCTGTTCTTATTATATTTTATGGTCACTCCACTCACTCCACTCACTCCACTCACATCAATGCTGATATAAATGAAGCTGCTATCAATGAAAACATTATCATCCTAAATTTACCCCCACACACTAGTCATTTGCTCAAAACCATTAGGTATTTCAATGTTCAAGTCCTTCAAAGATAAGTGGCATACTAAATTAGTTACTTGGCAGCGCCAGAATTTAGGATGTAAATTGCCAAAGGCGATTTTCTCAAAATTTCTTAGGAAAACATGTAAAGCAGTTCCTACTGAAGTAAACATGAATGGATTCAGAAAGGCAGAGATACACCCTTTCAATAGTTATGTGATGCCCGAGGAAAACTTTTACCCTGAAGCTTAAAAATGTTGGTGAAAGTCACAAAATCGTCGCGATGTTGGTACACCAGGGATACATGTTGCTGAACCATCTGCATCACTCATTACTGTAAACAACCCATCAACTTCATCAGTAGTTGCTGCTCCTGCTTCTTGTGTGGGTGAACAGCCATGCTCCAGTTTAGTATCATTTGAAGAATTGCTGTTGTCTACTGTACGGCAGAGTTCACAACTTGCAAGGGAAAGCCATCGAAAAGTAGGTCATGGTGCTGAAGTCTTAACAAAAACCGATGTGTTAGAAAAACTATCAGAAAAGACTGCTCCAAAAGCAAAACCTAAACCCACCTAAAAATTTAAGAACTTTGGAAGAATCATCAAGCAGGGAAGAAGTTGTCTCATATGCAGAATCTGATAAAGATAAAGAGTTTTTTGAAGAAATACAAAATGAGGTGACGGTCTTCACCATCAGCTGTATCTTCATACAGCTACTGTTATTCAACCTGTGTATTCATGATCATGGGTGCTAGTGAAATACTGCACTAAGAAGACAATTAAGCGTTTTATTGGTCAGGTGGTCGCAGCTCTCGATGACTCTTGGGAAGTGAAGTTCGTTACGAAAGTTCATAGTAAACATGGCTCTATTACAAAATTTGTATGGCCGAACTTTGATGATATTAATACTGTATGTCAGCAAGATATTGTAAGAGCCTTAATACAACCAACACTTGATAGAAAAGGTTTAATAGAATTTAATATTTTGTTTGATGGATACAATATTTAAATTCATATATTTTAAATTTCAATGCAATGATTCTAAGTGTTAGTTATTTTTTCATTTTTATAACTGTTTTTATATACTTACTTAGTTACCTTCAGTTCTTAAGCAATAATTTGTTTAGTTTTTGATGACATGTTGCAATAAATAAAGGTCTAAAATTAAAGACTTCCCTGGTGATTTATTAAAATATTTGTAATTTATTTATTTGTTAACGTACGGTCAGATTTCTTTTATCACTACAATCTTTTTTCTCTCCACTTTCATTTACCCCATTAACACATTTTTATGTATCACAGTAGACAAATAAATGCGGATTGCTACATTTTCCCTAATTGTTGGGGCAAATGTAACATAGAGACACATATTTAAAAAATATATATATGATGGCTCTTTCTTCGCGGTTTTGTTACCCCTATATTAAGGGGCATAATTTAGCAATAATTAGAGGTTCTTATAAACAATTGACGCAACAAAATGAAGAAAGATAAAATTTTCTGGTACAGTTGAAGTTGAATTTCATGAAAAACAGGTTGCATTTGCCCCACCTTACCTTATATCAGTTTTTAGTGAATTTTCGTAGAAAAAAGTCACAAATGAGGAGATCCCGACTTTTGAATTTTGAAATTTTTTTGCAAATGAGCGCGAACTAGGACCCCTAGAACCCATATCCAGTGTCAGTTTATATATATATATATATATATATATATATATATATATATATATATATATATATATATATATATATATACACATATATATATATATATATATATATATATATATATATATATATACATATATATATATATATATATATATATATATATATATATATATATATATATATATATATATATATATATATATATATATATATCACACCGATAACTCAAAAAATGATGGGCCGATTTTGATAAAATTTGGCATGTGTCTTCCTTTTGTAAATGGCTTGGATAAGTTCGTTAGTCAGGAAAATCGGTTTAGGTTTTTCTGGAAAATTTGAGTTTTCATTCTCCGGAATTAACAAAGTAAGGACAACCAAATTTGGTACACGGGTTTATATTATTATAAGTAAGCTACCTACCGAAATTTAGCCCTGTAGGTTAACGGACAAAAAAGTCACATGCATTTAAAGTTATTCAAAGTAATGGATCCTTTTAACTTGTTGGCATTTCTGTGGATCTAAATCTCAATTGGCACCAACATGTCACATCAATTGTAGAAGCGGCTGCTAAGAACTTAGGTGTCCTCTTTCGAGCTCGCAAATACTTTTCACTAGCTAATCTCTATACTTTATATACTTCACAAATAAGGCCAAACCTCGAATACTGCTCCCACATTTGGGGTGCTGCTGCCGCTTTTACACTCGCTATCCTGGACTACATTCAGAAGAGAGCTATACGTCTCATCGGTGATCCTACCTTCACCCAAGGGCTGCCATCCCTTGCCCACCGACGTGCCGTTGGTGACCTCTCTCTCTCTCTTTTATATAGATTTCTGCAGGGGCAATGCTCAGAGGAGCTTTCTTCCATAGTTCCTCCACCTGCTGCCCCCAACAGATCTACCAGGAGAACAGAGGGAATGAACACTTTTACTGCCCAAGTCACCAGACATAGAATATCTTGTTATGCTCGCTCTTTTTTCCAGAGGACTTCCAAGTTGTGGAATTCCTTGCCGGCACATGTTTTTTCTTCTCCTCCGAACCTCGAAACCTTCAAGTCCAAAATTAACAAGTTGGCTCGTTTCTCATTATCGACACGGTACGATAGTATTTAGGCTGTAAGCCCTCGTGGTGTGTTGTTGAAATATAAAAAAAATGTGACTTCTGACACCGTGATGAGCAAGTGTCTGTTATAAGGAAACTAATTGACATAGTCATTTTGTTTTTTCGAAGAATAATAATGCTTGAACCAATGTCTTACCAAAATGTGACAGGCTGTGATACCCTGGATCTATGCCAAGCCGGGAAATTTTGGCGCCTACCTCGTACAATCGCTGGAAAAATATTCTATTTGAAATTTTTTATTAACTAACGAATTAGATAAATTTGATAAACTGTTAATAATGTTATTTTATTGATTATAAGGTAAAAACTGGTCTGGCACACAGAGACATAAGGTTAGGTATAAACTACATTAGCAACAAATTAGTAGTAATTATTTTGATCTTAATTTGGATAATCAATTTGTAGATAATTATAAGGAAGCTAATAAAATATGTTAATTTAGTTTGTAGAGTTCCATACACTACTAAATTTTAATAAAATCGTAATAAATGTTGCTTCGAAGAACAAAAAAATACGTAATTGTTGTAGGCTGTATCGGTATTTGGTTTTTTAAAAACAATCAAACATAAATTCTACGAACACATAATCTCAGCGGACAAACCCACAAACATAAAAATATGTAAATGAGCAAATAAATATTTTAAATCTACAATAAAAAGGTTTGCAAACATAAGAAAATATCTCGACGTATATGCAAATTGATTTTCCATCTTTATCACCAAATAATGTCCTTAATTATTACATACCTAGTACTGAAGGTATTAATCATTCGAAAGGAAAAAATTAATGACCAGTCCTCGGAACCTGTCTCCGTCACTTAAAACAAAGAAGCCAGCTACAGTATTGTTTATAAAGACCTAGAGGTCGTCCAGATTTTGTCAGTATTGAATAGTCTACTCTGAAATCAACATGAAGGTGTGCGTTTTTGTCTTAGCTGCTTTAATAGGTTTCGCCTATGCCCGCCCTGGTGATTCATACACCACTAAATACGACAATGTCGATTTAGATCAAATTTTATCAAACGATCGTCTTTTGACAAAATATGTGGATTGCCTCATGGAGAGAGGAAATTGTACACCAGATGGAAGTGAACTGAAAGGTAAGTCTCTATAATTAGCTATAAATGTTAAATTAATTTTTTAAGTATATATTTCAGTTATATTTAAGTAGCTAATATAGAAGTTGGTTCTAATTAAACTATCAGGGACTTCGATATTTTCTTATGAGCTTTATCATCATCACAGTGCAATAGCGATGTAGCTCTGTCGTTGTAACCATGTTCCTTGGTCTCCAGCAGCTCCCTTCATTTTAATGTAGCCTTCACACTTCATAAATTGTGCCAAGTTTTCCAGAAGTTTTACCCTTGAGCTAACCCTTTTTTAGAAGCACGCGTCCTTCAAATAATGTTGTGATAAAGTAGTTATAACTCAGAATAACTTCAGTATTTTTTTTACCTTCCTCCTTTAAATTTGTTCCAACAAGCATCGTTCTTCTCTCACCTCTTTCAGCACATATTTATCTTTCTGTATGTGTATCGTCTCGTTCTCATTTTGCTCCCTGGCCACATTTTAATGCAATCTATTATCTTGATGTTCTGCTCAGCTAAGGTCCAGGTTTCCGCCCCATACGCCACCACACCCCATAGGTACGACTGGATAAACTTCTCTCTGAGGTACAAGTTTAAATGTTTGTTTGTGGAATCAGACAGTAGTCTGTCTGTTAAATGATCCTTCATACTATACTTTTGCTATATTTCCCATCATCTGTCATAATACTCCCAAGGTAAGTAATAGTAATGGTAATGTATTAGAGTCATATTATACAATATTTAAACACTCAATGAAAAGTCTTCTCTTCAAAACAATCAAATTTATTAATTTCCTACGCGTTCCGACTACCTACGTAGCCATTCTCAGGGGTTAACTCTAGAACCACAAAAGTTCGGGACGCAGCAAGTGCGTTATAGTAGTGAATTTTTATAATAATTGTACACTATTAGTAAGATACACTATTAAAACTAATTCTTTAAATTTAAATGGACCTTAGAGATCCGTTTAAGGGTCCCAGTTAGCGATTATTTGAAAAAATGTATATTTTATCTCCAGCTAAAAAATTAGAAATTGGTCTTAGATATAATATGTGTGTACTGCAAGTGTCTTTAAAAAAATTGTGGTACAAATTTCATTTTTTTCAGGGAAAAAAATATTTTTTTACAAAGGGAATGTACCTGTCAAATTATAAATATGACAGGTATTTTTCCATATTAATTGCTTGGATGGTTTTGTTTTAGTCAACCCATCCAGTTTTTGCAAACAATAAACAACAAAAAGGTTTTTAGAACAAATTTGTAGTTATCCGCGAAACTCATTATGTTATTTTTGTTTAATTTAGCACCCACGTGCGTTTACCTAGGTGTTACTATGGTTCAAGATTGAAGATTCTGGCTTAAGGGGAAATTTATTGAGCTATCGGATTTGAAATATTTTTACGAAAATTTTCTACCACAATTTTTATATGTTATATATATATATATATATATATATATATATATATATATATATATATATATATATATATATATATACATATCTGTGTGTGAGTGTATGTATCACACCGATAACTCAAAAAATAATAGGCCGATTGTTATTAAATTTGATGAATACCTTCCCTCTGCAAGTGGCTTGGATAAGTTCGTTAGCCAGGTAAATCGGCCTTGGTTTTCCCGGATTTTTTTTAATTTTCTTTCGAAAAAAATTTTGATCTCCGGAAATAACAAAGTGAGGTAGCCAAATTTGGTTCGCAGGTCTATATCATTATAAATTACCTACCAAAATTTAGCTCTGTAAGTTAAAATACAAAAAAGTTATGTGCATTTATAGGAAAATAAATTGAGGTTTTCCTCAAAACGTCAAAGTAGCGATTTAATACGTCACAATTGGCAACATTTAGGCAAATAACCTGAAACTAATACGAGCTATGGAAAGAAAATGTCTCAAGAAAAATATTTTACGAAGCCTGAAGTCTCAGCTTTAAGCGTCATCGTCCTTCACTTTACTAAAATGTTTCCAGTAAATTTATTTCAAATACATCCTTTCTCTGATGTTATGGCAGTAGTGTTAGCTATAGAGTTTATCGTTTAATGGTATATAATTTTTATCAAATTTTCGTAAAAAATCAATAAAGCTCAATATATCCGTTATTATACAAGATACTAAACAAAATTGTATACATTAATTATAGGGTGTCTTGAGCTACATCTTAAAAAATATTTCTTCAACCACAGGGTGGTCCATAAGTCGTTGGTTATACAAATTCTCTTTTTTTTTACTCGAACACGCCTTATGTTATTGCATTTTTGCATTTTCCATCGAAATATAATGCATGTTTGTGAGAAAAGAAATTCGAGACGCAGAAAGTGCGTTATGGTAGAGAATCTTCTTTAAATGCTTCAAATTTGAATAGCTCAATTTGCTATTAACCTATAAGGTTGACAAAGAGACCAGTTTTTCTGGAACACTTTAAATTTACTTTCGGAATTTTTTGTACATTTTTAAAGTTATTTTGGTTAAACATGGCACCTTGTTTCTACTATATTGGTTATAATGGTAACCAGATAATATGCCTGCTTTCTTAAAAAAACACACGTGTTTGCTATTAAAAAGATTTTTATGAAAATTCATTACCATAACGCACTTGCTGCGTCCAGACTTTTGTTGTTTATTATTTGAAAAAGCAGAATGGGTTGACTAAAACAAAACCATCCAAGCAATTAAGAAGGAAAAATACCTACCATAGTTATAATTTGACAGGTACATTCCTTTGTAAATAATTATTTTTTTCTGAAAAACTTTTGTAAGTAATAAAATTTGTAACACAATTTCTTTAAAGGCACTTGTAGTGCTTACATATTATATCTAACACCAAATTTTAATTTTCTACCTCCATATAAAATATAACTTTTTTCAAATAATCGCTAACTGGGACTCTAAAACCTATCTCCAAGGTCCATTTAAATTTAAAGAATTAGTTTTAATAATATATCCTACTAATAGTATACAATTCTTATGCAAATTCACTACTATAACGCACTTGCTGTGTCCAGAAATTTTTTATTTATAATATACATTCGCATGCTAAAATTAACGGCGTTTGAAACTTTGTCCTGGTATTAGGAAATAAATGGTTCAAGGCTGACAATACACAATTCTTAGTTGATTGTACAGCTGCATCTATTATATTTTGTGTGAACTAGTGCTGTGACAACATACTACCTGGTCCTGCACCACGAGGGCGTCCCTGTCGTATCTCTCACAACGTTGTCCAGGCTGATAACCTGCGACAACCTCCATTCTTTAGATTTTTGTATACCATTTATTTATAATAGCATAGCCATACATAACGTCATCTGTCTTTGTCCAACAATGTAGATATTGCATTACAGAATCTGAAGGGATGTCGAGGATTATTTTATTATTAATTTCGAATAACTTTCTTTTCCTTTGATCAAACGACTTGCAATTTGCTACACAGCCACGACTGTCTATGTTCTTTTACGTTGTGAATATTCGTTTTAATCACTTTGACAGTTTAAGAGATATTGCGTTTTAAAAAATATTTTTTTAATTTTTTACTAAGAAAAATTGGCCGCCAAGATTTGATGAACGAACTCACCCAAGTCATTATCAAAATTGGCCCAAATCAGTAAAGTATTTTTTTGAGATATAGGTTGGATACACACACACACACACACACACATATATATATATATATATATATATATATATATATATATATATATATATATATATATATATATATATATATATATATATAAACATTTTAACTGACCATGGAAATGGGTACCAGAGGCCCTAATTCGTGCGCATTTGAAGAAATTTTCTGAAAGTCTCACCATCGATACCTCTCTATTCGTGAATTTTCTTAATGAAAATTCACTAATAAAAGGGTCTAAAAGAAAACGCTGTTCTGGAACGCAATTGTGCTAAATGAAGCACAATGATACCAAAACGATCAATACAGAAAACGTAAAAGCTAACATCTAGAGTCAAACAGTAAAATAAGCTAAAAGCTACAGCAATATAAAAACATGCAGATAATAGCAGAGTAATAAAGTGAGAGCAAAATATTACTCAGCAAATAATAACAATACACAAAAATCTATCCCAAATGAAAAGCTGTGGAGTCAACTAGGCTAATTTTTTTAAAACGCCTATAACTTTTAACAGCCTGTCAATCTAAATTTTGGTATAAAACCATACGTGATGTAGGAAGAACCTAGGTCCCAAATTCGGTTACGACAATTCTTATTTCTGAGGACCCCTCTCCTCAAAAATTTGTCAGCGAATCTTTTTCCAACTATCCTACACTGATCAATAAAACTCATTTGATAATAACACAAAAAACATTACTTCACCTAATATGTATATTATAATATAAATATAAAAAATTTAAAAATTTAGCGACAGGTGTTTTTAAATGAAACCTATCCAAATTATTTTATTATATAGACCACAAGTCTCATTAGAGCCTCCGTGGTTCAGTGGTAAAAACGTGTGTCTCTGAACCGAAGGATACTGGGTTCGATCCCAGGGTTCTCCTTTCACTTTTTCAGTACAAACTGTAACAATAACATCAACCGAGGTTGTGGCATTATATTTAGGCAAGTTGAATATCTACACACTCCGCCCTTCGGAGGGGGCATAAATATGTCGGTCTCGTGTCCATGCGATGTTGGGCACGTTAAAGATCCCTACCCTCCTTACAGAAAGGTAGCGGTTTGGCTCAATTGCCAGGATAGTCAGGTAAAACTGCTCACTGGCGTCGGTGATTGACTATAGTCGCGGAAGTAGACCGAGGTTAAAGAAACAGAAAACACACATAAATATAATTAGACTTAGTATATAGACACGGTGTACAATTTTCTTCAATAAAGTGTAGTATAGTACAAAATGATAATTTTAGTTACTGTTCTGTGGCAGTAGCTTTGATATCATCTGCTTTTTTATGTGGAGCCTAGTTGGCGCATCTGCTGACCAGGTTAGTGGCTCCCCTGAACCGCTCTATAACACCCTAGTACTATCTTTGCGACATTTCCTCACGATTCACGAGCATAGACATGTCTTTTCTTCTTCTCCACTTTTCCATACTTTCCCTGTCCGCTCTGATTAGGAATTAGGGCAATCTAGTTGGCTGTCACTTCCGCTTCGCCAGCTCTCGTGTCTCTCCCCTATGTCTCAGTTTTTGTCTTATTTGGTTAACTCACTACTCTGACGTCGATTCTGGATTTCTTAGCTTGTACTTGCAGCATATAATGTCCACCCCAGTACCTATTAGGGTTGGCTTGTAGTGTTTTTATTATGACTGGTTTTTGTCCCTCTATTTGTTCTCTTACTTATCAGCTTGAGGAAGTCTGGCCAGTTTATTGTATCCATTCTATGTCCATTGTCTCTGCATTTTAAGCGAAATGCCGTGTGTTTGCACTTTTTTGCCTTATGTCCTTTTTTCCTGCAGTTTATTCGTCTGACCTATCTGGATTTTCGCATTCCACCTTCGTGTAATCGAATTCTAGGCATTAATAACATATTCTAAGGTTTACCCTCTCTCTATTCTGGCATACAGCCCAGCCCACCTTGATATTTCCCTGTTTACGCAACTGTGTGGCTACGCTTTTCAAGACTACGACCATAGCTACTTGGCATTCTTGTCCTCTCGGTCTTAGATAAATTATCTGCCTACTTTTATGACATACTAATAAAGTGATAAAAATGAACCAGATATTTTAGCGATAACAATTACAATTCATTGCTATTAATTTTACTTGAATTAATTATAAATATTAACTTCCCCTTTTTTCAGGTGTAATCAGAGATGCATTGGAGACAGAATGTTCAAAATGTAATGAAAAACAAAAAGTTGGTACCAAAAAAGTAATTCGTCATCTGATTAAAAACAAGCGCAACTGGTGGAATGAACTCCAAGCCAAATATGATCCCGAAAACAAATACTGGACCAAATATGCCGAAGAACTTAAGGCTGAAGGTGTATCCATATAAACGATAACGTCCTAACCTTGTGATAATGATTTTGCTCAAATTAAATTAGTTCTATCTATTTACTTGTAAAATAAAATAAAGTTTTAGTGATAACAGGTATTTTGTTTTATCTTATTGGTGTATTCATGTGTCGACAATACCTAATTTATATTTGATTATTAAGAATGGTTATATAACGACAAATTTGTTAATGTAAATTTGTGAGTATTACCCACAAGCCTGCAATTTTGCATTAAAAGCTTTTTCATAATAAAATTTAATTTTCCGACTTGAAAGGATTTACAATAAAACTTCATCGAAAATTTGAAGTTCATACTAAAACCAACTACTTTCAAGTTTTCAACTGTGGAAAGAATTATATATAACTAAGTATTATTTTATGCGGTTTAAGGAATTTTTTACACGTTTTGTTATACAAAGTTAAATTGAAAGTTCAGGTAGAATTAAGAAAATGCATACATTTGAATTTTTGAGTTCAAAGTTTAATAAATAAATACATAAAATAAATGGGCACATGATTTAAGAACACTTGCGTAATGAATTAAATTTTCGAATACTTAGCCATAGAAAGCATACGTTTCTTGGTAAATCTTACATTTTTATTACTTTTAACTTTTTAAGTAGTTGAGATATTGGCATATAAACATACTTTCTAAAAGACTTCTTAACTAGTTGAGATACTGACATAGAAATATACGTTCTTAGGGAACGACAACTTCGTGATATCGATGGTGAGACTTTCGGAAAGTTTCTTTAAATGAGCGCGAATTACGGTCTCTGGAATATATATATATATATATATATATATATATATATATATATATATATATATATATATATATATATATATAAATGTATGCAACCAATAACTGAAAAAATACATCACTGATTTGAACGAAATTTGGGAATTACCCTTATTTTGCTAATGGCTTGGATGAGTTCGTTCATCAAATCTTAGTGGCCAATTTTTCTTCATAAAAAATTGAAACATATTTTTTTAAACGCAATATCTTTCAAATTGTCTATGTGATTAAAACTAAAATGCACAACTTAAAAGAACATAGGCAGGCGTGGTCGTGTACCAATTTTCAAGTCGTTTTATCAAAGGAAAATAAAGTTACCCGAAATTAATAATAAAATAATCATCGACATCACTTCAGATTCTGTAAAGGAATATCTACAATGTTGGACAAAGACAGATGACGTTATCTGTACTGCTATGATATTTAAATAAATCGTAGGTGAAAATCTAAACAATGTAAGTTGTTGCAAGATGTCAGCCGCGAGAGCATTGTGAGAGATACGACAGGGACGCTATCTCGGTGCAGGACCAGGTAGTATGTTGTCACGATAGCTCTAGTTCACACAAAATTTTATAGATAGAGCTGTGTGCAATGTACAATCAACTAACAATTGTGTAAATTGTCAGTCTTGAACCATTTCTTTACTAATACCGGGACAACGTTTGCGTCCAAAAGCGCTAAATTTTAGCATGCGAATATACACTATAAATAAAAAACTTCGGGACGGAGCAAGTGCGTTATAGTAGTCAATTTTCAGAAGAATTGTACACTGTTAGTAAGATATATTATTAAAACTAATTCTTTAAACTAAAATGGGCCTTGGGTGGGTACTAAATTAAAGAAAAATTACAGAATGGACTTCGTGAATAACTACACATTTGTTTTAAAAAACCTTTTTGGTTGTTTATTGATTGCAAAAACTGGATGGGTTGACTAGAACAAAACCATCCAAGCAATTAATAAGGAAAAATACCTGCCATATTTATAATCATCATTCCCTTTGTAAATAATTAATTTTTTTCTGAAAAACTTTTGAAGCTCTAATGAAATTTGTAACACAATTTTTTTAAAGACACTTGCAGTAATTACATATTATATCTAAGACCAAAAATTAATTTTTTAGCTCCTTATAAAATATAATTTTTTTCACATTATCACTAACTGGGACTCTAAAACCGTCCTCCAAGGTCCATTTAAATTCAAATAATTAGTTTTAATAATCTATTTTACTTACACTCAATTCTTCTGAAAATTGATTATTATAACGCACTTGCTGCAGCCCGAAATTTTGTGCTACAACTGTAGTAATTTTTTTTTAGTGGGAACATCTGTTAGTGCGCTTCGAAAAAACTTCACATCCTGTGACTTGACGTGCTTGACAAGGTGTAAAATATTTTGGTATTTGGCCTTCTTAATTTCCAAAAATACACCATAAGCTTTTTCTGGTTTACCAGGTCGTTTTCTGTTCACGCCAATCCTGTATATAAGCATTGGTTGCAGAATTCCGTTCACAGTTGTTTCTCTCATTTTTGAGCACCAAATAAGGAGCTAAATTCCAGATATCTTGCTTTTGAAATTTTTGGGGGGAATTTTTACAATAAAGGTTTATCCAAGTTTTAAAATCTTTTACTTGAACAATATAATCACCGTTTTTAAGCTCTCCAAAGAGTTTTCTACAGAGGCGCGTTCATCCATTTCAACATATATTTTAGGGTTGTCAAGGTTTTCGTACTTTAATCTTTTTTCTCGATCAGTGCGAAATCTCTATCCGCTGTTATCATACTATGCCCAGGTACCGGATATAAAACTTCAACATGGTGAAAAGTCTTACTGACACATACCTGATCCAGGAATATAAAAAGGAATTTGTTTTTATTTTGACTGAAACAGTTATCGTAGAATATTTTCAAAGTGGTCTGTTCTGAAGTTTTTTATTTTTATGTCTTCCAAACAGCTTATATAGGGACCTCGGTGGTTCAGAGGTAAGAACGTGTGCCTTTGAACCGAAGGGTACTGAGTTCGATCCCGGCGTACTCCTTTCACTTTTCAGTACAACATCAAAATTAACATCAACCGAGGTTCTGGCATTGTATTTGAGCAAGTTTAATGTCTGCACGTTCCGCCGTTCGGAGGGGGCGTAAAGCCGTCGGTCCCGTGTCCATGCGATGTTGGGCACGTTAAAGATCCCTACCCTTCTTACAGAAAGACAGGGGTTCGGCAAAATTTCCAGGATGGTGAGGTGAAACTGCTCCCTGGCGTCGGTGATTGACCATAGTCGCGGAAATAGGCCGACGTTAAAAGAAAAAAAAAACAGCTTATAACTTTGTTATGGTATTTTCTTGCTATATTCTCAGTGCACATGTACATTACAGCTTGATTAGTAGTAAGACAGTGAATTCCAAATACGCGAACTCATAACTGACACAGATAACATTCACCCTGAATTTTGCTAACGGGAACAGGGCAATTTTTTCGCAATCGATGCATATAATAAGTCCTGTGGTGTTCCTAACTCTCTGAGCATCTGAAATCGCCTTTTTGAAGCGTGCACCTCGTCTAAGGTGAATTTCTTTCTCACTGTTTAAACCTTAACTTCGAGCTCATTTTTCTCAGGCTTTTTAATGGATACTGCTAATGCAGTACATGTGTTACAGATATCTTTCCTTGGATAGCCAATTCTTACATCAAATTCTTCTGTGAAGACCCGCCTGAACATTTCATAAGAAACTTTGGAATCTGGATACTTCTTTGGGAAACAGGAATGGAGAGATGCTACGGAGATATCTGAATCGAGGTATTTCCTAAGTTTACCATCTGACCTGGTATAATATCAGGCAGAGAATATATAAAATTACCCGCTAGGTTTAGAACTTCAGTATAAACTTCCCTGGGTCTCTCTGGCTGACGTCCTCTCATATCTTTATAACTGTAACAGTCTATAATTTCTAGTAGGGGTCGCCAAATTCTTGAAAATTTCAAGATCTTGTCTTGATCTTGTCTTGATTTGAAGACAAGAAAAAGACAAGAAGTAATTTTAGATTTCAAGACAAGACAAGAAATTTTATGTCAATACCAAGATTTCTTGTCAAAAAAATAAGAAATCTTGAAATATCTTGACTAGCAATGAAAACGCTAGGACGTATTTATTTGTGAAAAGGATAACATATTTTAACATAACATATTATTTTAATTTATTGAACACATTTTTTGCTAGAACGATTCACAAAAATGTAAATTAAAAACAATTAATGATAATCCTGTTGAAATTAAAATTTCAAACTAGATTTTAAATATCAAATTTAACACATTTTTAAATCGAAATTCATAAGCCATGAATTAAGACACATAAGACTTCTTATGGAGTCAACGCCTAGCCGATTTGTTGGCTTTGTTATTGTTAAAGCTGCTCTTGAAAATAGCCCTTCCGTAGGTACAGACGTTGCTGGCGTTCCGAGAAAATCCTTGACCATTTTCGATAACGACGGGTAGACATTTTCGTGTCTTCTCCACCAATCAAGTATATTTTCAGAATTTTCTGTCCTAGGCTCATTTAAGTATTTTTCAATTTCATACTTCCAAGATTCTGAGTTATCATTATTGACTTTCTTGAATAGGTAAGTAATATCTAAATCAAATTCGTTATCTTCTTTTCCAAGACTCAGTGCTGATTCTGGTATTGGATTATGTAGATCATTCTTGGCGGATTTATTAAAGTAGCTAGCTTTAAATATTTCTTCAAATTTTTGAACTGCCTCTGCTTGTAGATGCTTTCTTCATGAAGAAGAGGAAAATGCTTTGACTTTGTGTCGAGGATCCAAAATAAGAACCATACAGTATAACCAATTAGTTTTGTTATAGTGTTTCAGTAGTTTATCTCTCGCAGCTTGAATGCAGTAAATTATTATCTCATCGGTAGCGTCTCTATCAACTTTATTATCAAGTTCATGAGCCCATATTGCTAATTTGTCTAAAAGCAAGTTTATTCCAATTACCACCAATGGGAGTGTGCAATATTTTTCCCCTTAGAGTATTAAACAAAGTGTTTTGAAGCTTCTCAGATACTGACAACATTTACTGATGAGAACCCATTCTTTATCTGATATCTTACAATTATTTAGATTTTCGATGTTATCGCAAAATATAGTTAAAGCATTTTTTACACTTAAGCCCCATGTTAGCATCTCAAAAGTCGAATGCCATCTTGTAGGTACATCTAATTTTAGCATAGTCATCTTACAGTTTACGGCCTCGCAAGCGCTGTTAAGTTTAAGTTGCATTTGCTCTGAGTTTTTGATTTTTTTTACAAGGTATCTAACTTTACTTACAGGAGAGTTGAAATCTAAAACATTATCATTTATTTCATTTTCTGCTTCGATCTCATTCTCCAAATACTTCAAATCCTTTTCGATGTCCAAACTGTTTCGATTTGGTTCAACAACTTTCACAAAATCCTGGACAGCTAAGTTTAGAATATGTGCGAAACATACAAAATGCTTATTTTTGTGGTCAAAACCGGGAACTAAAGTTTCCAAGGAACGCATCATTGTAAAGTTAACAGCCGCATTATCAGTTGTCACACCTTGAATGCAGTCCAGCACATCATAAGCTTTTAGCACCTCAAAGAGAATGTTTGCACCAGATGCACCTGTATGGCTTCCCTCAGCAGGCACACAGTCTAAAACAATTGACTGAATATTCCAATTTCTGTCCACAAAGTGAACTGTAATGCCATAGTAGCCCTTCATACGAATAGATGACCACCAATCAATAGTCAACGAAATTTTTGATCCACTTGCTTTCAAAAATCTCGTTACAGAATTCTTCATTACCTCATATTTTTGTATAATTTTTCTTTTTAAGGTATTACTGCTAGGTAGAGCCACTTCTGGATTTAAATATGAAAATGGATTTTTGGTAACATCATCTTCAAAGAAATTAAATGGCAGATACTTTTTCGTAATAAATTCTATGACCAGTTTGTCAAAAACTTCTTTGTTTAATGGATTAACTATTACCTGAAAATAAGGACATAATGTTTATACGAGTAAGTCCTATAGATTGTTACCAGTTGTAAAATAAACTTCTGAGTTAATTCAATACCTATATTTTAAACCAGATAAACTCAGGCATCCTATAAATTATTATTAGTAGAAATTAAGGGATAACAAAATGAGTTTCTTGGCCCCGGAAACCCTAGAAATGATATACAACACGACTTTTAAGCCCCCCCCCCCCCAATATATGCCCTTGTGGGGGGTGGTTTGCTTAACACAAATAGGTAACTATTAATAAAAATCAGTTCCCTAACTCCGAAAATCTTTAAAATTATATACAACACGATTTTTCAAATTTATCCCCCTCCCTCTTTGGCATCATAAAAGTGTGGGGGGTGGGGAATTTAACATAAGGATTGAAAAATATAAAATTATATTTTTCCTTTATAAAAATAACAAATTTAAGAGAAGTTTTTAATTAATAAAGGGATTTTTTTTGGTATATTAACACCACCACACCCCCCCCCCCCAGTATTTTTGTGTTTCTCTCGTAACTATTATTAAGGGCTCTGTGGCGTGCACTAAAGTGGGTATTATACAAACTATTATAATAAATCTCAACTTACATTTTCTTTACTTTGACTTCGGTTTATCCAATTTAAAATACTAGTACTAGTACGTCCACTTCTACTTGGCGCAGAACATTGAACCTTGCTTCGATCAGGCTCTCCTTGAGAAAACTCTTTGTCAAATAACTTCCCCTGATTTGTTTTTAAGTGTCTTTTTAACCCAGAAGTCCCAGAATTTTTCATTTTCAGGTATACCCTTTTGTTATGTTTTTGAAAACATGGTATACATTTGGCTAATTTATCATTTTAGAGAATTTTCTTAAGAAAAATTCATTAATGAGGAGTTCCCGACTTTTGATTTTTGAAAAAATTTCTTCAAATGAGTGCTAATTAGGCCCCCCAGAACACATATCCGGGGTCAGTTTCAATTTTTATATGTTTATATGTTTATATATATATATATATGTGTTTATATATATATATATATATATATATATATATATATATATATATATATATATATATATATATATATATATATATATATATATATATATATATATATATATATATATATATATATATATATATATATATATATATATATATATATATATATATATATATATATATATATATATGTGTGTATCACACCGATAACTCAAAAAATAATGGGCCGAATTTGATTAAATTTGGTGAATAAATTCCTTTTGCAAATGGCTTGGATAAGTTCGTTAGCCAGGAAAATCGCCCAGGTTTTCCAGGAAAATTTTGTGTTTTCTTTTGAAAAAAATTTATATCTCCGAAATTAACAAAGTAAGGGCAACCAAATTTGGTACTCGGGTTTACATCCTTATAGGTAAGTTACCTACCAAAATTTAGCTATGTAGGTCAAAAGACAAAAAAGTTATAGGCATTTAAAGAAAAATAAATTGAGGTTTTCCTCAAAACGCCAAAGTTGCGATTTAAAACGTCAAAATCGGCAACATTTAGGCAAGTAACTTAAATCTAATACGGGCTATGGAAATCAAATGTCTCAAGAAGGATATTTTACAAACCCTGAAGCCTTAGTTTCAACGGTCATTGTCCTTCATTTCACTAAAATATTTCCAGAAAATTCATTTCAAATGGACCCTTTCTCTTATGCTTGGCAGTAGTCTTAGCTATAGAGTTTATCGTTTAATGGTATATAATTTTTGTCGAATTTTCGTAAAAAATCAATAAAGTTCAATATATCCGTTATTATACAAGATATGAAAATAATCTTTTCACATTAATTATAGGGTGTCTTGAGCTACATCTTAAAAAAATATTTCTACAATCACAGGATGGCCCATTAGTCGTTGGTGATACAAATTTTCTTTTTTTTTTAATTAAACACGCCTGATGTAATTGCATTTTTGCATTTTCCATCGAAATAATGCATGTTTGTAAGAAAAGAAATTCTGGATGCAGCAAGTGCGTTATGGTAACGAATGTTGATCAAATGCTTCATATTTGAATAGCCCAATTTGCTATTAACCTATAAGGTTGACCAAGAAACGAGGTACTGGTGTCCACCTCAATTTCAAAAAAAATCACAGAATTTCTTTCTGCCAGTATTGACATGAGTACCACTATCCTGGAATGGTGAATGCTGCTGCTTTTTCCCTTTGCTCTCGCTATCGCAGACAGCCACGGTTTGAGTTTTGTCATTCTCACTCGCATTAGTCGTAGTCGCATTGGTCTCACTGATCATTTTATATTTACTAAAACTACAACGCTTGCGTTTTTGTCTATTACTTGTTGGTAAATATTCTGAGCCAGAATCGGAGCCAAATGGCTCAGCAGACGTGCTGTTTACTGAAGAATCACTGTCACTCATGGTAAAATAAGAAAATAATAATATAATGTACTTTTTACCACCACTATTCACAAACTGGCATCAAATATATAACAAAACAGGTAAATACTACCACTTTGTAATAATAACCTTACTTAACTAAATGGAGTAAAGCGTGCAACTGCGCGACGTCATTTTCGTTTGTCAGAAAACAAATAAAGATCGGGGAATCACCAGATTGCCGTGTTAGCACGCAACGCAATTAAAAGTTCGCCGGCGGGGAATCACCATGTACGGTGTCACCGGTCATGGTGACATTTTCATCGAAATATGATGCATGTTTATAAGAAAAAAATCTAGGCGCAGGAAGTGCGTTTTGGTAGCGAATTTTCCTTAAATCCATCAAATTTCAATAACTCAATTTGCTATTAACCTAAGGTTCGTTGGCCAGGAGACCAATTTTCTCGGAAACATTTTAAGTTTATTTTCGGAACATTTTGTGTACATTTTCCAACAATAAGTTATCTTGATAACATATGGTACATTGTTTCTACTATATAGGTTATACCGGTAACCAAATTGATGACTGCTTGCATTAAAGAGGCATAATGTTGGCTAATAAAAACATTTTAATGGCAGTTCACTTCCATAACACATTTGGCTGCGTCCAGACTTTATTATGTTCTGCATTGCAATGTACAGAACCACGATTCATCAGCGTTACATATTTCAGCTAAAAACAACTTGAATTCGTCATTGTTTTTTTAAATTTATTAAAATATGCTTCAGCTTGTGTTTTGTTAAATCCCGGTGCTCTGGCTAGTAGCGTTGCTTCCGGAGTTTTGTTACTTCATGTCTTGGTTGAACTAATGCTTTAAGTTAAGTTTTTCGGCAAGTTGGTAACCAAGTTTTCTCAAATCGCAGGTATTATCTAAAGGACATTGCTTCTAAATTTCTAACATATTTAACAACCTAAAATTTTATATCTGGTCGAAACATAGGTAAAGCGTCTACCCAAAATCTTGCATTCCTTTAGTGCCATATTTTTCGTTCCTACCCGCTAACGTACTGTAATTTTTTGGGACATTCAACGTTTTCAACGCTTTAAGCCATCCCATTTCTATTAAATTAACAGAATCAGTTACCCACTGCAAATCTTCTGGAGACTATAACTGCCAAACTTTTTAATTAACCGTTCATTTAGATATAGCTGCTGTATGGAAAATAATTAAAAATAAGTGATGATGGCTGGATACAACATAATCCGCATCATATCTAGCATTAGCATGGGCCATCATACCCTAATATACACGTGATTACTAAAGCAGTCAATGAAGATAACCTATACTGTTTGGATCTTAAACTGCTAAAGATTTTTAAGGTTAAAACAAGTTGTAGTTTGAATAGTTTTTCTTCTTTGGCCACAAAATTAGCAGTTCTACTTTCTACTTAATTAAAAAAGTTTCGTGCAGCACAACGGTCGGTTTCTGCATTGCTTTCGGCTAAATTATTGCATCCTAGATACACCAGACTCGGAAACGCGATGTTATTAACTGAATGAATCGCTGGTTGCATATGATAAGATTCCTGTATTATAAGCTATGATTCAAAACAACGATTTGCCCACACAGATCACAGCCGGACTTCCCTCAATGTTCTCCTAAAACACTTAACTGGAAGCTCGCAGTTATTGTTTTTCAAATGGCAATTTTTTTTCTCGGTCTTCTGCCACCATTTTGTTAACGACTTTTTTAAGTGCAAAACTGCATAACATAATACTAAATCAAGTACTAAGTGAAGATTGGAACCTGTGATGAGCACTGATAAGTACACCCAGACAGCACAGACACATTCTGAGAATATACCAGGAATGTTTCGAAAAAATATGCAAAAATCCCCAGAACATTCTCACAAGGTACAATATATATATATATATATATATATATATATATATATATATATATATATATATATATATATATATATATATATATATATATATATATATATATATATATTCATAGAACATTCTATGAACATGACAATGGGACAGATTCTATCATACTATAAAATTCTTAGGAGCTCGCAGTATGTTCTGAAAATGTTCGACGAACTTTTAATGAATGTTCTCAAAATATTCATACACATAGTCATGAGAACATTGCGTTTTTTTAAAGATATACAGGTGTTTCGCATAAGAACCGACACAGAGCAGGGGCGTGTGGGGGAACCTAAAATGTGGTGATTTAACACATTTTAGCTCTATACTAAGGTGTACCCCTGAGAAATTATAGGTTTATAGCCCTTCAAAGTGGGGTTTAAAATTTCGAAAAAAAAAACAATATCTCAGTAATACTTCAACTTAGAAAAACCAAAATTGGTACACATGTTTTGGGTGTACCTAGAGCATTAATCGTTGGTGAGTAGAGTTAAATTGAAGCATTTCAAAGGGTTGTATAGTAATGATGCACCTATAAAATGTGACAGAATTTTTTAACCTCTTAGCGGATATAAAAAAATATTTCATTTAATGGGTAGGTAAATTTTGAAACTTTTTTGGTATTGTTATTTTTCAAAAAATTCTATCGTTTTCAAGAAAAACCTGAATAACTAAAGACACATACGTTTTCAATGTTACTTAACACTTTAAATCATCAAAAATGCAATAGATGCTTTACAAATTATCATGTTGAAGAATTTCTATAACTTATCGTTAGCAATTTTTTTATTTCTGTTGTTCGAGTTGTTTGTTTTCTAATAAATTATACTTATTCACACTTTTTTCCTGATTGTCAAATTTGACCTATACATAATTTAATTGGAAATTATTTAATTTTTGATGATTTTTAGTAAGATTGATAAAATATGTTTCCTTAGTTATTCTTGTTTTGCTTGAAAATAATAAAGTTTTTTGAAAATAACAGGAGTAACAAAGTTTTAGAGTTAAATTTCTCATAAAATGAAATAATAATTTATTAAATCTCCCAATATGTTAAAAAATGCGACATTTTAAGGATGCATCCCTCCTAATTAACCATTTCAAATGCCTTAATTGAACTCTACTTACCATTGATTAATGCTCTTGGTACACTCAGAAAGTTTAAGTGTTACAGAGATATTGATTTATTTATAAATTTCAAACCCCACTTTGAATGCCTATAAATTTTCAGGGGTGCAACTTCGTATTGGGGCAAGTTGCGTTAAATCACCATATTGTTGGTTTACCCACGTGCGCCTGCCCTGTGTCGGTTCCTATGCGAAACACCCTATATACATTTCTTGAATGCAAATATATGAAATATTTGATTTATCTTCAACATTTACTGATTTCCCACCATTTAACTGGAGTTTTATATATTTTCGTATAAGTGAACCCAACATGCCATATATGCTAGAATTTGAATTGCAATCACCCACCCTTGTGGAGGTTACCATATTATTCCAGTGGCCACACACAAGTAAACTGACGTTCAGATACTTAATAAGTCAACATTTCGAATATTGCACGTTTATTCAGAGTAAGTATGTACTTATAATGAACACAAAGAAATGTCTGAATAAAATATTAATCAAACAATTAAAATTGGAGTCGCCAGAAAATTTAATAGCCAAACACAAAGTTTCCGATATAAATATTCGAGGTTACCCCACTGAAGTAACTTGAAATTTGGCTAGAGAGTTGATTATACAGGCTTCCAGTGTAGCATTTGTAGAATATAACTAAATTGGACAAAATATGCCACAAAATCACACTTACTTGCACTTACAAAAAACTACAACTGAAAGTCATCGATCAGACTTTTTGACCCTTCCCTTGTATGGTTGCTTTCTGCTCTGCTCTCGCAGACTTGATTTTGACTTCTAAAGCTATTTCCATATCCTGATGCCCAATGTTTGTCACCAACAGGTTGGATATTCTGGTTGTGAAAGCATACTTTGGCAACGTAATTGCGTATCAGATAAATTTCAAGTTTTATTGTACATGCATCTTCCTACCATATATTCAAGTCCACATTTTCTGCACTTTATAGTGTTACTTCTCACAGCATTAACGTCTTCCACATGAGTAAAAAGCCTGAGATGTTGCTTAGGCAATTCTATAGATTTGCAGTACTCTTGCAGTTTTGAAACATCCATAACTGGCAGGTTGCTTCTTAAGTTCCGTTACAAAAGAGTAAATGGTCTGGTTTTCTTTTTGATAGAAGTTGTTTCCATGGTAATATTTGTCTTCGGTTTCATGAAAACAACCGCGAACATCTTCCAGCTTATTTGTCTTATCTATTGGAAAAGTATTGAAGATATCTAACCCCGTTTTACTTATAATATGAAAAAGTAGGGCTATTTTCATATGATCATTTAAATTGTGTTTTGCTGAAGCTTTTAGACACATATTTTTAAAAAATTCATGTAGGCCGAAGTTTCAGTCCATACGCATCAAAAGGTGGTGGTGGTGGTTTATATTGCATGACTTACTTCTGAACAAGACAATGTTTTAATTATATATTATAGAATGTAGGTATGTGTACCTAATTCGTAAGATGATCCGGTCTCAAGCATAGTTGGCTAACTCTTAGTCGGTGTCAACTACAAGGTATGCTTTAATACTTGTTTCTTTACTGGGTTAGTTTTAGTTCTTGAAAACCTGACATCATGTTTTAGTTGCTTCTGTACTCTGAATCTATATTTGCAATTACACACTGTTCTCCGTGTTCACGTCACATTATTATTTTCAGTATTTTTCATTAATTATGTTATATTATAACCTTATATACACAACATTGAATTCAGATCATTAATAATTCATGTTGACACTACTAGTATTAATTTACATTTACGTCTGTCGACCATATTCCCTTCTCGGTGGTATGGACATGCGCTCTATGCCTAAAGAAGGGATTGCCTAAATATACAATTTTCGGATATGTTTAACATAAAAAAGGTAACAGAATCAAATATGCAAAATAGTTACTGTTATAGTTCTGACCACTATACCGTAATCATCATTTATCATTTTCATTAAATTTTAAAGTTATATAATATTATAAGGACATCTCAAGCACATTATGAGCGAATATTCTGAATAATGATCTATTCAAATATTCTCAGTATATTGATAAAGAATTTTCTTACGATGTGACTGAATGAATGTACTCCGAATATTCAAGATGCAGTTTGAAATTCGATAGGGTAGTGGAACCAGTGATGGACATGTTAAGGTTTACTATTGGTTCCAATAGCCATAATACATCTTTGAATTAGGTTAGGGTGATTAAGTTATATACATAAATACAGCTCGTTATATACTTTCAATTCTTCAATATCTGCGATCTTCAAAATTAAATTAATATATAACTAATTTTTCTTCTAATAATGTTCATTGCTCTAGTGTTGGACACCCCAATTTTTTTTCGTTCCTAATTTGGACACTCATGGATGCAGTAATGGACATCTTTTTGTAAATCTATTTTTTTCAATAAAGGTAGACAATCATATAGTTAAGCTACTGCCATGTCATGTGTAGGAAGATATGTAAGTACCTAATATACAAAGGTAGGAGCACATTTTCCTAGATAAGTGAGTTTTTGAAATGTTTTTTTTTGCTTGTGGACATTCATCACCCAACCTCCCTTTGTACCCAACTATAATATATTACTTTTGATATACCTGTATAGGTAGTAGATACCCAAAATTAGAATCGGAATGTATGCACGTGAATGATGAACTTATTTATTTATTTGTGAATTATTAGCGGTAATACAGATAGAAGCCTACATGAAATACAGAAGTATTCTTAATAACTTTGTCTAACTTTTAATCTTCGTCTGTTTCGTTGTCCCAATCTTCATTTACGTCACTGCTGTCTACAGTAATTCCACAGTCTTCACACACAAACTGTTATTCGTCTTCAGAATCACAGGTACTTAAACCTAGTGAATCCATATATTTTATCGGAACACAGATCTTATGAACCTTATTTGGGCAACTAATACAACTTAACCATTTTGCCTTCCTCTCAAAAAAATGCTGATCTTTCCAAGCCAGTCTACATTTGCTACATTTCCAATCCAGTTTATTATTTTGTTCTACTTTCTTCGGTGCTGCTTTTTTATCTTTGGTTTCAGCTTTCTTAAATTTTTTTGTTTGGTTATTTTTTAATTTTTCTTGTCGTTTCTCTTCTCTAGCTCGTTTCCTATTTTCTTTTAATTGTTCTCTCTCTAATTTAAAGTTTTCCTTCTTACGCTGCTCGTTTAACCAATAGTCAGATGTAATGACCGAACGGGATCTTTCTTGTACTTTTTTTTTACTTTTTATTTCATCTTTAGGCCAAAATAGGTATTTTTTAAAAGGGGATTCTTTCGATTGCGTATGTGCCTCTGCTAATGTCTCTTCAATTTGTTGATCATTAGTTTGGTTTTCTGGATGGTAATACATAATATTCACTTCAGGAACATTGGTTCTCGACGTTGAGGGAATTGCCAAGTCTGGAGTATGCTTAACATTTTTGTCAAGTTCAATTGCTTGGGCCTCTTCAACATGTATGTCTACGTTCTCGTCTTCTTGCAGAATTTCAAATGATTCTTTGTTGTTCTTATTTACAGTTTCAATTATATTTTCAGTCTCATTTGAAACTGACATGCTAGTCAATTTGATCATCTTTTTCCAAACATCATACAAATTTTTTGACGATTCAGGTCCCTTCCATTCCTCCTCAGGATGCTCTTTCATAGCTTTAAGTATTGACAGTGGAATGTTCGATTCTAGAACGCTCAAACAACTTTTGATCTCTTGAACTGTGTGATGAGTTTGGTTAGATGTTTTGTTATATCCCTCTTTCTCGTTTCCATTTGACTTCTGTATCATTTTAGAATAGTCGACATTATTTGGATCAAACGGAAAAAGCCCACAAACTCGAAAACCGTTTACAATGGTTTCTGGTGAAAAATCGTTTAGAATATTTTCTAGCAGTGGAGCAACATTCTGCCTCATTACTTGTCGGTTCTCATGTTCTGTTAGCCACTTTCTGACATATAATTTCCATTTACTTTTTAACGGATAAAACACGGAAACGTCCAAAGGTTGTAACACATGTGTCGCATTTGGATAAAATGCTACTAGAATTATCTGTTTTTCTCGCAAAAACATACTTAGGTGTAATGTTAGATGTGACTTGTGTCCATCAACAAAAAATATTACAGGGCGTTCTACATTGGTCTCTGTTAGCCACGGTTCGAAAATATTCGCCATATATTCGAAAAAAACCTCTCCCGTCATCCATCCCGATTCTGACTTACCTAGGCCCCAACCTTTCGGAAAACTGTTTACTATTTCGGAGGGGATTCTCTTATATGGATACACTACCATAGGTGGAGCAATTTTTCCAGAGGCTGACACTGTTAACAGAACTGTAAGGCTTTCCTTTTCTGAAGTCTTAGAAACATCATAAATATTTTTGACTCCTTTAGGTGCCAGTACTTTTCCCGTTTTAGGACATAACGAAATAACTGTCTCATCAGCATTAAATATGCGATTTCCATTTTCTAAGATTTCGTTATAATGGTTTTCTTCAAAGTAGTTTGAAACCTCCTTAAACCAATTGCGTATATCAGTCTCAGTTAACTGATTTCGATAACCAGTGAGCTTCTCAGAGGTTTTCAACGATATATTTGGATGTCTTTTTAAGAAAGATTTGAACCATTTTTTCCCCGGAATGCCGTCAGAAAATGGAGTTTCACGATTGAGTTCTTTAATTAACTTTGCGACTGTGTCCATTAAGGATTGTTTGGTTACTGGAAATCCAGCTCTTGCAATATCAACAATCCAGGTGATAATGCGACTTTCCTCTTCTTCTGAGAGTACCGTAGGAGGACCCATATTGCACACCTCAGGGCTTATGCCCTTTAACTTATTTCTTAATGTTATACGGGGCACATTGAATCTTTTGCTGGCAGTATTAACGGGCATACCAAGCTTAGCAGCTGCTAAAGCTTCAGCCATTTGTTCGGGAGTATATTTCTTGAACTGCTTCTTCTCCATATTTAACAAAAGAATCTGGAAAAAAGAATAAAAATCACATTCTTGCTGGTACCAGTAATGGACACACTCAAATGCCCTTTGATGGACATCCTGTCCAACACTGGATCCGGTTGTTAGATAAGTGTGTGACTTATAGCAAAAGAAAGCAATATAAATTTCTAGCTAGCGGGTCAGTAAATATTATTAAAACATCTTTTTTCCTTAAATGGACAGTATGTCCATTTAAGGTTCTTGGTAGGATTATGTGATCCAGTGTTGGACACCTAACCTAAAAGCATTAAAACACGAAGCACAGTCGAAAAAAGCTTATATTTAGTTAAATACATACCTTAGGAATTAGATATAACTTGTAAACTTCAAATAAACAAATTATTGCGGCTATTAAGGCTTAAGAAAACGATTGTCTTTCTTAAGTCTATCACTAACAAATTCACTAACTTGGCGCCAATTTGAGAACTGATACCTAAATGTTGCTTTTCTAGATAGTGGCGACATCTGTCATAACTAGTGTTAACGAAATTACAGTTTATAAGGTTGAGAGAACGATTTGTAGAGTTTACAGAAATCTGTACCTAACGTAAATGCTTATTTAAATGCGCAAAAGTCTTACATGTCCATTATTGGGTACATGTCCAAAACTGGTTCCACTACCCTAAATGTTCTTAGAAAATTCCAAAACCAATATTATGAAAAAAGCATGTTCTCGCATTGTGGGAACATTCTGAGAACATCTCATGCTGTATGGGCACTTGGAGAACCCAAAACACCACAACACATCGTTTTAAAGACCTGACGATCGCTTCATTAACAACGTTAGTGTCATCCGAGGATAAAAAATTCTAAACTGCTTACTGATAAATATCACCTTATATACTGAGCTTTAGTAGAGACCGATACGGAAAATGAGACTAAATCGCAGTCAAATTTTCTGTGTATTGTATTTTCACTGCCGGACGAGGTTTTTGAACTCCCCTGAATATTTTATCTGCATCATCGATAGGCGGCAAACAGAGGACTATAAATCAGTGACGCCCTCAGTTTACGGAACTTTTGTTTTTTATTGTCTTAGAAATATAAATACATTCAGACGCATCTAGTCTTGCCGGCTGTCTAAATTTTTTGATAAGTTTCAGATTTTCTTTGTCAATGTGGTGGTTATTATCCCAAATATTATGTGCCACGCATGACTTGTCTACACTACCGTATCACAACTGTGCCAGATGTTCACGAAATCTAGTCTCAATGGTTCTATATATATATATATATATATATATATATATATATATATATATATATATATATATATATATATATATATATAAGATCCACCACATTGATCAAGAAGATCTGAAACTTATCAGAAATGCTAGACAGCCAGCGAAGCTAGATGCGTACGAAAGAATTTATATTTCTAAGGCAATAAAAAACAAAAGTTCCGTAAACCGAGGGCCGTCACTGATTTATAGTCCTCTGTTTGCCGCCTATCGATGATGCAGATACGATATTTCGAAACCTGCCAAATAAAATTATAAAGAAAGTTCAGAAACCTCCTCCGACAATAAAAATACAATACACAGAAAATTTTCCTGCGATTAAGTCTTCTTCTCTGTATCGCTCTCTACCTTAAACTCAGCATATGAGGTTATGCTTATTAGTAAGCAGTTTAGAATTTTTTATCTTCTGATGACGCTAACATTGTTAGTGAAACAGCTCGCCAGTCTTTAAAAAGATATGTTGTGATGATTTGAGTTCGCCAAATGTACTTAACTAAATCAATAGTTGTAATATTTCCAGTATTTGTTTCTGGCTAGGACAAAGGATGTATAAGGAGTTAAAGTTTGGATTTGGTTACGCAATTTGAAAGAGCAAACTACGATGGTTTCTGTTAGAATTTATATTTTAACAACATGCACAAATTAGCTAGAATGTAATAAATATAACTATATATCATCACATTTTTATACTTCAATACCGTCAGCTTTTAGATCTTCTTTCAGTCTTTTTACGTATTTCTTCTCTGGGTCATATTTTGTTTCAAGTTCGGTCCACATGTCGCGCTTATTTTTAATTAGAAAATGGAGTACTTTTCTTGTTCCGTCTCTCTGTTTCTCACTGCATTTCTCACAGTCAGTTTCTAATGCATCGGGAAGAACTCCTAAAACAAGGGTTTACATTAAGCCTCTTCTACTTTAAAAATTCATAAGAAATTTGGCCTTCCCATTATATTTAAAAGAGAAAACGCAAGCTGTAAAAGTTTGTTACTTCATTCAGACATGAAGAATTTCTCTCTAGCTTCACGAATGCTTGATATAATGATATACAGATGTAGAGCCTACTTCTCTGGTTTCACATTTGTTTGTTTTCTTCTCTGTAATTGGTTTAGCTGATTTGAAAAGAAAACAAACACTTGAGACAGGAAAGCAGTGTCCACATCTGTATTTAGTATGGAACGGTTTCACCAAGTGAAAACATATGCAATTAATGGCTTAATATCTTGTCTGCAGCTGGTTTCGCTTTTAATGACATTGTCAGGCAGAACAGAAATGAATATATTTATACGTAGTCATAATAACTGTAAATATAAGTCCGATACTACGTTAGGGCATTTTGGTCCAAAAATTCTTTGAAATATGAAATAAGAATTACAGATTACCTCCCTATGTGATATATGTCAATACTTAATGTAAAAATTATATCAACCAGTCGTAACAATGATAAGACGCTCATATGATGCGGGTTGAACGATGTCATCCTGCAAAGCCAGGGGCCTTGGGTTCGATTCCCAAACGGGCCACCGAAAAGTTGACCTTGTATGCTCAATCAGAAAAGTCAATAAATTTTGCGGAAATCTTTGTTAATATCCAAAGATGCCAAAGCTAATAATAAGAATACTGAAAAACAAGAATGATACAATAATAACAATATAACAACAAAATAAGTAATAATCAATAATAGCAATATAAACAGGTTCCGCATAAAAAGAGTATCGATAAAGAGTGTTTTCAAAATAAGAGGAACAGAATTCACTAACATTGATTAAATTTTTTCCCAAGAACTCTCGCATATGTCAACTTAATTGCCAATTTTTTGGCGTCAATCTCAATTGAAAATCGCTTCCGTTTTCACCGAAAATGTGTCTACTTTTCTTATCTTAAACTGAACATCCTCGATATTTGTCTAGATTTAGATAGAACATTGAACACTGTACGACAGGATCGCCATCTCGGTGCGTAACCGCATTTCGTATGTTCTTACGGCAGCTCATACTACCTGGTTCCGCACCTAGATGGTGACCCTGTCGCACATCTCACAATGTTCTAGGAGGCTGGTTACCTTAGCCGAAATTGCTTTAGGTGTATTTTGCTGTAATTAGTAACCGACTAGCTCTATTAAGAGCGAAACCGGTATGCGTTTCTAATAATTGTGGTGAGAATTGAGAATGCATTTAGCCTTAGAACATCAAACATTTTTTCTATGAACTATTATATACATGTATACATTACTACATATATCTATTATAAAAGGTATTAAAATATGCCTGATTTTAAGTTGTGATCCAAACAATAACTAAATAAAAACCTTATAAGTTGAATAAAACTTTTACAATTGTAACGTCTTATGTGAATTTAGTCTAGGGAGATTTATCTATAGATATAGCATTCTGAAATGACCAACGACACGATTGTTGGTCACGTGGTTAGAAATTAAATTGCTATTGGTGTGTTATTTGTGCATTCTTATTGCAAAATGGCGCCGTTTATGTAGCGTCATATGTCATATCAAATTATTTTTATTTTAGGTTAATGAGAGAATATGTCGTTTTTTGATTAATAATTTCAGTTCATATGAAAATATTGTGAATTAAGTCATTCCCGAAAACAACAAAGTTGTTTGATCATATTGCGAAGTAAGTGAGTTGTCCAAGACCCTAACCTTTAAAATAAATTATGTTAAATTCTTTTACACAGGAACAGTACGTATGCAATCAGGACTGTTGAAAATTGTGTAAATATTGTAAAATTTGAAAATAACTCTGTTTCCGCTTAAACGTCATAAAAATATCAAAACATATAGAAAACATGATTTAGGAACGAACATTTTTTTATGTCTGTCGGACTGTCGGTCTGTATGTCTGTCTGTTTGTAGCCATGATAACTTTAGAACGAATTGAGATATAGACTTTAAATTTGGTCTACAGTTAACATTCGACGGACGAACGGTTCGGATTGTTTCTGGGTAAAATCGCTTTAGCGGTTAGGGGCTGAATGGGGTTGATTTAGTGAAAATTGACATTTTTTCGTTAAAACTCGAGTATATATATATATATATATATATATATATATATATATATATATATATATATATATATACAACGTTTTAGGGTTTCTTTATTAGAAAACTTTTAAATTCATCAAACATCTGGTATTCTGTGCTGAATTAAATTAGAGGTTGAATGTGTAGGGGTGGAATATTGTTGACAAACATTTCGATTTTTTTCTAAAACGACGTAAAAAGTCTCAAAACATAGGTAAAACTTTATTTTGGAACGAAAATTTTTTGTCTGTCGGTCGGTCGGTATGTCGGCATGTCTGCTAATAGGCGCAATAACTTTCTAACGAATTGAGATATGTTCTTCAAATTTGGTACCCAGTTAGGACTCGACAAATGAAAGCTTCGGGTTGTTTTTAGGTAAGATCGCTTCAGTGGTAAATAAATAAGGGGTGATTTGGTGAAAATTGACATTTTTTCAATAAAACTTGAGTAAAATAACGTGTAAAAAGTTTATGGGTACAGAAACACAAATATATTCTTTGTGGTCACGTCATGGGCCCTAAATTAATTCCATGAAAATGTATTTCTGAAGAGAATAAATTATCAGAGCTATGCGGAAGTTATGATTCAATTTGCAGCAGTATTTTTTCTTATATAAAACTACGTAGGTAATGTTACTGAATTAAGAGTCTTTTTGAAATAACTATGTCACTTAACATTTGTAAAAACACAACAAATACTCTTATAAAGAAGGTAAGGAGGAGTTTTAATTTTTTAAGGCAATGTCAATAAACTGCTGTGCTTTAAACAAACCGAAAAATTAATACGTTTTTACTACACCAAATTTTTCAGAGTACTGTGTAATTAATTAGTGGAAACACTATTGCATTATTACGCTATTCTACCAACACTTACGTCTCAACTCAGCAGCATCCGGTGAGCATTTTCCCTTGTCCAGTAAGCAATTGACATAGTTACCTAGAAGGCGATCACTTTTTAAAATTTCATCCAAATCAATGTTGTCATATTTTGTGGTATATTTACTATCAGGATAGCCATACACTATGCCAAGCGCACAAAACAAACCAATCAATATTAACACTTTCATTACAGCTGTATTTGTTGCTATTTTGTTTATTCGCCACTGAAATAAACTACTTGCCCATAAATGCATCTGCCCATATTTATATCTAATATAATTTTATTTAGTGGGGTGACACTTAATATCATTCATTAATAATAACTTTCCTTTTTTGCAAATGTATATGCAATAGTATGTTGTAAAAGTTTAATAAACTAAAAAATATATTGAAAAAATATTATAAATTAAAGGAAATTTCACACTATTATCTACTTATATCAAGTTCTCCTACCAAAGGATGTTTTTTGCCATGATGTTATATTTATTAGACTTTTAATGCAAAAACGTTAAGGTTTTTTGCTAACTCATGCAATTTTAGTATTTACATGAAATTTGTTGTTGACGTTTATATAGTTTTTGTGTTAAGCGTTTTGTATACTTACAAGGCATGATAATTAGTTTGATATAATAAAAACATTTCATTTGACTGGTATAAGTGTCTATAATTTATTTTAATATAAATAATAAAATCTGTTTTAGCACTTGGACAAGACCAGGATTTGGAGTAGTTTAAAACGTAATTTTAAAGATATTTCAAAGTCCAGTTTGCAACATACAGAACCATTTCAGTATTATGTCTGCATTCAGTGATAATGTTCATAATACTGTCAACACAAAAATAGGTAGTAAAATAATTCTTGTGAAAAAGTTTATAAAGTGTAGGATGGCCTGGATTAGAGGATGATTATTATTATTTTGCCTGAAATAGAGTGGTATCGAAGACTGTTCAAAAATTTATTCAAATGAGCTACATCCCATGTGTCCAAGATTCGTGTAAATTTTTATATGTATATATATATATATATATATATATATATATATATATATATATATATATATATATATATATATATATATATATATATATATACAGGGTCGCTGATAAGTCTGGAAACGGTCGATTATCCGGGAAAATATACAAGGTGTCAAAAAAAGTTTTATACAAAAGTTTTTGGGTTCTTCAATGTCTACTAGGCGGTGATAATTTCATTTATACAGGGTTGGTCATACAGGCGTGGCACACCAATATTAATTTTTTTTTAATAGAACACCCTATATATTATTCGATATTTCAATCCTTCTCTTAATTTTGAGCAACATTTATCAGAAGCATGATGTACATAAACTCAATCGTTTCCGGGTAAAAAAATAAATAAAAATAAACGCTATTGTTTTTAAAATCTATTGGATGAAGAACAAAAATAAATGAAAAGTAGAATATCTCTTGAAAACAATCTGTGAGTGTGAAAAGAACCGGTTGCGATGTTTTTAACATTGTTTGAAATCCTATTTTATAAGATGTTCAAAATGTTCTCCATTGACCTCCTGACAATAATGAATTCGCTTAACAAAACATTGCACTGCATTTACAAGAGCGTTTTGAGGAATGTTATTAATTTCATGCACAATCCTTGCTTGCAACTCTTCAATATTCTGCGGTCTATTTTGGTAAATTAAATTTTTTACATGACCCCACAAAAAAAGTCAAGCGGCGTCATGTCGGGAGACCTAGCTGGCCATTCAATAGTTCCCCTGCGCCCTATCCATCTGCCAGGAAAGGTTTGATTCAGATATTCCCGTACCTCAATTCCAAAATGAGGGGGTGCCCCATCCTGCTGAAACCATATTTCTTCCGCTGGTAGATTTGGGTCGTTATTGTTCGGAAATAATCGACTAACGTCTGGAACAATTGATTCTTGCAAGAGTGTCAAATATCGAGCAGAGTTCAAATTACCGTGTATAAAATAAGGTCCTATGATATGTCCACCAATAATAGCACACCAAACATTTACTTTTTGCGGTCTTTGGGTGTGAATTTGTTCCATCCAATGTGGGTTTTCGTCTGACCAGTACCTACAGCTGTGTCGGTTGACTTGTCCATTCAAACAAAATGTAGATTCGTCGGAAAACAAAATGTGGTTGGCAAAGTTAAAATTTTGGCGTAACTTCTCCATAATAAGTTCACAGAACTCGATTCTGCGATCAAAATCGTCTTCACTCAGTTCTTGCAATAAATGAATTTTATATGGACGGAACTTTTCCCGCTTCGTAATCTTTTGAATTGAATATCGACTCATATTGTGATTTAAAGCCAATTGCTGTGCCGAAGTTTTCGGATTTTCCACCACATCCAATATTACATTCAAAGAATTTTCTTCATTTGTAACGGTTACTGGCCTTCCAGTTCTAGGTTTATCCTTGATACCGCCAGTTTCGTTAAAACGATGCAAAGTTTTCGAAACTGTGGATTTGGAGATCGATTCCCGCTCAGGATGCAACTCATTGAACATAATCACCACTTGAGCAAAACTTCGTGTTCTATCACCGTACCCTATCATCATTAAAATTTCGATACGTTCGGTTTCACTTAAACTTGCCATTTTGCACAAAAACTGTTGACACTAAATTACTAATGTTTCAAAACTGCTGACACTGAATGAATGTTTGACATTCGTTGTCCTGGAAACATTTTAAAACAAAAGAATAATACTGCGTTTCTTATGGGCATCTTATCTTATCTTGGGATTCCAAACAATGTTAAAAACATCGCAACCGGTTCTTTTCACACTCACAGATTGTTTTCGAGAGATATTCTACTTTTCATTTATTTTTGTTCTTCATCCAATAGATTTTAAAAACAGTAGCGTTTATTTTTATTTATTTTTTTACCCGGAAACGATTGAGTTTAGGTACATTATGCTTCTCATAAATGTTGCTCAAAATTAAGAGAAGGATTGAAATATCGAATAATATATAGGGTGTTCCATTAAAAATAAATTAATATTGGTGTGCCACGCCTGTATGACCAACCCTGTATAAATAAAATTATCACCGCCTAGTAGACATTGAAGAACCCAAAAACTTTTGTATAAAACTTTTTTCGACACCTTGTATATTTTCCCGGATAGTTGACCGTTTCCAGACTTATCAGCGACCCTGTTATATATATATATATATATATATATATATATATATATATATATATATATATATATATATATATATATATATATATATATATATATTATATCCAACCGAAAACTCAGAAAATAGTTGTCCAAATTTGAAGATTACCTTGATTGTGTTAATGGTATGGATGAGTTAGTAGATGGGCACTGTAGGTCTAATTTTTCTCAAAAAAAAATAAATAAATAAACCCATTATTTTGTGAAGTATTCAAATGAATTAAATGGAAATTTGCACATATATAGATATCATAATATAGCAGTAACCTAAATTTCAAATTAAGTGGCACAAAAGAAAATAAGTTATTCTCCAATAAAAGTTTGTTAAACTATGTGCGATAAGCTGTGTCAATCGGCAAATGTCAACGGTTTATTATGAATAATAATTTGGAAGAAAATGTTATTTTATATTTTTACTTAGTTGGTTTAATACCGCAGAATATCGACCTATTTTGCTAATTTGTGATACAAACATGGTAAGTAAATATTCCTTGAATGAATTTCGTATGTATATATATATATATATATATATATATATATATATATATATATATATATATATATATATATATATATATATATATATATATATATATATATATATTGTATATTTCTGGTTTAGACTACATTACATACTGAGATACAAGATAAATGGTAAATTTGCAGTTTACCTTACGGAAAGTTGTAGATAAATCGACTGCTGATAGATAAATTTTGGGATCTTACATGCACGTTGACACTATTTATTTATACCCATAAAAAGTAGCGGGACCTGGAGCGAATGCGGGGTAGACAGCGTTTAAAGTAGGTATGGCTGCAAAATGTGAAAAAGACTGCTTTTAGACATCCGACTAAGATGGGTTTTTTTCGCAATTTCCGCTCATATTTCCTTTTTTTATCATTGCCGTCGAGCACCCTACTCACTTCTGGTAGTTTATGCATCCAGGTTAGGCGCTAATAGTGTGTTTTTAAAAGAATTCTGAAAACCCTCCGCGAGGTAAACTGGAAATTTACCAGATAAATATTACATTTACTTGCTTTAGTGCTGTTTTGGTTACACAAATTACATTCCTGCTTTTTACTTGGTTTCCCTGTTTTATTTATACGCCTGGCTGTGTAAATCATTAATAAATATTTATGTAGAGATCTTGTATTTTATTTTTCCTTATGATGGTACTTTTCTTTTACTCAATCAAAAATCTTAATGTTATGAAAATTCACTATCATAACGTACTTACTGCGTCTCGATTTTTTTTAAATATATTTTCGAAAATATCTCCATTAGCAGGGTGTTCCAAAGTTTGAACGCTAGAAAATGATAATTCCTAGCGAAATTTTCGTCAAGTGATGCTGTTTTATACAGGTTTCTAGATACATAAACAGTAGTTTAATTGTGCTTTATACTGGGTGATTTGAATTCAGTGTCCGATTGGACTTTTATAAAAAAATATCAATTAAGATCCTGAAAATTTGGTATTACATGTTTTCAGTCATGTAAAATATGTTCAATTACATTGCTTTTCGCCTTATTAGGTACTTTAGTTATATTCTAGAAAATATCTTGTATTCTATCACATATGTGAGTATTTTCCAAATTTTGAAGTGAGTTTGCTTACTATTTGCATATTTTCATTGTGTGTGTGTTTTGGAAGTGTGAATTTACATTATAAACAGTTTAAAAACTATTCAATTGTTGCGTACGACTTTAGCGGCTGACAGTTTCCAGAAAAGTTCGCTATAAAGTTTTAAAAAGATCTACTGAAGCGTATATTAGGTTTCGCTTTTTAAATACCTCTGGCATTTCCAACTTCTCACAAATTAGACACATTTCACGCAGTGTTGCACATATTTGTCTAAAGTGAGGCAAGTTGACAGTTAAAAATCTGATTTTTTACCATTCATAAAGTTTTGCTTATAGAGAATTTTTCAAATGATTTGCCAAACTTCTACGCCACCGAAAGACTTCTCTTTTTATTCATTACACTGAAAACATTTTCCGGAGGCTAAGTTCGTAGACCAGAAAAATGCAAATTTTCTTGTCGAAAATGGTATATCACAGAAAATCTTCAAATATTTTAACGAAATTCAACTTATATAGTGCCAAACCACAAATTCAAAGTGCCAAGATGTAGCTTAGTTAAAAAACTGTAATCAAAATTACCCTGGTATTAAATTTAACATAATTTTAAAACAGTCGTGTAACGAGTAATATATTTCCTGGTGTTAGAAATGTAAATTATGTAAGTTATAAGGTTAAAAATTAAAAGATGTGCGAATGGTCTGACGATCGCAGCCATATAACACGACAACACACAATATAATAAACAAAGATGGATATATGACATTTCATTATCAGTTACTAATCGACAGAATGTCACAATTTAATTTACATACATATATATATATATATATATATATATATATATATATATATATATATATATATATAAAAATTTACACTGAACCCGCACATGGGTTATAGGGGTCCTAGTTCGCGCTCATTCTTTAAAATTTTTTCAAAATTCAAAAGTCGGGATCTCCCCATTAGTGAATTTTTTCTACGAAAATTCACTAATAAACATAGATAATGTTAGACCCTAAGTAATCAGGAATCTACCTCATAAGGAAATGTTACTAGATTAAGTTAGACGACAGTGTATAAGCTTTATAGCTGGAGCATTGTAACATATTTTATTTAAACTTGTACATATTTTTGTATTTAAACTATATTAGATAATAAAGCTTGTTGAATTTGATTTTAACCGAAAGGTACTGGTACTACTATATATATATATATATATATATATATATATATATATATATATATATATATATATATATATATATATATATATATATATACATATATATATATATATATATATATATATATATATATATATATATATATATATATATATATATATATATTTAACGTCGGACTATGTCCGCTACTATGGCCAATTAGGATCTTGAAAATTTTGCCAAACCCCTGTCTTTCTGTAAGGAGGGTAGGGATCTTTAACGTGCCCAACATCGCATTGACACGATACCGGCGGCTTTACGCCCCCTCCGAAGGGCGGAACGTTCAGGCATTCAACTTTAATATAATGTCACAACCTCAGTTGATGTTAATTATACAGTATATACTAAAAAAATGAAAGAAGAACCCTGGGTTCGAACCCAGTACCCTTCGGTTTAAATCAAATTCAACAAGCTTTATTATCTAATATAGTTTAAATACAAAAATATGTACAAGTTTAAATAAAATATGTTACAATGCTCCAGCTATAAAGCTTATACACTGTCGTCTAACTTAATCTAGTAACATTTCCTTATGAGGTAGATTCCTGATTACTTAGGGTCTAACATTATCTATGTTTATTAGTGAATTTTCGTAGAAAAAATTCACTAATGGGGAGATCCCGACTTTTGAATTTTGAAAAAATTTTAAAGAATGAGCGCGAACTAGGACCCCTATAACCCATGTGCGGGTTCAGTGTAAATTTTTATATGTTATATATATATATATATATATATATATATATATATATATATATATATATATATATATATATATATATATATATATATATATATATATATATATATATATGTATGTATGTATGTATAACACCGATAACTCAAAAAATAATAGACCGATTGTGATAAAATTTAGCACGTACCTTCCTTCTGTAAATAACTTGGATAAGTTCGTTAGACAGGAAAATCGGATGAGGTTTTCCGGAAAAATTTTGAGTTTTCATTCGAAAAAAAAATTATATCTCCGGAATTAACAAAGTAAGGGCAACGTAACTTGGTACACGGGTTTCCATCATTATAGGTAAGCCAACTACCAAAATTTAGCGCTCTAGGTTAAAGGATAAAAAGTTACAGGCATTTAAAGGAAAATAAATTTGGGTTTTCCTCAAAACGTCGCGATTTAAAACGTCAAAATTGTTAATATTTAGGCAATGAACCTGAAACTAATATGATCTTTGGAAGGAAAATGTCTCAAGAATAATGCTACAAAGCCTAAACTCTTAGTGTCAATCGTCATTCTCCTTCATTTTACTCAAATATTTCCAGAAAATTTATTTCAAATAGACCCTTTCGCTGATGCTTTAGCAGTAGTGTTGGCTATAGAGTTTATCGTTTAATGGTATATCATTTTTGTCGAAATTTCGTAAAAAATCATTAAAGCTCAATATATCCGTTATTATGCAAGTTACGAAAAAAAGTTGTATACATTAATTGTAGGATGCTACATCTTAAAAAATATGTCCACAATTACAGGGTGCCCCATAAGTCGTTGGTGATTCAAATTTTCTTTTTTTTAGTGAATTTTTTTAATCGAACACGCCCTATGTTATTGCATTTTTGCATTTTCCATCGAAATATAATACCTCTTTGTAAGAAAAGTAATTCGGGACGCAGCAAGTGCGTTATGGTGGCGAATTTTCATTAAATGCTTCAAATTTTGAATCAAATTTGCTATTAACCTATAAGGTTGACCACAAAACCAGTTTTTTCGGGAACAATTTATGTTTTCTTTCGGAAATTTTTGTACACTTTCAAACAATAAAGTTATTTGGATAAAACATGGCACATTGTTTCTAATATATAGATTATACTGGTAACCAAATTTGATGTTGCTTTCTTAAAAAAACATATTTGCTATTAAAAACATTTTTATAAAAATTCACTACCATAACGCACTTGCTGCCTTCAGAGTTTTTTTATTTATTATTATTATAATACAGGGAAAAAGCTGTTGTAAAAAAAACCTTGTTTTCGTTTGCGTTTTTTTTTTTCTCATTTTCATCTACACAAATATGTTTAGTTTTACTATAATATATCTGGGACTTATGTTAGCAATAACTATATTATAGTATTAAGATTAAATATAACAACCTATGTATTTCTACTTTAATCTATTAATTGCTGTATTTACAAAGTGTGGTTATAATATGGTAAGTGCTAGAATTTATTATTAATATTATTTGTGTTTTTTAGAACTAATTCAGAAAGAACGATAATCCTTGATATGGAAGTTTATGTTTTAGGCGGAAATCTATGGTGTTTTGCTTGTATTTTGCAATGTCTTGCAGAACAGTGTTATTATCTAGTTGTGTGGAGTAAAAGTTTTCTGCTTGCTCTTTGATTTTATGGCTGATAAGTGGCATGTTAGTAATTTTATGTAATTCGCGAATTCTTGTATATATAGTTTTATTTAGGATCAATCTCAGGCATTTATTTTGATACATTTGTAATTTTATGGTGTGAGTTTTTGCCGCGCCGCACCATATGCGTGCTGCATAAATAAGCGTGGGTCGCATTATGGATTTGTCTATAATAATTTTATTACTAACAAACACCTTACAGAGACACGCGTTCTTACTGCTAAACCACCGAGGTTCTTAATTTACATATTAAATTGATAGATCCAGAAATTTCAGTTGCTTTCAAGTGAATTTTATTTATTTATAACTTAAAAACTCTGGACGCAGCAAGTGCGTTATGGTAGTGAATTTTCATTTTAAAAATTTTTTTGCAAATATGTGTGTTTTCTTTTTAAGAAAGCAGGCATCAAATTTGGTGACCAGTATAACCTATATAGTAAAAATAATGTGCCATGTTTCATAAAAATAACTTTGTGTGAAAATGTACAAAAATTTACAAAAGTAAACTTAAAGTGTTCCCGGAAAAACTCGTTTCTTGGTCAACCTTAAAGGTTAATTGCAAATTGGGCTATTCAAATATGAAGCATGTGATCAAAATTCGCTATCATAACGCACTTGCTGTATCCAAAATTTCTTTTCTTACAAACATGCATTATATTTCAATGCAAAATGCAAAAATGCAATAACATAAAAGGTGTTTGATTAAAAAAAAAAGAAAGTTCGTATCACCAACGACTTATGGGCCACCCTGTGATTGTAGAATATTTTTTAAGATGTAGCTCAAGACACCCTATAATTAATATATACAATTTTTTTTCATATCTTGTATAATAACGGATATATTGAGCCTTATTGATTTTTTACGAAAATTCGACAAAAATTATATACCATTAAACGATAAACTCTATAGCTAAGACTACTGTCAAGCATCAGAGAAAGGGTCTATTTGAAATGAATTTTCTGGAAACATTTTAGTAAAATGAAGGACAATGACGGTTGAAACTAACACTACAGGGTTTGTAAAACATTCTTCTTGAGACATTTTCTTTTCATAGCCCGTATTAGATTCAAGTTATTTGCCTAAATGTTGCCAATTTTGACGTTCTAAATCGCAGCTTTGACGTTTTGACGACAACCCCAATTAATTGTTATTTAAATGCCTATAACTTTTTTATCTTCTGACCTACAGAGCTAAATTTTGGTAGGTAGCTTACATATAATGATACCCGCGTAGCAAATTTGGTTGCCCTTGCTTTGTTAATTCGGGAGATATAAATTTTCTTCGAAAGAAAACTCAAAATTTTCCTGGAAAACCAGGGATAATTTTCCTGGCTAACGAAGTTATCCAACCCATTTGCAAAAGGAAGGTACTCACCAAATTTAATCAATATCAGCCCATTATTTTTTGAGTTATTGGTGTGGTACATATATATATATATATATATATATATATATATATATATATATATATATATATATATATATATATATATATATATATATATATATATATAAATTGAAACTGACCCCGGATATGTGTTCTGGGGGGCCTAATTAACGCTCATTTAAAGAAATTTTTTCAAAATTCAAAAGTCTGGATCTCCTCATTAGGGAATTTTTTAAAGAAAATTCACTAAAACAAAAATATATCATTTTTGACAAAAATTCGAGCAAAGCGCCATCTGGTGATACATCATTGTAACCAGAAAAAGAACCCAAATATTTTGGTAGAAAAATTCAATATGACGTCCATTAAATAAAAAAAAGTTGACTATCGCGACTGAGAAATTTAAATAAAATTTTAATTTAGACACATTTTAAGGTAACTATGGCGACCACAATAGCAAATTATGTGCCTACGCAAATTGAAGTTAATAAGCAGCATAGTTTTGAAGACTTTGAAAAAAGGAAAAATGGCAGTTTTTGGTATTTTGCTTATATCTAGGAAGCTATGAAACTTTCTTGCAATCTGTTAGCCCCCATCGTGTTACACCTGTCATTGTGCAACTTACTATTGTCCAATCGAACCAAGTTTGTATCTCTTACGGTTTTCGAGTTCCCAATGATGTCGAGGGAGAAAATCCCCCTCTCTCTCTCTCTCTATATATATATATATATATATATATATATATATATATATATATATATATATATATATATATATATATATATATATATATATATATATATACAATTAAAAATTGATACTGACACCAGTCTTGAATTATCGGGGTCCAGTTTGTGCTTATTTAGAGAGTTTGTTTAAAATTCATTAGCGAATTTTTTTATACGATTTTTTTTTACAAAGGAAGTGGTTAACCAAGAGGAAAACTTCCAGACACATGGTATAATAATTGATAAAGCGCGGAATATACAATAAAGTAAACAGAGCTGCAGAAGACAGTAATGTTAACGATGACAAGGCGACATCGCCTGTACACTGTGTGGATTATCAGAAAAGTAGTGCTTGGTGCCTTTATGTAATGGTCACACTTGATTGCTTGTAAATATTAGTCACAATGGTATAGTCAGATAGTCTCGTAACTTAAATACGTTGCTAATTAAACACCATAGGAATATTTTTGATGCTGGCAATGGAAGTGTGTCACTAGATTCTGTGTATCGCATGAGTAAACCATAATAAGCATGGGTTGGCCATGTCTTTTCTTCCAAAACAAAACAAGTTGAACGACATTGCAACGCCAACCTTAATAATTCAATGTTATCTGTTGGCAAATTCCACGACAAAAAGATTATCCATAAATCCATAATAATATATTCAGAATGGAACTTTATGAGAAACGCAATATTTAATTTTAATGTTTACGTATAAATAGTAGTACTGTTCTAATACTGGCAAAAATATACCACCACATATAGTGACGTATTTTATTTTGTCTCGTTTCCTTGATTTCATTTTTCAAAGAAACATTAAATTATATAACGGTTTGCTTTTTATGAAAAAATTTTCTACTTGGTGCGGTTGCGATTTTCAACCTTTAAAAAATTCTTAAAATGAGAGCGAATTAGAGACCCTAGAATCCACATTTAAATTTTTATCTGTTTGACTGACGAAGAGACCTAATACTGGACGCAACAAGTGCCCTATAGTATTGAATTTTCATAAAAATGTTTTTAAAATCAATTGGTTTTTTTTTCATGAAAGCAGGCACAAAATTTGGTTACCGATATAACCTATATCGTAGAAAGATTGTACCATATTTTATTAAAATAACTTTATTGTTTGAGAAAGTACAAAAATTTTCCGAAAATTAACTTGAAATGTTCCCGAAGAGACTGGGCAGATTTTTCTGGCCAACGAACCTGTTAATGCTATTTACCCACCTAGCAAGATATAATTGTCCATAAAAAGCTTTGCGACGAAACTCCCAAAAAAAAATTGCAAGAAAATTTGCAAGCAATTTTTTCACGCATAACCCAGAAAACATTTTTTTACAGTAACTTATTAAACATTTATTACCAAAATGTTACAAACAATGATTTCTACGGAAACACGAACAGTGTTCTGCATTTAGTCAGAAAATTTGCCTAAAAAATACCTAAGATCGAAAAAAAGGAAATGCAAAAAATATTTCTATAACTAGAGTCTGCAGGTACAGAGAGTTGTTCAATTTGAAAAAATTTAGTTACGACAGTTTTACTTTTAGTGAATTTTCTTAAAAAAAATTCACTAATGAGGAGATCCCGACTTTTGAATTTTGAAAAAATTTCTTCAAATAAGCGCTAATTAGGCCCCCCAGAACACATATCCGGGGTCGGTTTAAATTTTTATATGTTTATATATATATATATATATATATATATATATATATATATATATATATATATATATATATATATATATATATATATATATATATATATATATATATATATATATATATATATATATATATATATATATATATATATATATATATATATATATATATATATATATATATATATATATATATATATATATATATATATATATATATATATATATATATATATATATATATATATATATATATATGTATCACACCGATAACTCAAAAAATAATGGGCCGATTTTGATTAAATTTGGTGAATAAATTCCTTTTGCAAATGGCTTGGATAAGTTCGTTAGCCAGGAAAATCGGTCCAGGTTTTCCCGGAAAATTTTGTGTTTTCTTTCGAAAAAAAATTATATCTCCGGAATTAACAAAGTAAGGGCAACCAAATTTCATATGCGGATTTATTTCATTATAGGCAAGTTACCTACCAAAATTTAGCTCCGTAGGTTAAAGGATAAAAAAGTTACAGGCATTCAAAGAAAAATAAATTTGGATTTTCCTCAAAACGTCAAAATTGTGATTTTAAACGTCAAAATTGGTGAGTACATTCCTTTCGCAAGTCGCTTGGATAATTTTGTTAGCCAGGAAAATCCGCCGAGGTTTTCCCGGAAAAATTTGTGTTTTCTTTCGCAAAATATTTATATCTCCAAAATTAACAAAGTAAGGGCAACCAAATTTGGTAAGCTGGTTTATAGGTGTGCCACCTACCAAAATTTAGCTCTGTGGGTCAAAAGACAAAAAAGTTATGGGCATTTAAAGAAAATAAATTGGGGGTTTCCTCAAAACGTCAAAGTGACAATTGAAAACGTCAAAATTCGCAACATTTGGGCAAATAACTAGAATCTAATACGATCTATGGAAAGAAAATGTCTCAAAAAGAATGTTTTACATACACCGAACTCTTAGTTTCAACCGTCATTGTCCTTCATTTTACTAAAATATTTCCAGAAAATTCATTTCTAATAGACCCTTTCTCTGATGCTTGGCAGTAGCCTTAGCTATAGAGTTTATTGTTTAATGGTATATAATTTTTGTCGATTTTTCGTAAAAAATCAATAAAGCTCAATATATTCGTTATTATACAAGATATGAAAAAATATTGTATACATTAATTATACGGTGTTTTGAGCTACATCTTAAAAAATTATTGCGACAATCACAGGCTGGCCCATAAGTCGTTGGTGATACAAAAAAAATTTTTTTTGTCGAAAACGCCTTATTTTTTTGCATTTTCCATCGAAATATAATGCATGTTTGTAAGTTAAGAAATTCTGGAGGGAGCAAGTGCGTTGTGGTTGCGAATTTTGATTAAATGCTTCATATTTGAAAAGCTCAATTTGCTATTAACCTATAAGGTTGACCAGGAAACGGATTTTTTCAGTAACACTTTTGGTTTACTTTTGGAAATTTCTGTACGTTTTCAAACAATCAAGTTATTTTGATGAAACATGGCACATTGTTTTTACTATATATGTTATACTGGTAATCAAATTTGATGCCTGCTTATTCTATATAGGTTATACTGGTAACCAAAATTGATGTCTGCTTTCTTAAAAAGAAAACACACATATTTGCAATAAAAACATTTTTATGAAAATTCACTACCATAACGCACTTGCTGCGTCCCGAGATTTTTTTTTAAATTCAGTTACTATTTGAGAGCGCTCTGTATACGGGATATCGATTTTTCGTCGAGTAATATAAACAAAAATCTCTCAGAATGCGTCACTTTCATAAGACTCTCCTATCTATTGGTAAAAACGCCGTATCATAATTTTTGATATGTTCCCAAAAGTGAAAAGTTGCAAAACAATTGAAATAACTTAAAAACGATAAACGCTATCAATTTTTTTTCGCATAAATACATAATGCATAAAAAAACAAAAATGAAATAATATAAGGGTGTTCGAAAAAAAAAGGAGATTTGCATCACCAACGACTTATGGGCCACCTGTGTTGGTCAAAATAATTTTATAAGATGCAGCTCAAGGCACGGTATAATTAATTTATTCGACATATTGAGATTTACCGTAGAAATGCGTCACTATATATATATATATATATATATATATATATATATATATATATATATATATATATATATATATATATATATATATATATATATATATATATATATATATATATATATAAAACTTAAGCTAACCTCGGATGTGGGTTCTAGGGGACCTAGTTCGCCCCCGTATGAAAAAATCTTTTCAAAATTCATAACGCGCGGTCTCCTCAATAGCGTATTTTTTCCACGAAAATTCGCTTAAAATTATAGACGATTAAATCATAAACTCTATATCTAAAACTACTGTAAAAGCATCAGAGAGAGGGTCCATTTGAAATAAATTTTCTGGAAATATTTCAGTAAAATGAAGGTCAATAACGCGTTGAAGCTGAAAGTAAAGGGTTTGTAAAACATTCTCGTTATATTTTCTCTAGATAACATGTATTCGTTTCAGGGTCTTTGCCTAAATGTTGCCAATTTTGACGTTTTAAATCGCGACTGTGACGTTTTAAGAGGAAAACCTCGACACTTTTTTCTTTAAATGCCTATAATTTTTTAGCTTTTAACCTACAGATCTAAATTTTGGTACGTACTTTACTTTTTATGATGTAAACCCACGTACCAAATTTGGTTGCCCTAATTTTGTTATTTCCGGAGATATAAAAATTTTCCGAAAGAAAACTCAAAATTTTCCGGGAAAAATCTGGGCCGATTTTCCTGGCTAATGAAGTTTTCTAAGCCACTTGCCAAATGAAGGTTCTCACCAAATTTAATAAACTAATAAATAAATAAACTAATATAAACTAATAAAGTCTGAAACTGACCTCGAATGTGGCTTCCAGGGGGCGTAGTTCGCGCACATTTGAAGAATTTTTTTAAAAATTCAAAAGTCGCGATCTCCTCATTAGTTAATTTTTTAAGAGAATTTACTAATACCAATATCCAACCCTAAGAGTATAATTGCGATAACTTTTATGTCTTTTAACTTAGAAACCTAGATTTTGGTATATAGTTTAGTTTTTATGACGTAACTCCGCTCACCAAATTTGGTTGCTATATATTTGTTATTTCCGGAGATATAAACATTTTCCAAAAGAAAACACAACATTTTCCTGCAAAATTTGGTCCGATTTTCCTGGCCAACGAGCTTATCCAAGCCACTTGTAAAACGTAAAATTGTAAAAACAATCTTGTAAGATGTCTATCATATGTAATGAGAAAAAACATGCAATTGTCTATTCCTTTGATCCCACTTGTTTTGATGCTATTCTTTTGAGGGCAGCTTTGCTATTCGATAGCTTGCGACATCCCCTAGCGGTTCCGTCATTTTTCTGAATTGTCTGGCTGTCTTGTTCTTGCTCTCATCATTCACTCTATATGACTTTTAGATTCCAAGCGCCCCTGAGTAAATTCTCATCCAATTTTCCTTTGAATAATAAGCGTAACAATTACGGGATTAAAGCCTGAATCGATTAGCCACCCGAGAACTGCGCCGTAGTTTCTGTGTATCCCTTTCTTACAAAAGAGTGAGCGGATTCAAATCTAATGACTTAAGGATGATCAATAAAGTTGATAACTTGAAGAGCCTCTTGCGTGACGGAGTGATACTATTAACTTCCAACAAAAATAGTACATTTATCACACTTCTTGTAATAATTGCGAGAATATCCATACTGGGCAAACGTGGAGATCATTAAGAACAACGTTCAACGAGCACATGGCGTATTTCAAATTTAGAACAGAAAAATCTAACCTTGCCTAAAATGTGATTGATATAAGATAGGCAACATAGATTTTTAGTTACTGAAAGTAACCACGGATTAATAGATAGCTTGCGTTATCCGGATTACATTATCTGGTAGCGTATTCTCCGGTATTTCATTATCCGGTATGGCATAACCTGGTATTGCATAATCCGGTTTTTCGTATATTGTTAGTGGCAATACTGAAGAAAAGTTCGTTGTCAAAATACTTATCTAGTGCATAAGCTATTTTTGTGGTTTTTATGGTGATTCTTATGTTTCTCTCAGTTTCCATACATACTGTCTAACGTAGGTCTTTCACCCTTTAGAGGTTTAAAAGGTTAGCTCAAAAAGTGAGAGTAAAAAAGAAAAAACTAAAATTATGCTAAAATATCACAGAATTTAATTCAATACTTAGGTATCCAAGAAACTAAAAAAATCATCGTACAATTATAGCATAATATAAATTAATAATAGAGCAATAATATGTAATGTAATAATATAATTAATTAATAGTACAGGTAACTGAAATAACCAAATGCAAGTGAACTTTCCTAAATAAAATTCACTAAAAATCAATGGTACGTTTATCTATTCAACTATTTAGAGGTTAATTCCTTCATTCTTGAGTTCTTGTTCATACCTCTTTACGTAGGTACGTTCTGGATCGTATTTCTTCTCAAGGGCATCCCACCACTGACGTTTGTTCTTTATTAAGTGATGAATAATTTTCCTGCTTCCTTCCTTTTGTTTTTCACTGCACTTAGTACAACCAGTTTTTAAAGCGTCAGGTAAGAATTCTGGAAAAAAAAAACTAAAATGAATAACAGATTCTCATTCAAAAGAAGGAGTTTCAACCTACAATGGGGGTATATCGGGAATGATTATCAAGAATGAAACGCGATCAGTAATGAAGTTTTTAGTGTGTTATAGCAAAAATCGTCAATCAGATGGGTTTTTTATGGTTCATTTTTCCAACCAAACCATAGTATTTTTAACTAGGAAATAAAGTGATCCTTAGAATGAAGTATCACAAGCCGATTTAAAAATTTTGGTGTTGCAACTGTCACTCGAAGGGTGAAGTCTTCACTTTGCAGGATTTTATTTTTTAATCAAAAATTCACATGTTTGTTATTTTTTTTATAAATATGTACAAGAATTGTGATACTGAATTTATTCCATTTGACTGTTCTTTACTGTATAGGGTTTTCTATTTGGAAAAATACACTAATAAAAGCTTAAAGTTGGCGAGAGCTGGCATCTAATTTTGAGCCCTCTGTATAAAGATAGATACCATCACTAATATTTGAAGTTAACCTAAGGGCAACTGTCACTCGAAGGGTGAAGTCTTCACGTTGCAGGATGTCATTTTTTAATCTAAAATTGACATATTTTGTTATTTTTTTTAAATAATTATCTACAAGAATTGAGATACTGAATTTCTTTTATTTGGCTTATATATATATATATATATATATATATATATATATATATATATATATATATATATATATATATATATATATATATATATATATGTATATACACACTTTATTTGTTTGCTGTACTTTCAGTGATTTGTTATTTGGTTACATGGACTGCAGTTTCGAACCGTCCCGGTTCATCATCAGCAGGAAACTGCAGTCCATGTAACCAAATAAAGTGTATATTATTTAAAAGTGATTACAGTGTAGTGCAACATTCCAAAAGATATATATATATATATATATATATATATATATATATATATATATATATATATATATATATATATATATAAATGCACTTGGAGAAACGACATTACCACAACATAAAAAAAAAACCTGACAATCGTTTCACTAATCAAGTTAGTGTCATCAGAGGATGAATAATTGTAAATATGTTACACCTACAACTCTGCTTATATACTATTGTACAGGTGATCGGTCTACAACGCTGAAGAGTGATCTAATAATACATTTGTGGTTTGGCGGAAATACCTGAATTCATTTATTATTTATTAGACGTGCTTCTATCGGTCTTTATTGTAAAGTGATCTATCGATAGACTTCCCATAGGCGACGGAGCCAAATTCATACACTTTCTATTATTATATTTAGGAATATACGTATATAGGTGTTTATATATATATATATATATATATATATATATATATATATATATATATATATATATATATATATATATATATATATATATATATATATATATATATATATATATATATATATATATATATACTTTCGAAACCGTTTAGTTCTCCTGGTTGTCTGACATTTTCTATTAATTTTGAATTCTCCTCATGAACGTGGTGATTATTAGTCTATGCCGGGCAACGGAAGATATAACTTCTGTATCTGTATCTTGGTTTTGCTAAATGTTCTTTAAATCTAATTTCAATAGATATTTTTGTTTGTCCGACGTACTTAAGATCATAATGTTTACAACCTATTTCAGTAATTCCCGAAATTTAGGCGGTACCATGCTTGTCTTTTGGGTTACCTAACAAGTTTTTTAAAGTATTTTTTTGTCGGAAATGTTAGATGCAAATTTGATTTTCTACACCTGCTAGCTAGACCCCTCGTGATTCGAGGTTCAAATGGTAAGCAAACAAAGTTTTGTTTCAGCCTCCGCTCTTCTAAAAGTCTTTGATTCTGCTAACATTTTCTTTGTTTTCTGTTTGCTAATTAATTTATCCACTAGGCAAGCAGTGTATCCGTTATAATAGGCCACGTTCCTAATGTATCCTAATTCTTTGGTATATCTATTTTCACCTAAAGAAAAATTTATTAACCTGTTTACTATAAAATTCACACTTGCCATTTTTTGTGCGTACGTATGTAGTGAGTCATTCGGCATGTAACTTCCTTCCTACGGACATATAATTCTGAAATGTCTCTATTTTCGATAATTAGTACATCTAGGGAGTGTAATGTATTATTAATTTCTAATTCGTGGGTAACTTTTATAGAACCAAATTTATTGTGTATTTGGCAATAAAATCGTCTATTCTGCAAATGTTTGTGTTAAACACTGCGAAAATATCATCCACATAACGAAGCCATAGTCTAGGAAAGTACCCACTTCCACTTTTAAGATCTGTTTCAAATCTACTCATGGAAAGGTCCGTAATAAATTGCGATAGGGGGTTGCCCAACTGCCGTGCCTTTGAATAGCGAATCACGGGGGATCTAGATAGCATTTTTTAAAAGGTAATTACCAACTAACATTTTCGACAAAAATAATTTTAAAAATTTGCTAGGTAAGCCAAAAGACAAGGATAGTGCCGCTAAAATGTCGAGAATTTATGAAATAAGTTATAAAGTATGTGATCTTAAATACGTCGGACAAACAAAAAGATCTATTGAAATTAGATTGGATGAGCATTTAGCACAACTATGATACGGTACTATAGTTATATCTGCCGTTGCCCGGCATATTTGGGATAATAATCACCACGTAGATAAGGAGAATCTAAAATTAAAGAAAAATATTTGAAAATCGGGACAGCTAAACGCTTTCGAAAGTACACACACACACACAAATATATATATATATATATATATATATATATATATATATATATATATATATATATATATATATATATATATATATATATATATATATATATATATATATATATATATAATAAAAAGTGTATGAATTTGGCTCCGCCACCTATGGGGCATCTTAAGGTAGATCAGTTTACAAGAAAGACCGACAAAAGCACGCCCGGTAGATAATACAAGAGATAAGGTATTTTCAACAAACGAAATATGTTAATTTTTGTGTTGTTGGACCACCCTCAATCATTATGGGCCGACTACCCGCACAAGAATATAAGCAGAGTTGTGGGTGTAGGATATTTAGAATTATTCATCCTCTGGTAACGCTAACTTGGTTACTGAAACGATCTTCAGGTTTTTTAAATGTGCCCGGTATAATCGAAAGTGGCAGGGCAAGCAAAAGTTTTTTATTTAAAAGATCAGGGGCGGCTAATTAAGCAACCAAATATATAGGAACCAAATCTTACTCCAATTACCTATACGTCCAACAAATAAGTTGTAACATTTGCGTGCAAGGTATGTTACATAGGTATAAGTACACTTGGAGAACCCACTACAAATTAAAAAAAACCTGAAGAACGTTTCACTAACCAAGTTAGCGTCAACAGAGGATTAAAAATTCCAAATAATTGACGACTACAACTGTTTTTATATTCTGTGCAAGTACTCTGACGAGACGGTTGAGGGTAGTTCAAACAAAACAAAACTTTCACTGCTTGTATAGCGGGAATTTCTTCTACCCGAATTCGATTAATATCATTCCCACGCTTCCCCTTAATCGGCATCTCTCGTAAAGTGGTCAATCAATAAACTTCACATAGGTGTAGGTGCCAAATTCATTTTGAATATGCTGTGGGGCAGCATATGGTCCTTACACGGGGCAGCATGGTATGGGATGCGATAACATACGGCAGTAGGTTTTCATTGATAGAATTTTAATGAAAATGATTTACATACGAAACGTACTGCAGCCTTTTGCACTGCCATACCTACGAGGGCTAACGCAACCCCTTTTCAAGTAAGACAACACACGTCCTCATACAGCAAGAATGACTACAAAGTGTTTACAAGAAAATAACTTAACCCTGCTTCCATGGCCTTCTCGCTCCCCAGATTTTTCACCAATTGAAGATGTGTGGGACATGATTGGCAATCGACTGGGTAAGTTACCCCAACTTCCAAATAACCTAGTTGTCTTCGCAACCGAGTTCAAGAAGACTGGGATGAAATTCCTCAGGATACCATAAACCATTTAAATACAAGCACGCCTCCAAGAGTTATCGAATGCATAAGAAACCTCGGCGGACCCACTTATTATTAAGTTACTTTGTTATTTTTAAATATTTTGTTTTGAAAATGTAATCATTGTTTAGGCCTGATTAAACACACATGTTATGTACATTTTGTTAAAATTTATCGACTTTTATCGGATGTTCGGATTTTTGGAGTCAGTATATTTTTGAGACTCTGGCTAACCACGTTCATCACCAAATAGTTTTATTTCATTTTAAAAAACTTTTGCCCTACACCTTCCTGTTTAAGAAAATCAGGATCACATGGTACACAATGCCATTTAAGGTGGGAACCAACATACTTTTAAATGTGCTTAAAGAATCGAGTGGGTATCCCATTTTTAGCGCATTTGTTTAAAAAATGCGCTAATAGAGAGGTGACGATTTTCGAGCTTCTACATCATTTGTTCAAATTCAATCTCGAATTATTTTGAAATCGCCAAATGATTTTATTTTGTTATTTAATAATGTTGCCATACACCTGCCTGTTACAAAAAATCAAAATCACATGGTGCACAATACCGTACTCAGTAGAAGCTAACAAAATTTTTAAATTGTTTTAAAAATCGAGTAGATATGTTGCTACTTTTAGTGCATTTTCATTAAAAAGATCGCTATACAAAGATGACGACTTTCGAGGTTTTACAAAATTTGTTCAGATTTAACCTTTGAGTAGTTTTAAATACCACAATATTTTTCTTTCGTTATTTAAACATTTTGTCCTGCACCATAAAAAACAATTATATACAATACTGCTTAAGTTACTTCAAATCAACATACATTTAAATTTGCTTTAAACATTCCATTGAGTGTCTTGCTATTTTAGCGCATTTTCACTAAAAATTCGCTGATACAGGTGACGACTTATAAGCTTTTACACAATTTGTTCCAATTTATTATTTGATTATTTTGAGATTAACGTTTGAGCTAAGAACTCTTCTTTTTTCTTCTACCCAAATTATTTGACTTTTGAAACAGAGTCTAGAGGTTCGGCATTAAACTGCTTTTGATTGCAATATGTTACATATAGATTTAATTTAAGACTTGCAACATTCTCTATAAATTACGCAAATAGAAATTGATCCATTTTCTGTGACAACTATGAGTATAAAATTTTACTCTTATAGTTATGACTATTTTTTTAAAAAACATCTAAAGTAATTATCTAATAATGTAAAAAGTGATAATAAATTATAACCTAATTTTCTAATATAAAGATACTCACTTTTTAATTCATTAGCATCAGGACTGCACCTGCCTTTTTCTAGGAGACAATTGACATAATTCATCATTAACCTGTCACTCTTTATGATCTGATCCAGGTCGATGTTGTCATATTTGGTAGTGTATTTCTCTTCTCCATTAGCAAGCGAAATCGCTACCAGAACAAAAATACCAACAAACACTTTCATCTTCTTGTTCTAGTGTACTGTGTCGTTTTCAGCTTCTAGCACCTGTTGAATTATAATATTCAAATTATGTCATTGCAAAAGAGACGTTACAACATTTTATATCCGCACATACCAAATGCCAAATGTTTATTCTAAACACTAGAGAGGGGTAAGAACCAAGGCTGTTGTGATTCACCTAGATTTTCTTGTGGTTTTGCAATTGTTTCTGATTGAATATATGCTGGAAAAAATTGGTGAAAAAGCCTGTACTTAATGAAATTGCTAATTTATGTGTCAATGACATTACTACGTGGTTTCAATTATTGATTTACTATTGATATATATTGATTTATTCAATGAGAAATCGAGCTATAGCGTGAAGTCGTCCATTGAGATTTAAGGTGGTGTGAAAACATGACCTGATTTCTTTTTTATTTCATGTCGTCAACGAATCGAAGTAACGAGTTGTTGTGGTTCTAAAATAAGAACTTTATAAACATGTTGCTATCTAATATTAAACAGCTAAAATCTAAACACGTTTTTCTTCAAAAATCGTACTTAAAAGGTAAAAAAGGTTTTTAAGAGAAGTTGCTAAAAATTCCTATTACACTAAGTAACAAATTTTAACTTTTGCCTTGTTTATCGTGTATTTTTGCTTTTTTTGTATTATTCGTGTAACAAATAGTCATTTTCACTTAATTGAAAATTTTGAGTAATAAGAGTTCAGGGAAAAAATTACAGAAAATTTCTCTTTCAATTAAAATTTGTATAAAAAATAAATTAATTAAGAGGTTTTGGACAAAAACTATATTGAACATAAAAAAATATGACAGTAAAGTGAAAAAATTAAAGATTATTTCTGCAAAAAAACCTTTTTTTTTCATTGTATTACATATTTAAGCTTCAAAATGGGTGGTGGAATGACGTTTTCTTTTATATTGGCCACATCCATCTCGTATGAGATTCCACACATAATTACCCATCATTCTATCATCCCATTTACCTTGATAACGCCTTTCCGTTGCTCTAATGCCTATACTTTGTCCATGTTCCTCGCTCACGCCTACAAGGTTTTCTCAAAAAAGAATTTGATGGGAATGCAAGAAATGCATTTTGATTGTCATGCGACAGCCCATGTTTTTGAAAGCTGTCAATACATCTTTAACAACTTCCCCGTAGTTGTCGCTTTTGTTATTGCCAAAAAAAAACAAACTTTGTGATGGCGCAAAATGCTTTCCGTCTTTTTTCATTTTCAGCTAGTTTGTTTTCAAAGTCTTCAGACAATAGCATTTTTTTTATTTGTGGCGCAGTAAAAATTCCTGCCTTTCGTTTGGCTGTGGTCAGACTGGAAACATCGATCTAATATGTTCAAAGGCAAGTGAATTTGTATCAAGAGCCTTCACGAATTTTTTATCTAGCCCTTATTTAATATGTAAAAGTGGAAGTAAAATATTTTCTTTGGCAGCCAGAGGATCGTGAGTAACATTGAATTTTCCCGGTATAATATTTCCTCTGATGGGTCAGATGCGTCTAACATGGTGTTCACCATCTGCACGGCTGTCCCTCATGCACAAGAGACGAAAATTTAGTATACACGCCTTGCAGTCCAAGGAAAAAAACCGACATCTTAAAGTCCCCGCACACATCCCACTGATATCGAAGATGTTGTCTTTTTTCTAGAAGCTTTAATATTTGCATAGTCTTCTTTTAAGTGTGCAGAATATGCAACCGGTAAGGAAGAAAATTTATTTCCATTGTGTAAGAGAACCACCTTTAAGCTGGAGACAAAACTGTTAATAAATAAACGCCATTGCTTAGTATCATGAAAAGTAAATATCATCTTGGACACAATAAAAACCAGAATAGTTTTGATGACGTTTACGATAGGTATATGTACAGTCCTTGTTGAAAAGTTTCCATTGTTTAAGCCGCGATAAAAAAATTTTAGCTTGTAGTGAATTTTCGTAGGAAAAATTTACTAATGGAGAGATCCCGAGTTTTGAACTTTAAAAAAAATTTTGCAAATAAGCGGGAACTAGGACCCCTAGATCCCATATCCGGGCTAGTGTGTGCTTGATTTTTATGTGAGGATTCTCCATTCTGGTTGAAAGAATGCTTCTGATTAGATGACTATTTTTGTCTCTCGTAGAAGTTTTCTGGTAAGGACAGTACATATTCCCTAATTGGTATGATGTTTGTTATTCTCAACGTATCAGAGTTTTTAGTGAATCTTCTTAAAAAAATTCACTAATGAGGAGATCTCGACTTTTGAATTTTGAAAAAATTTCTTCAAATGAGCGCTAATTAGGCCCCCCAGAACACATATCCGGGGTCAGTTTGAATTTTTATATGTTTATATATATATATATATATATATATATATATATATATATATATATATATATATATATATATATATATATATATATATATATATATATATATATATATATATATATATATATATATATATATATATATATATATATATATATATACATATATATATTTATATTTATATGTATCACACCGATAACTCAAAAAATAAAGGGCCGATTTTGATTAAATTTGGTGAATAAATTCCTTTTGCAAATGGCTTGGATAAGTTCGTTAGCCAGGAAAATCTGCCCAGGTTTTCCCGGAAAATTTTGTGTTTTCTTTCGAAAAAAATTTATATCTCCCGAATTAACAAAGTAAGGGCAACCAAATTTGGTACTAATTCAATTTTTATCTGTCTGAGAATCCTGCCAAGCAGCAAAATTAGTCACAGAAACGTCCTAGAACATCCAGAATTCATAAGGGCCACTTGCTCCAGTTATCTTACACGTTGGCTACGTCCTTCACCTACAAAAACGAAAACCAACAGTGAAGCCAGAGAAGTAGTTTCCAAGTCTGTATGTAGTATGGACCAGTTTCACTAAGTGAGGGCAACAACAATCAATGAAAATTTGTTGACATTTAACCTTAGAGTATATTATATTTTTCTTTTGTTATTTAAACATTTTGTCCTGCACTATAAAAAACAATTATATACAAACTGATTAAGTTAGTTCAAAGCAACATACATTTCAATTTGCTTTAAAGAATCCATTGTGTCCTGCTATTTTAGCGCATTTCCACTAAAAATTCGCTGACACAGGTGACGACTTATAAGCTTTTACACAATTTGTTCAAATTTATTATTTCATTATTTTGAAATTAATATTTAAGCTAAGCAGTCTTCTTTTTTCTTCTACCCAAATTATTAGACTTTTGAAAAAGAGGCTAGAGGTTCGGCATTAAACTGCTATTTTTGTCTCTCGTAGAAGTTTTCTGGTAAGGACAGTACATATTCCCTAATTGGTATGATGTTTGTTATTCTCAACGTATCAGAGTTTTTAGTGAATCTTCTTAAAAAAATTCACTAATGAGGAGATCTCGACTTTTGAATTTTGAAAAAATTTCTTCAAATGAGCGCTAATTAGGCCCCCCAGAACACATATCCGGGGTCAGTTTGAATTTTTATATGTTTATATATATATATATATATATATATATATATATATATATATATATATATATATATATATATATATATATATATATATATATATATATATATATATATATATATATATATATATATATATATATATATATATATATATATATATATATATATATATATATATATATATATATATATATATATATATATATATATATTTATATTTATATGTATCACACCGATAACTCAAAAAGTAAAGGGCCGATTTTGATTAAATTTGGTGAATAAATTCCTTTTGCAAATGGCTTGGATAAGTTCGTTAGCCAGGAAAATCTGCCCAGGTTTTCCCGGAAAATTTTGTGTTTTCTTTCGAAAAAAATTTATATCTCCCGAATTAACAAAGTAAGGGCAACCAAATTTGGTACTCGGGTTTATGTCCTTATATGTAAGTTACCTACCAAAATTTAGCTCTGTATGTCAAAAGACAAAAAAGTTATAGGCATTTAAAGAAAAATAAATTGGGGTTTTCCTCAAAACGTCAAAGTTGCGACTTAAAACGTCAAAATCGGCAACATTTTGGCAAATAACTTGAAACTAATACGGGCTATGGAAATCAAATGTTATTTTTTTTAATCAAACACGCCTTATATTATTGCATTTTCCATCGAAATATAATGCATGTTTGTAAGAAAAGAAATTCTGGATGCAGCAAGTGCGTTATGGTAGCGAACTTTGATCAAATGCTTCATATTTGAATAGCCCAATTTGCTATTAACCTATAAGGTTGACCAAGAAACGAGTTTTTCGGGAACACTTTAAGTCTACTTTTGGAAATCTTGGTACATTTTCACACAATAAAGTTATTTTTATGAAACATGTCACATTGCTTTTACTATATAGGTTATACTGGTAACCAAAATTGATGCCTGCTTTCTTAAAAAGAAAACACACATATTTGCAATAAAAACATTTTTATGAAAATTCACTACCATAACGCACTTGCTGCGTCCAGAGTTTTTAAAATATCTGTGGGCCACGTCGGCATGTATAGCAGTCGCTCATATTTGCATTGTGGTCAGAAGTGCTCGTTAACTAAAAGTCTGGACGTAGCTAGTGCGTTATGGAAGTGAATTTTCATTAAAATGTTTTTACTAGCAAATGTGTCCCCCTATTGTGAGCAGACATTAAACTGGTTACCGGTATAACCTATATAGTAGAAACAATGTACCACATTTCATCAAAATAAATTTGAAAACGTACAAAAATTCTTCGAAAATAAACTTAAAATGTTTCCAAAAAAACTAGTTTCCTAGGGTTAATAGCAAATTGAGCTATTGAAATTTGAAGCATTTAATGAAAACTTTTTTTTTAAACACAAAGATGCAATAATATAAGGGTGTTTGAAAAAACATTCTAAGTATCACCGACGATTTATTGGCCAGCCAGTGATTGTCAAAATAATTTTGTAAGATGCATCTCAAGACACCCTATAATTACCGTATACAACTTTTTCTCGTATTTTGTATAGTAAAAATTATATGTAAATAGATAAAAACTGAAATTAAACCCGGATATGGATTCTAGCGGGCCTAGTATGCGCTTATTTGAAGAAACCTTTTTAAAATACAAAATTCGCGATCTGCTCATTAACGATTTTTTTTTTACGAAAATTAGCTAAAAATTATGAATCGTTAAACCATAAACTGAACTAAAACTACCGCCAAAGCATCAGAGAAGGGTCTATTTGAAATGAAATTTCTGAAAACATTTTAGTAAAATGAAGAACAATGACGATTGAAGCTGAAACTTAAGGGTTTGCAGAACACTATTCTTGGCAATCTGTATGTGTTTGACTAAATGTTGCCAATTTTGACGTTTCAAACCGCAAGTTTGGCCTTTTGGGGAAAACCCCAATTTTGTTTCTTTCAAAGCCCATAACTTTTTGCCTTTAAACTTACAGACCTAAATTTTAGTGCGTGGTTGATTCCAAATTGACTATAAATACGCGTATCGAATTTGGTTTCTCTCACCTTCTTATTTCCGGAGATATAATTTTTTTCTGAAATAAAACACAAAATTCTCGCAAAAAACATTGGCTCATTTTCCTGGCTAACGAACTTATCCAACGCGCTTGCAAAAGGAAGGTACTCAGAAAATTTGATCAAAAGCGGCTCATTATTTTTTGAGTTATCGGTGTGATACATACATATATATATATATATATATATATATATATATATATATATATATATATATATATATATATATATATAACACAACAGTAGACAAACTCCGCGCTCAGAAGTCTTTGACTTGTGTGTGGGGAGCTTACATACATATATAGACAAAGGACACCAAGGCCAATAACTAAGTTCGCGAGGTGAGTAACCTCTAGAACCCGACTAGCAGGTCGCGGGTTCGAGTCCCGTATTCAGACAGTCTTTTCAGTCGAACTGGGTTATGGGTGGTGTCCTTTGTCTATATGTGTATGTAAGCTCCCCACACACGAGTCAAAGACTTCTGAGCGCGGAGTTTGTCTACTGTGGTGTTATTATATATATATATATATATATATATATATATATATATATATATATATATATATATATATATATATATATATATATAATTTAGCAATGTTCCCCGTTTCCAGCAATAAATTTTCATCATTATCTTTATGTATTTTGTTTTTGGTTGACTGGCAGTCTTCCTGCCTGTTGAAATCGTGATCCGACCGTCCTTTCTTTTGATTTTTTGTTTATTAATATGTTTAGTTTCTTTATATTCATTGTATGACTCTTTGTGCTTATTCTTTCTGCGCCTGTTACGCTCGTGTATTAAATTCAGTTTGACATTATACAGGATTTCCTTCTGGCAGTTTCGTGTTGATCAGTATTTTTTCTGCAGCTGCCTGCAAACCGTTCTTTATAATTGCCCACACAGGTATTCCTTAGCTGAGCTTTACGTTATTGGTTTCTTCTTTGAAGTTTTCTAGTTCCTCTGCATCTTTTACATTATGACATTCCATTCCCTTCTTGCATTTCCTATATTTGCGTAGCTGGAGCTGAGCAAAATTTATGTGATATTTCTTGACAATGGTAAAATGTATTTGTCTATCTATCTATCTATCTGTGTCCCCCGACGATACTTTCCATCTACATGGTTTTTTTTTAACTTAAACCTTCTTTTCATTATAATCAGGCCATTTTTTCGACAGAAATACATTAGAGTCTACCTAATTCATACCCTTTCTAACGTTCCATTTACTTCTTATCCAAATCTACCAGCCACAACATTTTCCATTTGAAAAAATATTGTAATGAAGATGGATAAAATTTGGTTATATTATAAACTCTTTTTTAATTTTTGCAAAAAAAATTACTTGCGGTTACCATTAGTTTAGTTTTAGTTTATTTAGTTTAGTTTAGTTTATTTGTGTATAAATTTTACAATGCATCTTACAAGAAGTATTAAACTTGTGTCTACAATTGATGCAATTTGTACTCGAATATAAATACAAAAATGAAATACTGCTCGATATCCTCTTGACACTGACAAAGCTTCAATGTCCAAATTTTTAATTTAATTACTGCACATAATTTTTTCCTGTAACCAATGGTTCCTATGGATCTCAGGTGTTTCTATATCATTGCATGGTAAACCAAATTGTTTTCTTCTCACTTATAGTTCACAATATTTTCAATTTTTAAACACCAAATTTTTTAAATGTCCAATACATAGATTTTGAGAGCCAGAAAACTTATCCGTTTGATTAATAATAAAAATATGAATAATTTGGGTAACAACTACGACCAAACTTTATACTCTAATCTCTTTATTTTAGAAAGAAATAACCGTTCTCATAATTCAAGATCAGGTTATTAAAATTTAGTGCCAGTTTTACATAAAATAAAATTAGTTAGTAACATTGTCCTGTGATTTATTGTCGGAAACACCTTGGACATGTGGTTTTTAACGTGGCTCACATATGTAATACGATATTTCTATGTTATTGACATTGTAAATAGTTACGTAACCTTTGTAAATTAAATATGTTATCCTAACGATAAAAAGTCCAGCCACAGCAAATATCTTAAAATAGCCAATTTTCATAACTATATTTTAAATTATAATACCTCAGTTTTCTTTTAACGTAAAAAGTTTGATTTTGGTACATATTTATATTATGAATGATACAACAAATGTATGGAAAAAATATGTTTTATTGTCCAAAAAGACTGGTAAACTAATTCATAGTTTAAATACGTATATATGGTGTGCCACAACGGATGGTCAGTATATCTCAGGAACTAGTTGGATTTGAAATCTGAAATTTTATACTTTGCCATATCTTTGTGTGATCTACACATTTAAAATGTCAATACTCGTCTATTGGTTTCGATTACACCAGAAATCGCCAATAACTTTGTTATTTTCAATAGGACTTCCTTTATCTTACGCCATTTTTTGATATTATATAAAATTATAGAGTAATTGTCTAAATTGACTAAAAGTCCCACGTGTTTAATTTTTGTAGTTTTCAGCGAATCTGCATTAAGAAAAATTCGCTAATAGAGAGGTCACGATGAAAAGCTTTCGGAAAAATGTCTTCAAATGAGCGCGAATTTGGGTCCCTAGAATCCATAACCAAGGTCCGTAAAAATTTATATATATATATATATATATATATATATATATATATATATATATATATATATATATATATATATATATATATGTATGTATGTATGTATGTATGTATGTATGTATGCATGATACAAATAACGAGAGATATGATATTCAGACTATCTATTTTTAGACCAGTCACGCGCATGGTGTCAAGTGGTGAGTCCAATGCAACAATAACATGCTGTCGTGCAGTGAGGTTTGACGTTTCATCACAACGTCTTAACAAATTACGTATTTTACTAATATTTAAGTGCATACAGTTGGAAGTAATAATGAAAAAGATTAAATTTAGTGCTGCGATCTATATTATCTGAAAAGACAATATAGGCGTAACTTCAACCGCATTAAACTGACGTAAAGAAACTTTTTGATGGCGACAGATTTTGTTTTAAGTGTGTAGTTGGACTTCTATAACGTTACTCACCACGTGACGTCATAGGAGGGGGCGGGGCATATGCGCAATATCATATCTCTTCTAAGTCATTATATCATGGTATGTATGTATCCGAGCGATAACACAAAAAATACTAAACTGATTTCAATCAAACTTGGCAAAAATCTTGCTTGGGTAAAAATCGAGGTCGAGTTCGTTAATCAGCCTTTATGCCCAAGTTTTTCTGGTGTAAAATCGAGGAAAACTTTTTGGAAACGCTATATTTTTGTGAGTATCGGAGTAACTGGAACGAAACTTTACATGTGACTAGAGATAGTGCAAATAAACCTACGTTGCCAATTCTAAGTTATTTGGTACACAATATTTAGAGTTTGTTCCATAAAATTCCATAGATATGCGTTGAGACTTGGTGGATAAAGTCTGACAGACAGAGTATTTAACTGTCACGCTTAGATTGATTCATACAACAGGTATAAACCATAAGTCAACGGTAACCAAACTGAATATATACCAGGCAGAAAACATACCACTCGAAACAACAATCGTGAAATCTCGGCCGCAATTATGGAAAACGACAGGACGACATGACATTAACAATTTGCCAACTGATTATTATTTAACTGGGGATTTTATTAATTATTAAATGGCGCTATATTTGTAGCTCAATGAACGGCCTCAAATACAGTTTTAGCGCAGCATATATATATATATATATATATATATATATATATATATATATATATATATATATATATATATATATATATATATATATATATATATATATATATATATATATATATATATTATTCTGTCGTATAATATACTAGAAATGTAAACAAGATCAAGCCAAGTCTCTACAAAATGATTCTAAAATAGTAAAATAGTTTATTTTGTCTTTAAACTTAAACATAAGACGTTATATAAGACTAATATATTACCCCGGGCATGAAGCCGATCTAAAGTATCATGCAAATAAAACGCTAGTTGAAGTATACTTTGCTGGTGCCGGGGATTTCGCGCTTGCCTCTTAAGCAGAAGGTGACGCGATCGAATCTAGCTTGATGAATTTATGTTTTATTTTGACATTTGGAGAAAAAATAGTGCACAGATGTCATACGTTTTGAAAAAATATCATTTTTGTTTAAAACGCCTGAATAAATTTGTTACCTTTCAATCTGAAATTATAATTTTGTTATTGTTGATATTGAAAAAAATAGTTTGATTAGGTTGACTAAATTGAAATCATACTGGCGATTAATAAGGAAAAATAACTGCTACGTTTATAATTTGGCAGATAATATGAATTAAGTTTTCTTCTGAAAATCTTTAGTATAACTTAAATGAAATTTGTAATACAAGTTTCTTTCAGAGACTTACACTTTCTACAGATATAGCAAAATTTAATACTTTAGCTTCATAGAAAATCTAGCTTTGGGCATTTGTCTCAAAAGGAGTTAGAACACAAGATTATAATTTTTAGATAATAGAGAGATATCGATGGTAACACTTTCGAAATAATTCTTCAAATCTATCTTCGAGGTCTGTGTAATTTAAAAGTATTAACTTTACTAATATGCCGCATAAAATAATAGTGTATAATTCTTATGAAAATTCCTTCTATAACGCACTTGCTGCGTCCCGAAATTTTTTAGTTCTTGACAATATTGCAAAAATTTTGACAGCCGCAAGTAAATTTTTAAAATTTTATATCAAGGGCTCTGAGTAAACGATGTCTACTAAAATTATATCAACCAAATACATCGAGAAAAAATTGAGGTTTTATGAAAAAAAGAACTATTCAGTGAATATTGAAGCATCATAAATTTCACCCGTATAAAATTCATCTTGTACAACAACTGAATGAAGATGATTTTGATCGGCGGCTGGAGTTTTGTGAAGTTATGACTGCACGAATAGCTGATAACGGGAACTTTCTGTTCAATATCTCTTTTTCACACGAGTGTACGTTTTATTAAACTCTACAGTCAATCGTCATAATTGTCGTTATTGGGCAGATAATAATCCAAGAAATTTTCACGAAGTCCACACTCAAACTCCACAGAAATTGAATGCTTGACTGGCATTTTTTAAGACCGTTTAATCAGATAATTTTTTCTTGATGGCAATTTGAGTGGCGAAACGTATTTAGAGTTACTAGAAGATATCGTTTACCCTCTACAAATTGACGTTGTTGAAAATGTTGATCGCTATCAGGAAAATCAATTATTGTTTCAACAAGATGGGGCTCCTCCGCCTTTTTCACAACGTGCTAGGGAGTTTTTGAACAGAGAGTTTACAGAGCAATGGATTGGGCGTAGAGATGCTATTGAGTGGCCCCCTACATCACCGGATTTAACTCTTTTAGACTTCTTTCTATGGGGCCATTTAAAGAGTAGAATTTTCGCAACAGAACCGGAGTCTCTGGAAGAATTACGACGACGCATTGTTTAAGAATGCCGTCTAATAACTCCACAAATGCTTCAGAATGTCAGAGCTCGTTTTGAACAAAATTGTACTTTTGTATGGGAGCTGGTGGTCAACAATTTGAACACTTACTTAACTGAATAAACATTTTTAAACGTTTGATTTTGTTTTTTAGTTTTTTTTTTTAACGAAAAGTGGACTAATTAGTGCATTTCTTATCAAAATGAATGAAATACGTTCTTGCAACTCCAACTGTGAATAATTTTTAAACGAGTTGAAAAAACTTCCAAAAAAAATTAGTGTGCTGAATTCATAAAAGAAAGAGCTTTCAAATGATGTAACACTCGACCCGTGCTACCTATTTAAAATATAAGGGTTGCTATCACCACCCTTAAGGGGTTGAATTGCTCTGGGCGCAAATCGGTCTGTTTCGTCAATGCGCCACTATATATATATATATATATATATATATATATATATATATATATATATATATATATATATATATATATATATATATATATATATATATATATATATATATATATATATATATATATATATATATATATATATATATAGTATATGTTTTATCAGGTGCTATCTCACCAGCAAAAGATTTTGGTATTGTTAATTTCATTGAATAAAACTAGGGACATAAATAATATGTAGCCATGGCAATGAAAAGAAACCGTTAATATTATTTAACTTTAAATAAAGATTATCCTTATCTATTCTTGCACATATCTTCTTGTTAACAAACGATCACAAGAATAGTAAAGGTTATCATTTTCATGTAGATAATTACCATTGAATGCAAATAAATGGTTATTTATGTTTGATAATTTTTAATGACTTGATCTATCTTAAATTTCTTTTGTTGTCTGAGAACAAAGAATTTATAAATATTCACCTCTCGTCGTACACACGACAGTCGGTACTTGCTTAGCAATATAAGTATTATCGTCCTTAAGAAAAAGTGAAAAACCAATATGAAGAATTTCGTTAGTGGAACAGTTCTTTGTTTGCTGTTTATTGCCGTTTTAGCTCAGGAAAAGAAAATCGAAGACTTGAGTGCTACTGAAATTCTGCAAAATGAAGAATATTTTAATATTTACGCTGATTGTATTTTAGATAAGGGAAACTGTACTCCAGATGCAACTGCTGTGAAAAGTAAGTCTATATTCATTTTCTATCGGCGACAAAAATTTCTAATTTTTTTTTTTCTCTTAAACGTCGTAAAAAGTATCAAAATATATAGAAAACATGATTTGGGAACGATTTTTTTGTCTGTCAGTCTGTCTGTTTGTAGCCACGATTACTTTAGAACGAATTGAGACATCGTCTTCAAATTTAGTATACAGTTAGCACTCGACAAACGAACGGCTCCGACTGTTTTTGGTTAAAATCGCTTTAGGGGGTAGGGGATGAATGGGAGGTGATTTGCTGAAAATTGATATTTTCTCATTAAAAGTCGAGTAACATAACATTTGAGGGTTTATTTTTTAGAAAACTTTTCATCAAACATCTGGTATTCTGTGCTAAAATTCAATTAGGCGTTGAATGCGTGAGAGCGGAATATTGTGGCAAAAAATTTCGATTTTTTTTCTCCAAAACGGCGTAAAAAGTCTTAAAACATATAGAAAACTTGATTCTGGAATAAAATTTTTTGCCAGTCAGTCAGTCGGTATGTCGGCATGTACGTTTGCCTGTTAATAGGCGCACCAGAACTTGCTCCTGTCCTGACTCGTCTGTTTCAGACATCTTACAATAGAAGCATATTCTCTAGTAACTGGAAAACCGCTCGAGTACAACGCGTCCCCAGGAAAGGATCCAAAGCGCTTCCTAGCAACTACAGGCCTATTTCTTTCCTTTCAGTCGTCTATAAAGTGATGTAAAAGTATATAAACACCGAACTACTAATATTTCTTGAAAAACACAGTCTAATCCACGACAGGCAGTATGGATTCCGTCAGCGCAGTCAACTGCCGACCTCCTTTCCTTTATCATCCATTCTTGGAACAAGTCTATGGAACTAATCCCAGATCTTCGCTCTAGACATATCCAAAGCATTCGGCCAGGTCCGGCACGCAGCACTGCTTAATAAACTTCCGGCCTGTAGCCTACCACCAAAACTATGTACCTGGACAGGAAATTTCTTCTCCAACCGGAGCATTTCTGTTGTCGTGAATGGCCATTCCTCTAAACCGTATCTAATTAATGCAGGAGTTCCTCAAGGTTCAGCTTTAGCCCCTACTTTGTTTCTTCTCCACATCAATGACTTCCTCTCTAGCACATCCAACCCAGTTTACAGTTATGCGGACGACAGCCCCCTCCACTCAAATATACAATATTCTAACTCTTTAGCCCAATTAGATGAGAATCGCAGACTCATGGAGGGTTCTGTCTCCGTGGATCTCCAAAAAATATTAGGCTGGGGAAGTAGAAATCTTGTACAATTCAACCCCACCAAATCACAGTCTTGCTTTCTTTCTCATACACCAGCTCTAGACCCATCACAATGAACAACCAAGTTATTCAAAGTAATGAGTCCTTTTCACTTGTTGGCATTTCTGTGGATCGAAATCTCAATTGTCACCAACATGTCACATCGATTGCAGAAGCGGCCACTAAGAAATTAGGTTTTCTCTTCCAGGCACGCAAATACTTTTCACCAGCTAATCTCTATATCTTATATACCTCACAAATAAGACCAAACCTCGAATACTGCTCCCACATCTGGGGTGCTGCTGCCGCTTCTACACTCGCTATCCTGGACTCCATTCAGAAGAGAGCTATACGTCTAATCGGTAACCCTACCTTCACCCAAAGACTGCCATCCCTTGCCCACCGAAGTGCCGTTGGTGACCTCTCTCTCTTTTATAGATATCTGCACGGGCACTGCTCAGAGGAGCTTTCTTCCATAGCTCCGAAACCTGCTGCCCCGCACAGATCTACCAGGGGAACAGAACGAACTTTTACTGTCCAGGTCACCAAACATAGAACATCTTGTTATCCCCGCTCTTTTGTCCCGAGGACTTCCAAGTTGTGGAATTCCTTGCCGGCACATGTTTTTTCTTCTCCCCCGAACCTCCAAACCTTCAAGTCCAGAATTAACAAGTTGCCTCTTTCCTCCTTGTCAACACCCACGGTACGATAGTATTTAGGTTGTAAGCCCTCGTGGTATGTTGTTGAAATAAAAAAATTAAAAAAACTTTCTAACGAATTGAGATATCATCTTCCAATTCGCTTTCCAGTTAACAGCCAACAAAGGAACGCTTCGAGTTGTTTTTGGGTAAGATCGGTTCAGGAGGTAGGGGATAAATAACAGGTTATTTGGTGACATGTTGACATTTTTTCAATAAAACTCGAGTAACATAGCGTTTTAAAAGTTCATGGGTACACTAATACAAATATTGTCTTTGCGGTCAAGATATGGGCCCTAAAGTCATTCCATGAGAAAAATTCTTTAAAAATGAAAATAAAATAAAACAAAAATGACGGATGACGTCTTCAAAATTTCTACGTCATATATCCCAATATGTAACTTAAAGGTAGAATTAATTAGTTTTTTGATCAATACATCATAACATAGAAACAGATCTTTATCTGTAGTTGTCATTATTTCGTATTAATTCAAGTTTGTTGTTGCGTCGGCCACAATTTTGAATTCAATAGGGCGTTACCTAGCGTAACATGTTTTATTTGCAAGCTCTTTACTTTTATATCCATGTCAGGGGGATTGAGAGAATGCAAAAAATACGCCATCTTGGATTTTCGCCATATTGAATTTATGATAATGCAAGCCTATGTTGCATTATCGCCTGGCTTATGCACGCTTATCAAACTTCAGCTCCATCCTAAGGGGAACTGGTTCAAAATCGACTTGCAAAATTAGTCCTAGACAGACTAACAAACAAGCATAATAACAGGTGAAGTTAAATAAAAGCTTGTAAAAATATTGTTTTCCCTGAAGTTTATTCAACTTTTCCAAACTTAAAAACATTAACATGGAGGAGGTTGATGCCGTTTCTGTAAAAGTAATTAACGAGGTCGAATTTTTGCTGTAAATTATGCTTAATAAAGCCAAGAGGGTAAAACCTACGAGAAAAATGTTGATATTTATATTATTTTGATACAATACACTATTTATAGTTTTAATCTAGGAAATTTAAAGCCGGATCTAATCCTCCCTTTTCAGGTCGCGTCAGTGATGGATTTAAAGATGGATGTAAAAGATGTACAAACGAAGAGACTGAAGAGTTGAAAACAATTTTCCAGTACCTTTCTGAAAAGAAACCCGATGTATTTAAACTTCTCACTGAGAAATATGATCCAGATGGTTCAAAGAAAGAAAATTATGCCTCGCTTTTAGCATAACAACCGACAGTTTCAAATCTTTGAGTTTTAAAATGTTTACGTAATAAAACAACCCTTTATATACCTATTGTTTTATTTGTTAATGTTTTATCACGTTTTTGCCTCAAACTAAGATAGTGGTGGAAACGATACATAGGTTCTCACTACATACTCGTATACGATAGTTTAAGCAAATGATACTTAGATAAGAATTCTGAAAGAGCATATGGAACAAATAGCACCTTTTTGACAGCAGATTAAAAATTTGAGGCCAACACTTTGTTTTTTTTTGTGTTTATATATATATATATATATATATATATATATATATATATATATATATATATATATATATATATATATATATATATATTTGGACAAGGCTTGTTTTGGAATAAAAATTTAGAGAAGACGTGCTTTGAAAAAAAGTTTTATAGCATTATAGAATTTTTAAATTGAATAACACCATAACACCATCGAGTATTCTTTTAGCTATACAATTTTCTTATATTTTTTTATTTTTGAGGTAGGTACTATATTCTAACATCAATGTCGTCATTTTGATGAACTTCTTCATTGTGTTTTGTTTTATCTATTGTGTTCTCATTGTTAGCCGGGCTTTAAGATTTAAGGTCTTGAATTATCGCCAATCTTCGTCAAAAATTTTTTGGAGATTCTTACAAACCCCCAGTCCATATTCATAACAGAATAACATATTGGAATTGATTTCGGTACCTTTATTTGTTCTGTCACCTAAGATAGTTTCTAAATATCGTTTTACAATTCACTGTACCATGTCGATTAAAATGCTTTTCGCATTTTGGGCAATGAGTTATTTCTTTAATTTAATTAAATTAAGGAGAATAATAGTGTATTATTACTTCTTTGTAGCAGCTTCCTGCCATGACCCGCGTTTCTTTCTAAGTTTTATCGCTTTATGTACATTCAACTTAAATTGTCATTTCCACATCGTACCAACGTGTGGAAGTATCGCATCGGCGACAAAAATTTCAAATTTTTTTTGCCTAAACGTTGTAAAAAGTATCAAAAAAATGATTTGGGAACAAATTTTCTTGTGTTTGTCGGCTTGTATGTCTGTCTGTTTTTAGCCACGATAACTTTAGAACTAATTGAGATATTGTGTTCAGATTTGGTATACAGTTAGCACCTGACAAACGAACGGTTCGGTTTGTTTTTGGGTAGAATCGCTTGAGGAGGTAGGGGATAAATTGGGGGGTGATTTGGTGAAAATTTACATTTTTTCGTTAAAACTTGAGTAACATAACGCTTTACCGTTTATTTATTAAAAAACTTTATATTCCATGAAACGTCTGGTATTCTGTGGCGAAATTCAATTCAATTCAATTCAGGGGTTGAATATGTGTGGTCTAAAATCGGTGACAGAAATTTCGAAGTTTTTTGTTGCTAGAACGGCGAAAAAAGTGTCAAAACATATAGAAAACCCGATTCTGGGACGAAATTATTCTGTCTGTCGGTCTTTCGGTCGGTCGGTACGCCTGTCTGTTAGTAGGCGCAATAACTTTAGAACGAATTCAGGTATCATCTTCAAATTTAGTATCTAGTTAGCACCCGACAAAGGAACGCTTGGAATTGTTTTTGTGTAAGATAACTTCATGCGGTAGGGGATAAATCGGGAATGATTTAGTGAAAATTGACATTTTCTCGTTAACACTCGAGTAATATAACGTTTCAGAAGTTTATGAGAACAGGTATACGAATATTTTCTTTGTGATCAAGTCATGGACCCTGAATTGATTGCATCAGGATGTCTTTCTGGGGAGAGTAGATTATCACAGCTATGTGGAAGTTATGATTCAATTTGTAGCACTATTATCTTTGTTTACGGGTTCGACATAAACCGCCTGATAGAATTTCCTAATGTGTTGCTGTTGCCAATTATTATACGTTTTGCAGTGTATTTTTGGCAAGAGTCTGTTAAAACTGGAGGTTTTCTGGAAGTACCTATATCTAAGTAAAATAAAAAATCTCGGGACGCAGCAAGTGCGTTATGGTAGTGAATTTTCATAAAACTATTTTTTAATAGCAATTATGTGTGTTTTTTTAAGAAAGCAGGCATCAAATTTGGTTACCAGTATAATCTATATAGTAAAAACAATGTGCCATGTTTCATCAAAATAACTTTATTGTTTGAAAATGTACAAAAATTTCCGAAAGTAAACTTAAAGTGTTCCCGAAAAAACTAGTTTTTTGGTCAACCTTATAGGTTAATAGCAAATTGAGCTATTCAAATATTAAGCATTTGATCAAAATTCGCTACCATAACGCACTTACTGCGTCCAGAATTTTTGTTCTTACAAACATGCATTATATTTCGATGGAAAATGCAATAACATAAGGCGTGTTTGATTAAAAAAAAAGAAAATTTGTATCAACAACGACTTATGGGCCATCCTGTAATTGTAGAAATATTTTTTAAGATGTAGCTCAAGACACCCTATAATTAATATATACAATTTTTTTTCATATCTGGTATAATAACAGATATATTGAGCTTTATTGATTTTTTTTACGAAAATTCTACAAAAATTATATACTATTAACGATAAACTCTATAGCTAAGGCTACTGCCAAGCATCAGAGAAAGGGTCTATTTGAAATGAATTTTCTGGAAACATTTTATTAAAATGAAGGACAATGACGGTTGAAACTAAGACTTCAGGGTTTGTAAAACATTCTTCTTGAGACATTTTATTTCCATAGCCCGTATTAGATTCAAGTTCTTTTCCTAAATGTTGCCAATTTTGACGTTTAAATCGCAACTTTGACGTTTTGTGAAAAACCCCAATTTATTTTTGTTTAAATGCCTATAACTTTTTTGTCTTTTGACCTACAGAGCTAAATTTTGGTAGGTAACTTGCCTATAATGATATAAACCCGCGTATAAAATTTTGTTGCCCTTACTTTGTTAATTTTGGAGATATAAATTTTTTTCGAAAGAAAACACAAAATTTTACGGGAAAACCTCATCGGATTTTCCTGGATAACAAACATATCCAAGCCACTTGCAAAAAGAAGGTAGTCACCAATTTTGACGTTTAAAATCGCGGTTTTGACGTTTTGAGGAGAACCCAAATTTATTTTTCTTTCAATGCCTGTAACTTTTTTGTCCTTTAATCTACAAAGCTAAATTTTGGTAGGTAACTTGCCCCTAATGATATAAATCCGCGTATGAAATTTGGTTGCCCTTACTTTGTTAATTTTGGATATATAAATTGTTTTCGATTTTTTTCGAAAGAAAACACAAAATTTTCCAGGAAAACCTCGGCGGATTTTCCTGGCTAACAAACTTATCCAAGCGACTTGCAAAAGGAAGGTATGTGCCAAATTTTATCGAAATCGGTCAATTATTTTTTAAGTTATAGGTGTGACACATAAATATATATATATATATATATATATATATATATATATATATATATATATATATATATATATATATATATATATATATATATATATATATATATATAAACATATAAAGTCTGAAGCTGACCTCGGATTTGGGTTCCGGGGGTCCTAAATAGCGCTCATTTGAAGAAATTTTTTCAAAATTCAAAAGTCGAGATCTCCTCATTAGTGAATTTTTTTTAAGAAAATTCACTAAAATACAGTGAACTTTAATACAACGAACCTCAAGAAAGTAAATAACCTTGCATGTTTTGCAATATTCTTCTTCCAATTTGTTTTATTGGCTACTTTTCTCTCTTCCCTTATAGTAGGAGCTTCGTGAATCATTCTAAGAATATTTATTGCACTTTTTAGAATTAAATATATCTATAAATTAATACAAAGCAAATAAACACATTTAAGAACACAGCCTTTAACACTAACAGAAATATGCGAAACAGCTAAAACAGTGTTTATTTTCTATAAGGATAGGGCGCACTTTAAAAAGAGAAAAAAACGTTTATTCACACATGTGCATGTGCATAAGTGAAGAAGGCTTGAATGAGTGAAGATTGGAACCTGTCATGAGCACTGATAAGTACAATTTGGAGAACCCAATTAATCACCATACAATTTTTAGAACTGGCGATCGTTTTGTTAACATAGTTAGCGTCATCAGAAAGATAAATAAACTGATTTATTTATGTATTTATTTATTCATCTCTCTGATGACGCTAACTTTGTTAGCGAAACGATCGTCAGGTCTAAAAACTTTATTGTGATAAATTGGGTTCTCAAATTGGTACTTATGAAGAACGCTTTTCTTAATTTTGTCAGACGGTGACGTAACCACCGGGATTTGAAACTAAAACTCCGTTACTTTAGACAAGTTTGGAGTAAGATGTATTAATAAATCAGAGAATTAAGCGAGAATGGGTGAGTTTTTGGTAGAAAAATTTAATGACAAGTGGAGTGTCGATAGTTAATATCAGTACCATCTGGTTGGCGGCCCTTTTAGTGAATTTTCTTAGAAAAAATCAGTAATGCGGAGATCCCGACTTTTGAATTTTAAAAAAGTTCTGCAAATGAGCGCGAACTTTAGAACCCACACCCGGGGTCAGTGTCAATTTATATATATATATATATATATATATATATATATATATATATATATATATATATATATATATATATATATATATATATAAATATGTGTGTGTACGATGGTGTGCGTGTGCGTGTGTGCCACACCGATAGCTCAAAAAATAACAGTCTGATTTTGATAAAGTTTGACACGTACCTTTCATTTGTAAATTGCTTGGATAACTTCGCTAGCCAGGAAAATTGAACCAGGTTTTCCGGGAAAATTTTCGGGAAAAATTCTTATCTCATAAAATAGAAAAGATATGGTAACCAAATTTGATCCGACAGTTTACGATGTTAAAAGGAACTTATATTTCTCTATTACAATAAAAAAAAATTATTAAAAATATTTGGTGTCAGATCATTTTAATGAAAATTCAGTAGCATAACGCACTTGCTGCGTCCAGACTTTCTAAACTTTTGGATAAGGCGCATTTTGGAACTATGCTTATTAAAGATTGTTCTTTCATATTTTAACATAATAAATCACAACTAGCAAACAGTTAGAGCAAATATAAGGTGTGAAGCTTGAAAGGTCGATGGACATGGTGATAGAATAGGCAACGTGGATCTTTGTCTTGTAAGCTTAGTTTTTTCTATCAATGATGTTATAAATGAAAGAATTATGAGTATCTAAATATTTTATGCAATGCCATTTGCCCCCTCAGAGATCCTGTTAGAAATGGCCAACGTACGTTCCCATGATTATGATATTCCTTAATTTTGTTTAAACACCAGTAATGAAGTCATTCTCTGAATTTTTAATGTAATGTTATAATTTAAACTAAATAATATTGCAGTCATAAAAATTTTAAAATCGCTTTATAACTTCTAAACTAGCAAGATGATGTATATCGAGCACACAGCAGTATTACGACATCATTTATTTTACGAATGATGGTTTTCTTTTAGATCTGATCGAGATAATAGAAACTCGCAGCTTTAAAACAAACCACAATTTTATTTAAAAGTTGTCTTTAAGTCAATGTTCTTAAAAAAATTTAAATTCACTAATGAGGAGATCGCGACTTTCGAATTTTGAAAAGATTTATTCAAATGAATGGTAATTAGGGCCCCTAAAACACAAACAAACAGATCTCTACATAAATCATGGTATGCGATTTTAAATGTAAATATTTTGAAAACTAGAGCCTGTAAGTATAGGGAGTGTTATGCAATACTTAAAGCAGAGGGAATGCTCTTGATTTGAAAAACACAAAGCACAGGCTGCTCCATTTGAAATAATTAAGTTACGGCAGATTTAACTTTTTCAACTTCACTCACTATTAATTTGAGGACGCCTGTATACGTCATCTCGATTTTTTCGTCGAACAATATAAACAGCATCCTCTGGGACTTCGCTATCCAATGGTGAAAAAGCTGAATCATAATTTGTAATGTGTCAAAAATGTGAAAAGTTGCAAAACAATTGAAAAACTCGAAACGATGAAAGCTAACAATTTTTTTGTTACAAACATACATTATAAGTCAATGGAAAATGCAAAAATGCAACAATATAAATTAGGTTTAATTAAACAATTATTTTTATCACCAACGACTAATGGGCTACCTACTATATAGGTTATACTGGTAACCAAATTTGATGCATGCTTTCATTAAAACATACATATTCGCTATTAAAAACGTTTATATGAAAATTCACTACCATAACGCACTTGCTGCGTCCAGACTTTTTTATGTAGATTGCCTGTTTGTTGCTGTTTATCCATTACAAAATGAGCAGCCTCAAAGTACTTTATAAGTTTTGTCTTTTCGTCTCATTTTTTTACGGTTTTTACCATTTTCAATTAGTTAAGCTTCTGTACTTAATTAGTAAATGACCTAGTTTATAAACGCACCTGCCTTTTATTCTAACCCACACAGCATACACGATAATTGATTTTAGTATCAGACCCAGCGGAACTCTGCGTCATTAACTTAATTAAAATTTATTAACAAAATATATCAAACTAAAAGTATCAAAGGTAAATACAAATTTACACACATTTTTTAACTGCGCGGAAAAGCCTACAAACATTTTTTTTCTTTTGAGAGGAAGGGTAAATATGCAAAAGACAGTCGGCTCTCTATCGAGCTGTGTTGAATTCATTCTCTCTAGAGAATGCGTTAGCAACTAAAAACCACACCCCGCAGTACAAAGCAGGTCTGGAACTACCTTATGGTATTATTGCAGGTCAGCTTCCCCTTTCTTGGTCTGTCTGTGATGCTTGCAGGGTTCAGTTGTGTTCTTGTTCCCCTGCTGCTTCTCTCCTCTCTATATCTTCCTTTTTTCCGATTATCTTCTCTATCATCTTGTCCATAATGGTCCATTTGTTGTCGCTTTCTAGCATATGTGGTATGATGTTTTCTGCTGTTAGCGCCTCCGCTTCCGCTTTTTTCCTGACAGCCACCCGTTTCTCACATACAAGAACGGTATGCTTAGCTGCATCATTTTCTCCACAGAAGCTACAATGGTCAGACTCTATCAGTGCAAGTGTGTGCAGATAGGAGCCGAAGCGCCCATGTCCAGACAGAAACCCTGTAAGAAAGTATCCAACCTCACCGTGCCTTCGTTGTACCCAAGGCTTGATTGTGGGTATTATCCGTTTTGTCCACTGAGCTACCCTTCTTTCTCCTTCCATTATTTCCCCTATTTTGTCATCGTAAGTTCCTTTTTTCTGTTCCTTTCAACCGCCTTGTTCATGTTTTGTTCGTGAGTCCGCTCTGCTACCAGGAGGTGTATAGGTACGACTGCTGCTATTACCTGTATGGCCTTGGTGGATACTGTTCTGTATGATTGGGCGATTCTTATATCGATTTTCCTCTGCGTGCTTTCGAGGATCTTTCTGTACGTGGTTTTGGATAACCAGTCTTTCCAGGCAGCGGTACCGTATAACAAGATGGAGTTTACAACGCTGCTAAGTAAGCTTCTCTTGCCTTCCTTGGGACCTGCGATGTTTGGCACTAGTCTGCTCAGTGCTGCAGTCATCCTCTCAGCTCTTTATGCTGCATTATTGATGTGCCAGCCCATTTTCATGTTTTACCCCTGGTAAATTCCAAGGTATTTCATTATAACGCTAGAGGAGATATCTAGGTTACCGATTTAGAATCTTAGTGTCTTAAAAGTCCTTGATCTTGCCCAGATTAGCACTTCGGTTTTATGAAAGGCAAGCTGCAATCCCTTCTTCATCAGCCACACTTCGTTTCTCCCACTGAGCCATGGTGCCTCTGCTTGGATGTACCCTCTGGTGCTACTCGGTATAATCAGCGCAAGGTCATCAGCATATGCTACACAAGCGCTTCCTTCCGGCATCGGCATGAACAGTTGCTCATCGTTATAGATGTTCCACAGGGTGGGACCCAGCACTGATCCTTGTGGGACTCCGCTCGTGATATCTATGACATATCGTGTCAAACTAGGGAGACATATTGTAATATCACTGTAGGACGATCCACGATCCAAAGTGGGTTCTTAGGCATCATTTAGCACGATAAGGGTATTTTCACTTATCCGCTCAGCCATTCCACTTCCCTTCCTGTCTTTAATTTTTGAACCCCACATGTATTCCTTGGCGTTAAAGTCACCTGCCATTAGGATCTTCTTTTTGTGCTCTCATATACTTGTTTTTAATTCAGAGAGGGGTTGCTGAAATAATTCTACATTCACTGCCGGTGGGATATAGCAGGGGTATAATATAAGATCTTTAGTTTCAGCCCACACATATCCCTTACTTTTTCAGTTTTGTATATTCTCAGTTTATTCTCTGAGTTTATATCGCTGCATCTATTATATCGGCAGTCATCCAATTCTTATTGTGTTTTGCCATATTTTGGTTCGGTTCTGCCACCGGCGCAAGTGTGACTTTCCCTGAAGCACAATTATGCCCGTGAAGGTCAATTGCCCTCTTGCTTCTATCTAGATTTACTTGTGTTATGATCATGATGTTCTTTTTGGTGGTGTTTCCGTATTCTCCACCCTCAGCGCCTGCACAAGTTTCCTGCATTTAGGACAGCGCATTGATTCAGATTTGTGCTCATCTGTACTACATAAATAGCACCATTACACATTGTGGCACTCTCTTCTCCTGTGCCCGGTCTTCCCACATCTATGACACGTTTCCCTTCCTTCCTTTGTATCGCACTTATTTGTCGTATGCCCGACTCCCTGGCACTTGTAGCATCTAGTCGGGGTGTATACTTGCATCACCCGCCACCTATTCCATCCTTCACCTATTTTTCTGTTTCTCACCAGCTGTTGGGCTAGTTTTTCTTGTAGCGTTATGAATGCATACTTGTATCCATCTCAGTTTACCCTTTCTCATCATGTCACTTGTATGTTCTCGTCGTGTCTCTCTCCACAGTTCAGGTGTTTTTTTCAAAGCTTCCTGTATGTTAGCTGCATCCAGTGTTTTATTTATATCTAAGATCATAACAGTTTGCTTTCTTTGTTTAACCTCCACTTGGGCCATTTTTTGAAACTTTGAAGTTTGGTGTTTTTTGAGCACTTATTTGGACTTATCATCTTTTCCTTTCAGTCTTATTTATTACAAACATATATGCAAAGCGAAACGCTTTCTGCTTGAAAAAGGCAAGACTTAATAATATTTCACTTAATATCTTTCAGTAAGAACCTTCTTCCTCTAAATTTTTATCAAAGTTTTTTTGTGTCTCTATCAGTGTATTTTGTATTTGTCATTTTTTGTGATAATTTCAAAATGTTTTTTCCTTTCAATGTTCAGCCAAAGTATAGCTTTCCGCTCTGTATATTACACCACATAATATGATTTTTTAATTACTCTTCTCAGGTCCAGATTATAATGTTTATTGATGAGGTGTATTTTATCCATCGAATATTTGCCTTACCATCTAAACATTACCTTCCAGTTCGTTTTTTTAGTTTATTCAGCATCCGTAAAAGTAATAATACACCCAAGGTACAAAAACATTTCTGCATCTTTAGATTGTTGACTTTTCATCTTCATGTATTTTTTTGCACTTCTGTCCACACCTACCTATCACTTTGGTTTTCGTCATATTGATTTTTGGTTTATTTTTTAACACACTGTTCAGCCGACTAAACATTGCTTATAACTCTTATTCTGTTTCTCACAGCAGTCCTATGTTATCAGCGTATCTTATATAGGGGAACCGTTGTCCATATATCTCGGCTTATATTGTACTTCCCTTTAGCCTATGTATTAATCATTCTATAAATAATATTAGTAAACATGGTGACAATAATGACATTCTTGCTCTCCGCATTTCCCTTTGTCCTTTATCGTTTAGGTTGAAAACAATAAGCCTATCTTCACAAGCGAATGTATCTCTCATCATTATATAAAACAATTCCTTGCCCAGGTCTACAAAAGCTATAAAGATTGTTGTATTCCTCTCAAGCCTCCTCTCTCCCATTGTCCTGAGTGCCAACACGAATGATCTTATAATACAAATAGATGCGCTGCAGATATATATATATATATATATATATATATATATATATATATATATATATATATATATATATATATATATATATATATATATATATATATATATATATATATATATATATATATATATATATATATATATATATGATTCCAACATAGAAGTGAAATGGCGGTATAATATTGGCTGCTGCAGGGCAGTAATTCCTTGCCCAGGTCTACAAAAGCTGTAAAGATTGTTGTATTCCTCTCAATCCTCCTCTCTCCCATTGTCTTGAGTGCCAACACCAATGATCTTATAATACAAATAGATACGCTGCAGAGAGAGAGAGAGAGAGAGAGAGTTGTTTATAATACTATATTATTTGCCAACACCGTTTCGTTCGAGTTGCACGTTGCAGAGTGCAAGTATCTGAGCCATCATATTATGTATGAAACCTATTACATCAATACATCGCATTAAAAGAGAGCAGTTACGTTAAATTGACGATAGTAAGAGATAAGTAAAAATAACAAAACAAGAACTTTACAGGTTATACCTTACCTTATTGATGTCAGATCCACCAAATATCTATCTTATGTCCATCGATATTTTCCGTGAGACCAAAACTTTGTATGTAAGCTCAATCAAGTACGTCCTATGAAGTTTTTCGATGGGTGTGTGTGGAAGGAATTGGCTTCAGACATTACGTCCATTGGCAACAAAACTCTGCAGTGAATTTGTACCATTGTTATATCTATAGACTGTTATAAAAAGGCATTCTCCTTCAAATATATTTATAATTTGCTGCATGGATATCAATACTTTCAGCAATAAGGAGGATTAAAGCGATAGACGTACCTTTATGTGTAAGCTCTTACAGAGTATGACTATTTCTAAATGGCTATAGCATAAGCAATATTTATCTCCTAACATATCAACTTTGTCAAATTATAAATGTTTGTGTTCTTACTTATTATTAAAGATAGAGACAAAGGATATTCGCTTCTCGCCCAGGTGTCCTTCAGGGCATTTTTTTAACAAATAACAATGGACAGCTAATGACATGGGATGAAAAACAATAGGTGAGACAGTAGGAAAACTAAGTTATATTAATATTATTCTTAACTAAAGCTAATACTAAAATACACATATAGAGAAACAGGAAACGTAAATTTTGATTTTTGTATGTCGAATGAATTTTTTAAGTATATTATAGATTTTGAGGCTATTTGTACAAATAAGTGTTGCTAAGTTCACAGGAAACTCTACTCCTGCATTTTTGAGTTCTTTCCAGAGTTGTCTACGTATCGTGTTATACAAACTGCACTGAAACATGAGGTGTTCTATAGTTCCTTGGTGACTGTTGTCACATGTACAATAAGGATTGTTACTAATGCCTATTTTATGTAGGTGTTGTGGAAAGCAGCCCTGATTCGGCTTCATTTTAGTAATTATAGTTGGCATAATAAATTTGTCAATATGTGAAATCTTTTTAGGCAACATAGGATGAATACGTGTAAATCGATTGGTTGTTTTGTTAACAAATTCATGCCAAACACTTTCCCAAGTTTCCCTTATTTCAAATTTAATTTTTTGATTTAGATCTTCAGCAGTAATCCAGTTTCTTATTTTGTTTGGACTTTCTTTAGCTAGTTTGCCAGCTATTTCGTTGCCAGCTAGTCCAGTGTACCCTTTTATCCACATAAATATGACACGATTACCACCATCCTCTATCGACTGATACAGACTGATAATGTCACATATTACTGGATTTTTGCCATGTTTGGTGTAATCTTTAAGTGAAAGCAGAACTGATTTGGAATCTGATAAAATTAGAGTATGTTTAATGTTGTTTTCAATTGACCATTGCAGTGCTTCGTACAAGACATATGCCTCCACAGTGTAAATAGATGCTGGATTATTTAATTTAACTTTTTGGTATCTACCGTCTTGGGAATAAAAAGCACAGCCTGTCCTAGATAACGATTTGGAACCATCTGTATATATTTGTGTATATTTATCAAACTTTTTCAATGTTGCTTTAAGTATGAAACGATTTAGAGATGGGAAAATGGTATAATTTGGAAATATTATTTCTATTTTGTACATTTTTTGATTGAGTAGGGTAAATATTGGCATTTTGTCTTTTGGAACAATCACGTCAGCAAAGTGCATTGTATTGCCATATGCATCAACCAATGGTGGAGTTTTTTGAGCAATAAATCTTAGACAAACATTCAAGAAAAAGCCAATATAATACCTTTAAACGTAATGGGTAATAGTGTCGCCATTCGATAACTAGTTTCTTGGCAAAAAAATGCCCTTCTTAAATATATCGGTGGTTCCTGGCTTTTCACCAGCACCGCATTATTTGGTGATGATTTCATCGCACATTTTGCGATGTGTTTTTATCATTTCTTAATAACATGCTTCACTGAGTGCCAGACAAAAATTTATATTTCTTTGATTTTCAGATAACCCTTGGATAACACTGGATGCAAAGAATATCAGATTAAACTGCTTGGTAGATTTAAAAACACCTACATCTCCAGGAACTAATAGCAATAGATTACCAAATACACAATTAGTTTTCTTGGCCCAGCGATCACATATTAAGTTAGGGTATGATAACTTAAATTTAATAAATACAGATTAAGAGACTTCTTCTCTTGCTGCACAAGAACTTATTTTTATTTTGCAACCAATTACGGCATCGTCAAGCGGGAGAAAATTGAATTTTCTCCTGCCTGGCGATCAAAAGGCGAAACTCGCACACAAGCGCTTGTGAAGCCAGAGAAGGGGTTTCTACATATCTTTTTAGTATGGAACGGTTTCAACAAGTAAGGGCTAGAACAATTAAGGAGAGCCAGATTTGACCAGTCGACTCATCAAAGCTTATCACAGGGTAAATATTTCACATTTTGTAATGTAACGAGGGGTAAATTTAAAAAACTAGACAATATTAAATTCCAATATAATTTTATAAACATTTTAAGAAGAAATAACAAAGTAAAGTCATAATCAAAATAAGCTACATATGATATTTAACAAGTTTCGTGATATTTACTGAATATCAGTTAAAAAGTCAGCATATTTTTCCTTAAATTTTCCATCAGGATCATACTTCGACACCAGCTCGTCCCACGTATCCTTCTTATTTTTGACAAGATAAACCAACACTTTCTTTATTGCCTCTTTGTGTCCGTCATCGCATTTCTCACATCCATTTTCCAGAATTCCCTTAACGTGATCTGTAAAATTCCACATACTTAATTTATTTAAGTTTATTCAGCAATACAATCAGAAAAAATAGTGCAGCAATATGTATTCCGACTTCCAGATAGCTGTGATACTTTATTCTCTTCAGACAGACATTCCAATGGAATGAATTTAGCATTACTTGACCACAATGAAAATATTTCTATTTCTGTACAAAAAAACTTTTGAAACGTGATACTACTCGAGTTTTATCAAAAAAATGTCAGTTTTCACCAAATTACCCCTTATTTATACCCTACCCCGTGAAGCGGTCTTACCGAAAAACAATTTGAAGCGTTCCTTTGTCAGGTGCTAACTGAATACCAAATTTGAAGATGATATCTCAATTAGTTCGTAAGTTATTGCACCTGTTAACAGCCGACAGACCAATAGACCGACAGACAAAAAAATTTCATTCCAGCATAAAGTTTTTTATATGTTTTGAAGCTTTCTACGCCGTTTTAGCAAAAAAAAGTATCGAAAGTGTTGGCAACAATATTCCACCCCCACACATTCAACCACTAATTAAATTTCAGCACAGAACAACAGATTTTTGATGAAATTAAAAGTTTTCTAAAAAAATAAACACTAAAACGTTATATAACTCGAGTTTTAACGAAAAAATGTTAATTTTCGCCAAATCACCCCCCATTCATCCCCTACTTCCTAAAGCGATTTTACCTAAAAACAATTCGAACCGTTCGTTTAGCGAGTGCTAACTGTATACAAAATTTGAAGACGATATCTCGATTCGTTGTAAAGTTATCGTGGCTACAGACAGACATACAGACAGACAGACAAAAAAAAATTTAAAAAAAAAAATCGTTCCCAAATCATTTTATATATGTTCTGATACCTTTTACGACGTTAAGCGAAAGACAATTTTTGAAATTTTTCACACGTTGTGACCATGTGGAAGTAATATATATATATATATATATATATATATATATATATATATATATATATATATATATATATATATATATATATATATATATTCACAGTTCGGATGACCAATAATATTACAGTGAGTTTTAAAAGTAATTAATCAATTAATCAATTTACTACGTTATTAGTAATTTTTAAGGAAATGCTTACATGTTTTAAATGTCACTCTTTCTACCACCAACCCCCCTAAGGGCAACTACCCTCTCAAAAATATTAAATGGAAGTGTGGTCGTGTGACAGCTGCTTTTGAATAAAAAAATTAATAATCTATTTATTTTAATTAAAAATTCGCTTCAACCCTTAGCTATAAAAAATTCAGTTGTGCTCAGAGGTGCTCAACCAATTAATGGTTATTAAAAAGTCTTGTGCAACAAGTGTGTTATGGTAGCGAATTTTCATAAAAATATTGTTAATAGCAAATAAGTATGTCTCGTTTTACTGAACGCAGGCACAAAATTTGGTTACCAGTACAACCAAAATTTGGACCATTGATGCCATTTTGACATAATTGCTATTCTTTGTTGCTTTGTACAGCCAACATCTCAGTAGTAGTGTAACATCAAGACGTAGGACTCAAAATTGGACAAAAAATACATTTCCCGGTATTTAATTACATTTCGTACTTCTCTAGCTAATCAAAGTAAAAAGCTTTTATATCTAACTAAGTACCTCTAAAACTTTGATGGATTCAACAAAAAATATTCTATAACAATTATATGTTAGGATAATCATTTTCGAAAATTGTCTGGATTCTTGAGGCCAGTTTCTCCAATTTTTGATATACAATGCAATAAATACTAGCCGTATCAGAATCATGCCCGTAAACTTATGGTTTTCAAGATGCTTTCTACAAACCAAAATAGTGCTGTAAAATGAATCATAACTTCCACATAGCTGTGACAATTTATTCTCTGAATGAATTTACGGACCATAACAAGACCACAAAAAATGTTTGTATTCCTGTACCCATCAACTTTTGAAACGCTATGTTACTCGAGTTTTATTTTTAAAAATGTAAATTTTTATCAAATCACCATTTATTGATTCCCTACCCCGTGAAGCGATCTTACTCAAAACAATTAGAAGCGTTCCTTTTTCGAGTGCTAATTGAACACCAAATTTGAAGATGATATCTCAATTCGTTCGGAAGTTTTTGTGCCTATTAACAGACAGATCTACAGACCGACCGACCGACAGACGAAAAAAGTTTAGTTCCAGAATCAAGTTTTCTATAGGTTTTGAGACTTTTTACGTCGTTTTAGCAACAAAAAAAATCGAAATTTTTGTCAAGAATATTCCACCCACACACATTAAATCCCTAATTTAATTTCAGCACAGAATACCAGATACCAGTTTGATGAAATTAAAAGTTTTCTAATAAAGAAACCCCAAAACGATATATTACTCGAGTTTTAACGAAAAAATGTCAATTTGCAGCAAATCACCACCCATTCATCCCCTACCCCCTAACGCGATTTTACCCAAAAACAATCAGAACCGTTCGTTTGTCGAGTCCTAACTGTATACCAAATTTGAGAACGATATCTCAATTCGTTCTAAAGTTATCGTGGCTACAAACAAACAGACATACAGACTGACAGACAAAAACAAAACGTTCTCATATCATGTTTGTGAATTTTCGTAGAAAAAAGTCACTAATGGGGAGATCCCGACTTTTGAATTCTAAAAAAATATTTTTAAATAATGAGCGCGAACTAGGACCCCTAGAACCCATATCCGGGGTCAGTTTCAATTTTTATATGTTTATATATATATATATATATATATATATATATATATATATATATATATATATATATATATATATATATATATATATATATATATATATATATATATATATATATATATATATATATATATATATATATATATATATATAATATAATATATATATATATATATATATATATATATATATATATATATATATATATATATATATATATATATATATGTATGTATGTATGTATGTATCACATCAATAAAAATAATGTGCCGATTTTAATAAAATTTGGCATGTACCTTCCACTTGTAAATTGCTTGGATTCGTTATTCATGAAAATCGGACGAGGTTTTCCGGGAAAATTTTGAGTTTTCATACGAAAAAAGTTTTTATCTCAAAAAATACAATATATGATAACCAAATTTTGTAGGTAGGTTTATGATATAAGAAGTACACCACACACTAAAATTTAGATTTCTATGTTACAAGAAAAAAAGTTTTAATAAAATATTTTGTGCCAGATCATTTCTTTGAAAATTCACTACCATAACGCACTTTGTGCGTCCGTGCCTTTTTATATATGTTTGGATACTTTTTACGACATTTAAACGAACAAGAAATTTTTGTCGCCGATGCATTACTTTCACACGTTTTGGCGATGTGGAAGTAAAATCACAAATATCGTATTTTAATACAGAAAAGCCACAACGTTCAAAATTTTAAAAAGTTTCCCCAAATAATTGTCAATTGAAGCCTCTAGAACACATTTCCAAGTCCTCATTAAATTATTGACATTGGAGACCAATTTTAATATTCGAGTAATTTCTAATACTGGACAAGTCTCTTGGCGTACTTATTCTTGTGACCTCACACATTATTGCCTAAAACACCTACACATTCTTAGACAGGGGTTTTTTAACAAATGTGGGTTCTCTACAACAAATATTACAAAAAATTATTTTAAGGTGTTATTATATTTCTGTTTCGATGGCTATTATTGTTCTTCCATTGAAAAATACATTTGCAGAAATATAATTTGGAATAAAGACCCCTTTTACTATGTTTTGGCGTCAGCTTAAATTATAGTTTCTGATTTAAAAGTTTAATCGTTTTTCCAGCAATTAAAGAAGGACACGAGGCATTTTTTTTTCAAATACATTGCATGTAATATTCGAAGCGAAAATTATTTCCCAGTATGGGACCACAAAATCTCAAAATATTTGAATTACGTTTTGTAGCAAAAAGAAACTGACAGTCTAGGCATAATTATTAATCGGGTAGAATTATCGCTTGTTATATTTTCAAATATGGGTTACCATGTCTTTTGATAAATGTCTTCTTAAATACAGTAAATATTTTTAGCGAATTTCCATGGAAAAAAATTACTAACGAGCGGATCGGAAGTTAATTATCTATCTCAATGATATGGATTTATACTAAATTGTTAAATGATACATTATTTGGTTGATGATGGAGGGCTCGTACGCTACAAATCAATTTTTTCAAAGTAAACCAAGACTGGATTTTAGAACTTTATGATAAATACAAAAATTGGAGAAAACATTATTTTTCGCAGAGTAACTCTAAAAACAATATTTATGTGAGATCATTGTGTTTCGGAAATGGTTAAATGTGCTGTAGTTTCGATCAGATTTTTGTTACGTTAAAACTAGTTAAAAAAGACGCAGCAAGTGCGTTATGGTAGTGAATTTTCATAAAAATGTTTCTAATAGCAAATATGTTTTTTTAAGAAAGCAGGCACCAAATTTGGTTACCAGTATAATCTATATATTAGAAACAATGTGCCATGTTTCAACCAAATAACTTTATTGTTTGAAAATGTACAAAAATTTCCGAAAGTAAACTTAAATTGTTCCCGAAAAAACTGGTTTTCTGTTCAACCTTATAGGTTAATAGCAAATTGATTCAAAATTTGAAGCATTTAATGAAAATTCGCTACCATAACGCACTTGCTGCGTCCCGAATTTCTTTTCTTACAAAGATGTATTATATTTCGATGGAAAATACAAAAATTCAATAACATAGGGCGTGTTCGATTAAAAAAATTCACTAAAAAAAAGAAAATTTGAATCACCAACGACTTATGGGCCACCCTGTAATTGTGGAAATGTTTTTTAAGATGTAGCTTAAGACACCCTAAAATTAATGTATACAACTTTTTTTCGTAACTTGCATAATAACGGATATTTTGCGCTGTAATGATTTTTTACGAAAATTCGACAAAAATTATATACCATTAAACGATAAACTCTATAGCCAACACTACTGCTAAAGCATCAGAGAAAGGGTCTATTTGAAATGAATTTTCTGGGAACATTTTAGTAAAATGAAGGACAATGACGATTGAAACTAAGAGCTTAGGCTTTGTAAAACATTATTCTTGAGACATGTTTCTTCCCTAGATCATATTAATTTAAGGTTCATTGCATAAATATTAACAATTTTGACGTTTAAAATCGTGACTTTGACGTTTTGAGGAAAACCCAAATTTATTTTTCTTTAAATGCCTGTAACTTTTTTATCCTTTAACTTACAGCGCTAAATTTTGGTAGGTAGCTTACCTATAGTGATATAAACCCGTGTATCAAATTGTTGCCCTTACTTTGTTAATTCCGGAGATATAATTTTTTTCGATTTTTTTCGATTTTTTTCGAAAGAAAACACAAAATTTTCCGGGAAAACCTTGGCGGATTTGCCTGGCTAACGAACTTATTCAAGCCACTCGCGAAAGGAAGGTACTCGCCTAATTTTATCAAAATCGGTCCATTATTTTTTTAGTTATAGGTGTGACACATAAATATATAAACATATATATATATATATATATATATATATATATATATATATATATATATATATATATATATATATATATAAGTCTGAAACTGACCTCGGATTTGGGTTCCAGGGGTCCTAAATAGCGCTCATTTGAAGAAATTTTTTCAAAATTCTAAAGTCGAGATCTCCTCATTAGTGAATTTTTTTTAACTAAAAATGATGAAATATAATCTTTCCATGGTCACTAGGATTTAAAATCAGTTCTACCAAATTTGACCTAAGTCTTTCCGTTAAATAAAAAGTCTGGACGCAGCAAGTGCGTTATTGTACCGAATTTTTTTTTAATATTTTTAATAGCAAATGTCTTTCTTTGATGAAAGCAGGCATCAAACTTGGTTGGCTATATAGTAGAAACAATGTACCATATTTCATCGAAATAACTTTATTGTTTGAACATATATAAACATTTTGAAAAGTCTGGATGTAGCAAGTGTGTTATGGAAGTGAATTTCCATAAAAATGTTTTTAATAGCAAATGCGAGCAGGCATCAATCTGATTACCAGTATAGCCCATGTAGTAGAAACAATGCACTATATTTCCTAAAAATTACTTATGGTTTGAAAATATACCAAAAGAAATTCGAAAATAAACTTAAATGTTGCTTTCTTAGCCAACAAAGCTTACGTTAATAGCAAATTGAGTTATTGAAGATTAGCTCCCGAACGCTTTTCAAAAACTTGTTTTCAGAAACATTACTAGGACCCCACCTGGATGCACAAATCACAAGAAAAATTTCTTGTTCACACCCCTCAAGGAAGTTACGGGACTTGGAGTGAATAGGGGTGCTGGGCGGGGTAGGTCGGTAAAAGGAAATATGAGCAGAAAATGCGGAGAAAACTGCTTGACAGCTGTCTATTTGAAGCTATATCCCCATTAAACCCTGCCTATCCCACACAGCACCCCCATTTGCCCCAGGTCACGTAATTTCCTATGAAGTGTATGAACAAGAAGTTCTTCTTGTGGTTTATGCAACGAGGGTGGTTGTATGCATACGAGGGGGGAAGGAAAATGCCTACGACGAAGCAGACACCCCCCCCCCCCACCGGTTCGACTTGCTTGAGGATTTTCCTTCCCGTCGCGTGCATACAACCACCCTCGCTGCATAAACCACAAGAAAAATTTTTTGTTCCTACCCGCCAAGGAAGTTACGGCCCCTGGCGGGATAGGGGTGATGTGCGGGGTAGGCAGGGTTTAAGGGGGATATGGCTTCAAGATGTGAAAAAGACAACTTTCAAGCCCGTTTTATTCGAATTTTCTGCACATATTTCCTTTTTACTACCTGCCCCGTCCAGCACCCCTACTCACTCCTGGTCCCGTAACTTCCTTGGAGGGTGTGAACAAGAATTTTTTCTTGGGGTTTATGAATCCAGGGTCTCGGCAGGTTTCTGAAAACAGTTTTTTGAAAAGCGTTCGGGAGCTAAACTGCAAATTAACCGAAAATTCGCTACCAAAACGCACTTACTGCGTCCAAATTTTTTTCTTACGAACACATCATATTTCGATAAAAAAATGCAAAAGCGCATTAACGAATTTGTTCTACGAAAATTAGGTAAAAAAAAATTATACACCCCTACTCGCTCCTGGTTCCGTAACTTCCTTGGCGAGTGTGAACAAGAAATTTTTCTTGGGGTTTGTGGATCCAGGGAAGGCTCTAGGCATGTTTTTGAAAACAGTTTTTTTATAAGCGTTCGGGAACTAAACTGCAAATTTACCGAAAATTCGCTACCAAAACGCATTTACTGCGTCCAGCTTTTTTCTTACAAACGCATCATATTTTGATAAAAAAAATCCAAAAATGTATTAACGAATTTGTTTTACGAAAATTTGCTAAAAATTATAGACCATTAAGACATAAAATTCACTAAACCTACAGCGAAAGCATCAACTTAACTAAACCGACCGCCAAAGCATCAGAGAAAAGGTCTATGTGAAATGAATTTTCTGTAAATATTGTAGTAAAATGAAGGGCAATCACGGTTGATTCTGAAACTTAAGGGTTCGCAGAACACTCTTCTTGCAACATTTTCTTTTGACAATCTGTATTTCTTTCACGTTCTTTGCCTAAACATTGCCAATTTTGACGTTTAAAATTGCGAGTTTGACGTTTTGAGGAAAACTCCAAAATTTGTTTCTTTAACTGCCCATAACTTCTTTGTCTTTAAAGCTAGAGACCTAAATTTTGGTACAGAGTTCGCTCTTTATAATACAAACACGCGTACCAAATTTTGTTATTTCCGGAGATATGAATTTTTTTATAAAGAGAACACAAAATTTTCTGGGAAAACGTGGTCCAATTTTCCTGGCTAACGAACTTATCCAAGCCACTTGCAAAAGGAAGGTACTCACCAAATTTGATCAAGATTGGTCCATTATTTTTTGAGTTATCGGTCGGAGATATATATATATATATATATATATATATATATATATATATATATATATATATATATATATATATATATATATATATATATATATAAACACAGATCTCCTCATTAGCGAATTTTTTTTTAATTCGCTAAAATTGACTTAGTGGCAATAAAATATTTTTATAAACATTTTCTACCTTAACGCATGTGTTGCCTCTATGCTTTCACTTTTTATATACACTAGTATTTTGTGATGCTACATAACCAACAAAAAAAAAACTGTATACATTTTATTTCTTATAACAAGTCATTTTTCTTACGTGCCTATTTTAACTTAATAAAAATATTTTTTATATATTTACTTACCTCTTAATTCCTCCCCTATTGCGCTGCAGTTGCCCTTCTCCAGGAAACAATCAATAAAGCTTTGAAGTAAACTTTCGTTTTTTAAAACTTGATCAATTTCATCTTCTTCACAAAGAGCACAGGCAAGGTAAGCCACAACTAAAAACCCATGTAAGAACTTCATTTCTAACTCGATGTATGTTGTCCCTTGTTAAACAAATTCTACCGATTTAGTCTTCATCAGTAACTTTTATATCAATTGATCTGTATTGTTCAATTAGTACATAATAGATTACTCAATACATACACTGATCATTTCAGGGCTAGGTCGATTATAACCGGGTTTTTGTTCAAAATTAATCCGTACATTAAACAAGTGACTAGCGAAAATAACAATTAGTTTGCGTAGATGACAAAAAGGATGTAAAAATTGATTTTTTCAATTAGGTGTGCCTAATTTATGATGAGAACTTGTCATTAAAAGATAAATGTTGAGTCTTTTGATTTTAGTTACCAGGATGCAAAAATTAAAAACAATTGGATACGTTTATTTGCGTAACCGAGATGGTCTAGGTGGATGTGTAACATTAATAACGATTTAGTGAGTTTTTACAGTCATAAGTTTTAACAATGGAACGATAGTCCTTTTGCAGAACTTAAGTCAATAGCGTTATCATTTTCTGTTTGCAAATTCTACCAGAAGTTTTTTTACATAATAAGGTAATAAAGTTAATAATAATCATCCTTAACCTTTAAATATTTTTAAGGAAGATTATATATATATATATATATATATATATATATATATATATATATATATATATATATATATATATATATATATATATATATTGTAGTCCCACTATTTGGTGATAATTGATAATAAAAGGTTTATTCCAGGTTTATATTATTATATTTTGTATGTTAAATTACTGTTTATTGCATATTTTTAATAATTGTGATAATTGATATGGTACTTGATATGGTAACTAGATTAAATATAGGTTTATGTATATTTAGTGTTTTATTGGATGTAAGTTTTTAAGTGTTTTAGCTATTAAGTTTTATGAAAAGTTGTAAGATTATTCTTGTAAACTAAATGTGTATAAAACTTACAACCTGTTGTTCCATTATCTTTTATTGCTGCCTGGAACCAAAATAAATTCATAGCATGGATTATTTGGACTCTCAAATCAGGGAGCTTCTTTAGCTAGTGGGTTCAAGTCCTCTAAAATTCTCATAGTTTCAACTGTATAATTAAACTTTCAAAATATTGACTCTTTTGTTTTTTCTTTTTTTGTTTACAAATTCATAACGTATTTTTCTAGGTTTTTAAATTTTGCAAATTCTACCCCTTCTGATATTATTTATTATTCCCAAATACTTACATATGTATAAAAACAAAATAAAGCAAAGGTTTCAAATGATCACCAAAACTTGAGTGTTTATTAAAATTAAAAGTAAAACAGATAACAAAATTCTACTCCTACTTCCTATTTTTAATTTGCTTTAGGTATTGACTTTAGAGCTGTTTCTTTGTCAATGATAACCTCCCAGAAAATAACAAAAACTGATCAGTATTACCTGCTTGTTTAAATTTTGAAATAACTTATTAATAAATACATACATACATGTTTTTTAATTCATATACTAAGATAACGACGTCTACTGGTATTTGCTTGCCTAAGTGAACGTGAAATTTAAACGAGGTGGTCAGTGAATTTAATTATTCGTTGGTGCTGGTGCTGGTGGACGTTAGGATCAAGAGATGGCCGGCACTACAGACATCTCGATATTATCGACCGTCGAATGAAAATAAATATGGTTACTTCAAATTGCTGGTCCTACGTTTGTTTACTTAATAAAAGCTTTGATAATTTGTGCGATACTCTCCTGAACGGTGGATATATCATACAAATAAGGTAAGAGTTATTGCTTTTCTTACTCACAGGTTTTTTCCTTGTATTTGTTCGCGCTGCTATATTGAACTGTCCGGCCAGTGACTCCCGTTGACTGTTTACTTGCTTCACCAAACAAAATTCCAATCTAAACTCCTAATAAATGTTTTTAATCCAAATTTTTTCTCCCAAAAATTTTAATCTGTGGTTTCTTAATATCAAAAATTCAATCTATTTGTTATTTTTCTCCCGTAACGACGGTTTCTAGTCAAACTCTGTCATTTGGCCGCCTTTTAAAAATCTTTTTATCAAACAAAGCTTTCCTATAATCATCCTCCTCTTGATAGTCTCCCAGGATACATCATTTTTCATTGTTGGACTTTTACTTTCCCTTGACATTCCCTTGATTCCATCTGTTAACCTATATTATAATTTCACTGTCAGTTTGACATTTGGGTCCTATCTGAACAGATGACTTATCTCTAGGTTACATAACATTCTTAAAATTATCACACAAATTCTGACATCTTAATATTCTTAAAACTATTCATACATTTCTTACTGTCCAACATATTTACATTCCCTTGGTTTTTTAATCTATTCGCACTATGTCATATCATTTTTATACAGTCCATTTTTTGTCCTGGATACAACTTTCACTTCTTTATATTCTTAAAACTAACAACAATAACACCTTAAACTATTTAAACAATTTCTACAAAATAATTTACACTTTCCTTACCTTCTTTTAACCCATATATATATATATGTCATAATTTGGGAATCAATTTTGATTTAGATTTTTATATCAGGTCTTACGATATGCCTGTAAAATGGTTATTATTTTCGCAGCCAAGACATTGTACATACCAAAGAAGTAAGTTCTTGTTTGTGTTGGGCTTTGTATGGGTTGTTTTAAAGTGTGTTTATATGTGGATGTTCACCTTTCCATTATAGGATACCATATCAATATATATATATATATATATATATATATATATATATATATATATATATATATATATATATATATATATATATATAACATTATGTATTTTAGGTTAAGACTAGTAATAAATATTGATCCAGTAAAAGTATTGTTAAAAATCAAATATTATTTACCTTTGTCAAGCGTTATTTTTTTAATAGTTTTCTTATTATTAATAACGATAGTGTCAGTTTATATAGATAGATAAAAATAAATAGTAATAAATAGTTAGATATTAGAACTGACGTAATTATTTATAGTTGTAGTTTAAATAGTTTATAGTAAAATACACATTTTTGGTAGAGAAGTTGATTAACATAGTCAAAAAATTTTTAGAGGTATAGAAACAAAAAATAAAGCAGTTAATAAAGGTAGTAAACATTATTCGTTATCAAGTCATACGTGAGTGCAACTAAAAGTGAAAAAGAAGCTGACATGTTTAAAAGAAATAAGACTTTAAAATGCTTAAATCAGATTGGAATTAGAAGCCAGAAGAATTGGAGAAAAAGAAAAGAGCAATAAAAAGAGATTACAACCAAAAAGAGTTATTAGGAATGGAGTAGTGCTTTTATAGAGAAAAAAGATAGAGACGCACCTAAATAAGGAAATGTTGGTTCTAAGAGGAAAACTGACAATACTAAGGCAAAGAAATATTATGAAAAGGGTAAAAATGATTTAGATAAAAAATAGAATAAAAGGAGGAAGAAGATGATGCTGAAGAACAATATGAAAAATCATATTGGAATTAGAAGCCAGAGAAGTTAAAGAAAAAGCAAAGAGTACTAAAGAGATGTCACAACCAAAAGGAGTTATTAAAAATGGATTAATGCGCTTATGGAGAAATGAGATGAAGACGAACCTAAATAAGAGAATGTTGATTCTAAGGGGAAGTCTGAAAATATTAAGGCAAAGAAATATAAGGGAAAATTTTAAATATGGGGTAAATCAAAAAGAAAATTGGAGGGGGGGGGGGAAGATGATGCTAAAGAGCAATATGAAAAGACATGTTGGAATTATAAGCCAGAAAAAATGAATAAAAAGCAAAGAGTGATAAAGAGAGATCACACCCAAAAACAGTAATTAAAAATGGAATAATGTTCTTATGGAAAAAAAAGATATAAATGCACCTAAATAAGACAATGTTGATTCTAAGGGGAAAGCTGACGATATTAAGGCAAAGAAATATTATGAAAAAGTTAAAAATGATTGAGATAAAAACGAAAATAAGAAGGATGAGGAGGAGGATGCTGAAGAGCAATATGAAAATGAAGCCAGCAAAAAAGAAGCAAAAAAGTAAAGATCCAAAGTCCAAGGATATTCCGTTACTTGATCAAACATTAGAGAAAACTGAAAAAGGGGAGCTAAATAATGTTTAGAGATTTAATATGCTAGCTCTTAAAAACAATTTTAAAATTGAGATACCAGGTGCTTCTGGCACCTGATTATAAGAAATATCCAGGGTGCCCTGCTTCAACTTTTGAGGAATTACAATTATATAATTATTTTTAAACACCCCCTTATCTCTTGCTGTTAGTACGCCAGCACTGTTGCTTTTGTCGACATAATTTGGTTCATGCGTCACATACTTACCCTTGTATTCACTTTCAGTATACGCACACATCCCCCCCCCCCCCTCTCACACATATTATATATTATATTTTTTTCTACCTTCACACAATAATCCGTATTATCGGCAATACGTAAAATCATACACTTACACAACTTTTGTAACGCTTAACACATTTCTCTTTATTTTCCACTGTCATACTGCCAATCATAGATATAATTGTCTATGAATTGGCAGTATGACTGATAGCATAGCAAAAATATTATTTTTTCCACAGCAGGCGGCAGTGCGCGCGCACGGGCGCACTTACTGAAGAGCCGCCCCTCTTCTGGCGTATGTCAATTTCGTGTCGTAAGTGTTTTTTTTTTGTATGCTTCGTATTTTTACTCTGCTGGTTTTGGCTGTGTGAGCCCAGAGTGGTGCTGTCTATATATGTGTCGGCTCAATGGTTGTTCTGTAAATAAGCAGTTTGTTTTTCATGCTGAATTTGCTGCGTCTGTTGGTTGACGGGTATAAAAGTGATTGTAGACTTTGGCTTTGTTGCATGTGTTGTGGATAGGTTTTGTGTATCGGAGTCTCTTGTCTAGTGTGAGTTATAGGTATGTTGCTTAGTCGCTTGTGGGAGCATTAATGTTGTTTATTCTGAGAAGTATTTGTGGTGCTGGCATTTTTGTTCGTCTTTTGTTAACTTTTATTTTCCATCTGTACATCAATGTAGTCAGTTCGTGTAGTCCGTAGGTTTTCGTACCATTTGGCTCGATGACCTATTTCCTCGGGTCGTGGAGAACATAGGGACATGTGCGACAGAGTCGCCATCCCATTGCGTAACTGGTTACTGTCTTGTCACAACAGTTTTAATAAAATAAAACGCCAGACCTAGAAACTCTGCACAACACACCAACGATTTTTAAATCCATAAACCATATGCTAAGGTTGTGATAGGAATGTCTGATTGGTGTAGGGAAAATATACTAATTTTAAATCTTGAAAAAAACTGTTAACATAAAATTTGAGAATATCCACGCCAGACAAAGCAGTGATTCCAGTTTGTGTAATAATAAGAATGCAACAAATAATAATACCAAATTTTTAGGGGTTATAGTAGATAAATTTCTAACCTGAGGACCTCATACCGATTATGTGGCGGCCAGACTGAATAATGCCTACTTTGATTTGTCTAATTTAAAATATACAGTGGGAGATGATACACTTCGTTTGTTTTATCACGCACACGTAGGTATGGACGACTTATAGTCTAGGGACCATCAGCATATACGCACAGACTATTCATTATTCAGAAACGTATTGTAAGAGTATTAGGTGGCGCAAAATATGATGAACACTGTGCTCCTCTATTTGTTCGCCTTCGGATCATGACGTTTTACTCACTCTATTTTTTTAGTTTGTCACTCTTTGTGAGAGAAAATCCAAAGTATTTTAATATGTTAGGAAACAATTATCCAACTATAAATACAAATATTGTTGCTGTACCTCAACCATAGATATATAAATTATAAGTCTATGGCCTCAACATTCTACCTCACTTTTCCAGGGAGGAACAAAATATATGAATATAAGAGCATATAACCATTTACCTGTGTTCATAAAAAACATCACTGGGCTTTTAAAATTTAAGAGAGCGCTAAAGAAATGTTTTTTAGACCACCCATTTTATTCAATAAATAAATATTTTAATATTGGGTGATGCTTATTTGTATGTCTTTTGTCCCATTTTAATACATTGTATAGACTTTTTAATATAAACATGATAGGGTATTCACCTATTTTATGACATATTGCATTTGATTATTTAACTAAAAATGCTATTTGCCATGACGCCATTAATCAAAAATGTTTAATAAGTTTTGTTTGAATTACTTATAAGCAAAAATGATGATGGCTCCTCCTTGTACAAAAGATTCCGGAGGTAAAATACCCCTCCATTCGGATCTCCGAGAAAGGGGTGTACAGGGGGCGCCAGCATCGAGATTTACAATATCCTTCTCGAATATATGTGGCCTAAATTCTAACCTGAACTCCGTCCACCATTTCCTCCAGGCTAATAGGCCCCAACTCCCCTTCCTCACCGAAACTCAAATCAGTGCCGAAACAGCCAATAATCACCTTAATTTCCCGGGGTATGAGCTCCTTACTTATTTTAGATTGCATGGAGGCGTGTGCGCGTACGTCCGTAGCAATCTACCCTGCACCAGACTCCCCAATTTAGAAGCTGGAAGAAAAGACATACTATGGATAAAACTCTCTCTCAGGGCTGCAACTAAATTCATCTGTTGCATTTACCGGTCACCTTCTGACAACAACTTTGTCCAGCTCTTTGACTACCTTTCTGAAAAAACCGACCATCTGATTTCTGAATATCCTTCCTACGAGGTCACTATTCTTGGTGACTTGAATGTCAATAATAAGGAATGGCTAGGATCTTCAAAAACCGATCCACAAGGAAGAGCAGCGGAGGCCTTTGCAGTCAGCAATTCTTTAGCCAATATGGTCCAGCAACCTACTTACTTTCCTCGCATCCCAACACACAGCTCAAATCCCTTGGATCTCTTACTACAAATCCTGACTGCTATAAGATATCAGTCACCGCCCCCCTGGGTGGCTCAGACAACGGCATGGTCACTGCTTCCTGCGCAATGCTACCCTAGGTCACACAGTCATCACACCCACGTATCGTTTGGCACTACAACTCCGCGAACTGGGACGAAATGCGAGATTACTTTTCCTTATTTCCATGGGCGTCTGTCTGCTTCTCTCATCCTGACCCCTCTGATATCTAACAAAACGTCACCGAAATTATTCAAGCTGGCATGGAATTATTTATCCCACGTACACAGAAAACCTCTGCAGCCACTCAAAAGCCCTGGCTCTCTAAATCCTGTGACAAGGCCAGACTTGAAAAGGTCAAAGCTCACAAAAAGCTTCTACACAATCCCAGACAAGAAAACCGTCAAGCATTTAACGACGCAAGAAACCGCTATGTCCGCATTCTTTCTAAGACAAAAAACTCGTTTAACAACCACATCAAAAGCAAAGTCCTCTTAAGCACCAGCGGCAGCAAACCCTTCTATACTCTTGCTTAATCGATAATTTCTGCGAGAGCACGTTCCCACCTCTTGTCTCAGGGGATGAAATTGTTTCTACCCCCCTGGGAAAGGCTGAACTTTTTGCCTCGTTGTTCGCCGGCAATTCTACTCTCAACCCACCTCCAAATGTTCAACCACCAACAGTCCCCGATGTCGCGCATAAAATAACGGATATCATTTTCAAAACTTAAAAGGTACGAAAGATGCTATCTTCTCTTAATACCAGGAAAGCCTCTGGCCTTGACGAGATCCCAGCAATTGTTCTCAAAAAATGCGCACCAGAACTTGCTCCTGTCCTGACTCGTCTGTTTCAGACATCTTACAATAGAAGCATATTCCCTAGTAACTGTAAAACCGCTCGAGTACAACCCGTCCCCAAGAAAGGATCGAAAGCGCTTCCTAGCAACTACAGACCTATTTCTCTCCTTTCAGTCATCTCTAAAGTGATGGAAAAGTATATAAACACCGAATTATTAAAATTTCTTGAGAAACACAGTCTAATCCACGACAGGCAGTATGGATTCCGTCAGTGCAGATCAACTGCCCACCTCTTCTCCTTTGTCACCCATTCTTGGAACAAGTCTATGGAACTACACCGTGAATCCCAGATTGTCGCTCTAGACATAGCCAAGGCATTCGACCAGGTCTGGCACGCAGCGCTGCTTAATAAACTACCGGCCTATAGCCTACCACCAAAACTCTGTACGTGGACAGCAAATATACAATATTCTAAGCCTGTATCTTTAGCCCAATTAGATGAGGATCGCAGACTCATAGAGAATTCTATCTCCGTGGATGTCCAAAAAATATTAGACTGGGGAAGTAGAAATCTTGTACAATTCAACCCCACCAAATCACAGTCTTGTTTTCTTTCTCATAAGAGATACACCAGCCATAGACCCATCACAATAAACAACCAAGTTATTCAAAGTAATGAGTCCTTTTCACTTGTTGGCATCTCTGTGGATCGAAATCTCAATTGGCACCAATGTGTCACATCAATTGCAGAAGCGGCTGCTAAGAAATTAGGTTTCCTCTTCCGGGCTCGCAAATACTCTTCACCAGCTAATCTTTATACTTTATATACTTCACAAGTAAGACCAAACCTCGAATACTGCTCCCACATCTGGGGTGCTGCTGCCGCTTCTACACTCGCTATCCTGGATTCCATTCAGAAGATAGCTATATGTCTCATCGGAGACCCTACCCTCACCCAAAGGCTGCCATCCCTTGCCCACCGACGTGCCGTTGGTGACCTCTCTCTCTTTTATAGATATCTGCGCGGGCACTGCTCAGTGGAGCTTTCTTCCATGGTTCCTCCACCTGCTGCCCCCAACAGATCCACTAGGGGAATGCACCCTTTTACTGTCCAGGTCACTAGGCATAGAACATCTTATTATGCCCGCTCTTTTGTCCCGAGGACTTATAAGTTGTGGAATTCCTTGCCGGCACATGTTTTTCCTTCTCCCCCGAACCTCCAAACCTTCAAGTCTAGAATTAATAAGTTGCATCTTTCCTCCTTGTCGACACCCACGGTACGATAGTATTTAGGCTGTAAGCCTTCGTGGTGTGTTTTTGAAATTAAAAAAAAAACTTTAAAAATTAGGTTCATAGTTGTAAATAATAAGCGTTTTGAAATAAATTTTATTAACCTAAAGTAATTGTATCTTATTTATTTAACAGTAAATAAGGTGGCTTAAAATAATTTTCTCATCATTTAGTTAGACGTCGGCTTTAATACCATGTTCTTTCAGAAAGTCAGCATATTTTCTTCTATATTTACCATCAGAATCATACTTGGCTATACATTCCTTCCATAGTTCGGGTTTATTCTTACCAATGTGCACGATCACTTTTGTTACAATCTCTCTTTGTCTTTTACTACATTTGGCGCAATTGTCGTCTAAAGAACCCAAAATATTTTCTGCAATATAAAAAATATTGTAAAGAAAATTGTCAACCTACATACCATACGGGGTGGGGCATTTTGGGGTCGATATAAATTACACATCTCAGAAATCGCTTCTGATTTAAAAAAGTTTTTCATATGCAACTAGATAGAGACAAAAAGCTGTCATTTTTTCTCTCTTTAATATTTCAAAAATCAGGTATTCCAGGGGTCTAGTTATAATCAGTTATTCTGGTTTTCGTGGTGGTCTCAAAAATGATTTAAAGTTATGCGTTTATGATTCATCATATTATTTTCTTTTCTTAAGCCAAAATATTTTTCCCACATCAAGATTTCTTTTATTTTATTTTGTGGTTATCGAAATTTGTAGCTTGGGGGGGGGGGGTGTTATAAAAACACATAAGTGAAATAGTACATTGAAAATCGCAAATATTTTGTAAAGGGTTGATTGAAACGTCATTGGACAAGTATAGTTTTTTGTTAAAAAAATATAAAATGGTATTACCTATATTTTTATCAGAAATCCCCTAACGATGCCAATGAAACGGTTTAAGTACTTTTAAAACTTAGGGGTACCGCAAGCTCTCTAACCGCTAGAGTCAAATTGGAAATGATATATTAATTTTCGAAACAGTACTTTAAATACTTTTCTAGATTCACTCAGTGCAGATTGGAACCTGTGATGGGTACGGATAACCACACTTGGAGAGCCAAAAGCACCACAACGTATTTTAAAAAACCTGACGATAGTTTCACTAACCAAGTTAGCCTCATCAGAGGATGAATAATTCTAAATTTCTTATATCCACAAGTCTATTTATATTCTACTGCAATTAGTAGGTCACTAACGATTAAAGGAGATTCAACGACACCAAAAGTTAACATATTTCGTTTGCCAGAAATATCTGTATTCTTTCATTATCTATCGGACTTGCTTATGCCGGTATTTACTTTGTAAATTTATCTATGAGCATACTACCCATAGGCGGCAGAATTAGATCAATACATTTCTTATTATTACTATATATATATATATATATATATATATATATATATATATATATATATATATATATATATATATATATATATATATATATATATAGTTACATCCCTGTATATTCTCAACATCATACAAAATACGACGAATCCGGAAACTCTGTATCATCAGTTTAGTGACCTGTGTAAGAGTGCTGATGCAGACGTTTGCATTTATGTTAATTCTGTAGAACATTATTATATTCAATCGCTGTAACTCTAGTTGTTCACATGTTGTTTTGAATCACATATTTTATAATAAATTTTAAGACTGAAATAATTGTACCACTTAAATAAATAAATTACTTTTTTCGGACAATCGCTACGAAAAAACCTAATTGGCGCTGCATAGAACAGTATTGCACATCGAAACCTGATTTTGACAAGCTTTAAATCTTCGTAAAATTAGTTTCAGTCTTTTTTCTAAAAGTTTATGTGCAACATCGAACATCCACACCGGTGCAAATCAGTCCACACTGCCAGAGGGAAATCAGCGAGAAACCAATAGCAGAAGTACCAATGAGCTTCCTGTAAGTTTCCTCCAATATTTTTATCTGTGCATTCATATCGTATCCATTTTACATTTATACCTTATATAATTTTGTTCAATAATTCCTATTCGCGCTCTATTTTTCAATTCACCCTGTAATACTTAACAACCATTACTTGTTCATGTATGTTGTGTAATGATAAGAGATAGATCGCCTATTAGGAAAAGAGAACCTATATTAGAATTAGAGGAAGACAATTTTAGTTAGTTAAGTTTAAATAATTTAGAAATGGCAAATAATCACATTGCCGAATTTTCACAAGCTGCTATCATGATCCCCGAATATTCCGGTGGACAGAAGCATCTTGCTTATTTTATTAAACAATGCGAACTTTATATTACTAGTTATAGAAGGCCAGAAGCCGAAACACACGCAAATCGAATGTTACTAGAGTTTATAAAAGCTAAAATCACTGGTAACGCTCGTGACGTGTTAATTAGTTTAGAAAACCATACATGGGAAAATATAAAATTTGCTTTAAAAAATCAATTTTCAGACCCCCGTTTAGAAAATCTTCTATTTAATGATTTAAATACTAGCTTTATGACTAAATCACAAACTATTCAGGAATATTTCAATGTAATTAAAGAAAAGCTAAAGATTTTAATTGAACATGTAGATATACAAGATTTAGTAAACGATGTAAAAACGTACAAGAAAGAATTTTATCAACAAAATGCAGTGGCAGCATTTAAAGCGGGTGTAATAGAACCTTACTTCTCACATCTTAGATTAGTTAGTGTTAATACACTTGATTCACTTATGTTGGAATGTAATAGGATAGATAACGAGATTATACAGTCGACTTTCATTAATAGCCTGAGAAACAAAAATAATACGAAAACAAATCATAACACACCTGTACAACATAGACAGACGTATATCCAAAAACCAATATTTCCAGCATTTCCCCAAATTTACAACAAACCACAACAAATCACACAACAAAGGCAACCGTTTCCTTCTCGACCAATTTCTAACATAAGACCCGTTCAAAATTTTAATAGAAATATACAACACGTTCCAACTCAATTGAGTAGAGGAACGACACCCATGTCAATAAGCAACCAAACTCCCTTAAGAAATACACGACAAATGCCCCAAAGAAACCACTTTATACCCCAATCTAGGCCCACGTTTCAACATCAAGAACTCTTTAACCAAGAGGACCTACCACTAGATCATTCTGACGAATACCCTTATGACGACCGACCCTCTGACGAAAATATAGAGCCATTAGAATTTCCTGAACCAACTGAAACTTTTACAAATTACAACACCAATCCAAATCGGGATTTTCACGAAACAGCCTCGGAAAACTAATCTATCTAGATATAAATAATATTGTTAATACCCCTAAATTACCGTTTTTTGTCATACCAAGTCTAAATTTAAAAGTATTGATTGATTCCGGAGCATCAGATAGTATCATAAATCCAGGACCGGCTTACGAGTTATTTAAAAAATTTATTTATAAGGAACCATTTTCAATGAAATCAGTTAACCAGATAACCCATGGTGAAGACAACGTAAGGTATCCTATTTTACAAGAATTTAATATTAATTACCAATTTCCAATGCGTGTCATGCAATGGCACCATCGATTTGACGCGCTTATTGGGTCAGCTCATCTTACAAAATTAAAGGGAAACATTGATTATAATAAACAAATTTTAACTCTAGGAAACCAAAAAATACCATTTTACCTTGAAATAAATCCACTGAATTTTACACCTTTCAAACAAATTTGTGAAAACTATGTATCAGTCCCTGTAAATATAGAAAAAGGCACAGTAGTTTTACCACGTATTGAAGAAACAAATGTTTTAATTTACGAGTCAATAGCTGAAGCAAAAGATGGATATTGTAGAGTGCCCATAATAAAGAAAAATCCAAATTCAAAATTTGTAGAAATACATTTTCAGGAACAAATAGATGTCGATCCATTACAAAATTACTCTGACGAACTACCTAAAATTTCAAAACATTTTGATGTAACAAAAGTTTTAAGAACAGATCATTTAAATACAGAAGAATATGAAAAACTTATTAATTTGTGTCGAAAGTATAATGATATTTTTTATCATGAAGACTCAGATCTCTCTTTCACCAATGCAATTAAACATAAAATAAGAACTAAAGACGATGAAGTTGTTCACACCAAATCATACCGGTACCCTTTTCATTTACGTGAAGAAGTCCAAAACCAAATTCAAAAAATCTTAGACAATAAAATAATTAGACCCTCAATATCACCCTACTCAAGTCCGATATGGATTGTCCCGAAGCGTCAAGACGCTTCTGGAAAAAAGAAATGGCGCTTAGTGATCGATTATCGTAAACTTAACGAGAAAACGATCGATGACAAGTACCCATTACCTCGTATCGAAGAAATTTTAGATAATTTGGGACGCTGCTCCTATTTCACGACTCTCGATCTAGCACAAGGATTCCATCAAATTGAAATGGATCCTGGCAGTGTCGAAAAAACAGCATTCTCTGTAAATAATACCCATTATGAATGGATCCGAATGCCGTTCGGGTTGAAGGGGGCTCCTAGTACCTTTTCACGCCTAATGGATAATGTATTAAGACCATATTTATACAAGTTTTGTTTCGTATATATGGACGATATCGTTATCTTCTCGAAATCCCTTCAGGAACACCTTTGTCACGTGAAAAATATATTTGATAAGTTAAAAGAGTGTAATCTAAAAATTCAGTTAGATAAGTCAGAATTTTTGCGTAAAGAGGTCGAATTTCTAGGCCATCTGGTCACTGTTCGTGGGATCAAACCGAACCCATCAAAAATAACTGCCATTCAGAATTATCCAATACCAAAGACAAGTAAAGAAATAAGAGCATTTTTAGGATTAACAGGCTATTATAGACGCTTTATTCCAAATTACGCTAAAGTAGTATTCCCCATCAATAAATATTTAAAAAAGGATACCAAGATAAATTTTCACGACCCGGAATACGTTGACGCATTTCAAAAAATAAAAGAATTAATTACAAATTCTCCTGTCCTGACCTACCCCGATTTTTCTAAACAATTTCATTTAACCACTGACGCAAGCAATATAGCTATAGGTGGAGTATTGTCACAAAATAATAAACCAATTGCGTTTTACTCAAGAACACTAAATTCAGCCGAGAGAAATTATTCGACCATTGAAAAAGAGTTATTATCCATAGTAGAAAATACAAAACATTTTAGACCATATCTCTTTGGACAAAGATTTGTTATAGAAACTGACCACAAACCGCTTGTTTGGCTATTTTCAATTAAGGAACCAAACTCACGGCTAGTTAAATGGCGACTAAGATTAGAGGAATTTAATTACGAGATAAAATACAAGAAAGGCAAAGATAACGTAGTGGCTGATGCCTTATCGCGAATCGAAATTAACGCGATTGAAGACGACTTTGACCTGGAATCAATAATTAATAACGTAGACCCTGACGAAGACAGAGAAAGAGAAATAATTAACGAACTAGAAAACGACGCAAACAATGCCTCTATTAGCACGACTAATAACCTACCTGAAAGCAATGACTCACAGACACGACACTCGTCTGCAGAAAATCCAATTTTCAAAATACCTATATCAGAAAATCCAGTCAGTTATTTTTCCAGACGAATAATTTTAGATTACGGACCAAAATATGACACACGCAAATTAAAAATATTTAAGTTTGAAACAATACATGTAAAGGTTCAACTCAATTACGAATTAAGACAAATAAATGACTTCTTGAAACAATTTATTGATCCAAAATTCACTTACGGAATTTACTGTAAACATGATAGACTATTCAAATATTTCACTGCTGTTTCTTCAACATTATTTAATAGTTCTGTTAAAATAATAAAATCTAACGAATTTTTACAAGACGTTGAAAAACAAGAAACTCAACAACAAATTATAGACGAATATCACACACGAAACCACAATGGCATTAACGAGACTTATCAACATTTAAAACAAAAATATTTTTGGCCTAATATGAAAAATTATATAAACGCTTTTATTAATAAATGCTCAATTTGCCTTCAGACAAAATACGAAAGAAATCCGTACAAACCACCATTTTCAGGTCCCCTTCTAGCTAAACGCCCTTTTGAAGTGATACACATTGACACCTTCAGTTTCGATAATTGTAAATTCCTAACTATCATAGATTTATTCTCCAAATATGCGCAGGCGTATTATATAACTGATGGATCCGCAATTACCGTGTTAAATAAACTTAGACACTATTTTTCCCATCATAATCATCCCCTAAAAATAGTAGCTGACGCTGGCAAAGAACTTTCGAATACTACCCTTAAAGAATACTGTAATTTATTTAATATTAATCTTCACATAACAACCCCCCAAAATCCTAACTCGAATTCACCAGTAGAGCGACTGTACTCAACTCTTGTAGAAAAATTGCGAATTCTTAAATTACAAAACCCACAAGAGAGGCCTGCAACCCTAATGATAACAGCAACCCTTATTTACAACCAGTCCATTCATTCGACAACTGGGTATTCACCTTTTACATTACTATACGGCCCCTACGACGACTTACCAACAGTCACACCTGAAACTACCCTTTACGAAGAATACAATAACAATAGGCTCAAAGAAATAATGCCTTTCTTCGACAGTGTATATCAGAAACAAAAAGTAAGTGGAGACAAAAGAATTTCTAAAGCAAATGAGGACAGACAAACGACACCAGATTTACAAGAAACGACACAACTAGCTATTAGAGTACCAAAAGTAAGAAAAACAAATCCTCTTTATAAATTACGATCACATCCTAAACAAAAAGAAAACATTGTTACATTTTCTAAACCAAAAGCAAAAGCTCACGTTTCTAACATAAAAAGAGTAAGAAAGACTTTTTCGTTACAGGACAAAACTACTACTACTACAAACAACGATGACCCTCAACCTGGTCCATCCACTTCAAATAACACCGATAAAAAACTAACGGATATTTTAAAGAGTATTTAGGCATAGCAAAAATACTCAAACATTATCATAAATTTTATTTTTATTTTAATATTACCGATATAGAAATTAATTATAACATATTATTAAAAAATTCTAAATTTTTAAACACTGGACAAATGTCTGCAAGTAACGAACGATATTTACTAATTTTAGATGACCATTTGTCACGATTAAGTAATGAACTACAAAAACTATCAATACACAGAACTAAACGCGGATTAATAAACGGAGCAGGCTCTTTAATTAAAATGATAACACGAAATCTCGACCAAGAAGCCTTGAAAGAAATCAATAAAAATTTAGATAACCTTTTCCAAAATCAAGAAGATATAATTACCCAAATTGATAATTTAAATTCATTTGCCAAGGACCAAAAAATTATTAATCAAAATCTAGATCATATTTATCAGACTTTTTCCACTTTAGATAGCGAAAGGGAATTGTCGAGTAAAATTCATTTCCAAATTCACGTAGCTGTTAAATTACTCCATAATATAGAGATAATTCAAAGAACTATTTCCTTAAGTTTTAACGAAATTACTAATATAGAGCTCTTTACCACTAGTGATCTGTTAAATATTATTGATCACTTAAAGTTAAGTCATGACAGAAATGAATTGATCGACTTTGACAAAAATCATGTTTTTAAGGTTGTAGAATTTACCAAATTTCATATATTATCGGTTAAGGATACGATTGTATGCCTTTTAAAAGTTCCTATCCTACATCCCAATCCTGGTTCTTATTTTCGTGTTTATCCTATACCACAAAATTATATTCTCCTGGTACCACCCAGCTCATACTATTTAGAAACACCCTCTTCAAACTTATGGACCCAAGAGAAGTGCCCCTCTATAGAAGAAGTGGTTATATGCAATAATCGCCCACGAGAAGAACATTGTCAGCTTGACACCTTACAAAATTGCACTTCTGCCAAAGTAACGAACCCCTACGAAATATCAACTCAGCTGCAGAATGGTCAGATCTTAATATCCACTAGCTCAGCAACCACTATTGTCGAAAATTGCGAAACATCGTTAGAACGAAAAATCTTCCAGGGAAACGGTCTAGTAACATCCCTCAATTCCTGCAAAGTCAAGATCAATGAGGAAATGTATGAAGACGTTGCTACTAATTTGACGCTACAACCCATAGAAGTCGAAGAATTGCAACCGACACCTCAACATCATATCCATTTTAAGCCAATTCATCTAAAAGAAAACAACAGGATAAAAGAAGCATTGTCTCAAATACAACAGCATCCATTTCATCTCCGACCGTCCATGCAGTATTCCCACTTAGGCATTACCATTGGTATATCCATCGCTGTTACCATTGTACTTCTGTTTCTTTTAAGAAGAAAAATTCAGAGCATCCTATACAAGTCCAACAGGCAAACGCAAACAGAAGAAGTGTCCGAACACGAGGACGTGTTAAAGATTTAAGGGTGGAGGAGTTACATCCCTGTATATTCTCAACATCATACAAAATACGACGAATCCGGAAACTCTGTATCATCAGTTTAGTGACCTGTGTAAGAGTGCTGATGCAGACGTTTGCATTTATGTTAATTCTGTAGAACATTATTATATTCAATCGCTGTAACTCTAGTTGTTCACATGTTGTTTTGAATCACATATTTTATAATAAATTTTAAGACTGAAATAATTGTACCACTTAAATAAATAAATTACTTTTTTCGGACAATCGCTACGAAAAAACCTAATTATATATATATATATATATATATATATATATATATATATATATATATATATATATATATATATATATATATATATATATATATATATATATATATATATATATATATACTTCCTAAGGTGTTTAGCTGTCCTGGTTCTCTAACATTTTTTGTTAATATAAGATTCTCCTCATTAAGGTGGTGATTGTTATACCAAATATGTCGTGCGACGGAAGATCTATCTATAACACCGTATCTTAATTGTGCCAAATGCTCTTTGAATCTAATTCCAATGTCGGGAATTTATAAGTTGTAAAGATTGTAGTGTTAGATATGTCGGACAAAGAAAAAGATCTATTGGAATTATATTCAAAGAACATTTGGCACAATTAAGATACGGTACTATAGATAGATCTTCCGTCGCCAGACATATTCGGGATATTAATCACCACGTTAATGACGAGAATCTAAATTCATAAAAATGTTAGACAACCAGGACAGCTAAACGCCTTTGAAAGTATATATATATATATATATATATATATATATATATATATATATATATATATATATATATATATATATATATATATATATATATATATATATATATATATATATATATATATAGCTAAATATGGTAAAAATAAAAAATTGTCAATAGATATATTGATAAACAGCTGCTATTAAATAATTTTCACGATTTCTTGTTAGCATATAGATATAAATAAACAGCAGCATTTTTTAGCATGGGCTATTGCAAAATCTGGATGCGAATTATTGAAATCTGGTATTTTTTCGTTGTTTATTAAAATAGACCCATCATGTTATATATTTTTAGAAGCCTGTGAAAATGGAAATTAATTTTCTGAAAAATATTCAGCGTGTCCTATTTTAAAAACCACATATTAGTCAATATTTTAAAATAGTAATATTTCGAAACAAATAACTACGCCACTAGATTCTACGTAAAAAGTTCTAATAGGATTCGTTTTTACCTTTCTGACAAGTGGTCCGACAACTAAAATATAAGGGGTACCAGAAAATCAAATATTTGCAATATCACCCTGTAGCTCGGAAACTAAGAGGACTGTGATGCTTTTTTTGCGACATCTTTCGTTTCACAAAAGAGTAGCTAAAGTTCGCAAAAACCGCAAGGTTCTATCTTTACTATCACTACTAATTGCAAGTTCTTTATAATGATTTTTCCTAGTAGCTTCCAATACCTATCTACACCACTTTGCTGCTATATGAACCCATAGAAGGCTGACATTTTGGGCACAGTTTGCAAAATCATTGTATTTATTACTTATTCATTTCATGTTATACAGGAAGGTTTAAAATTTATGATTTTAACGTGACACAACAGAAAGCCAAAACTTTATTAATTCAAATAGGACACATTGTATATTATTTAAAATTCTGAAAGGCAATTAAATGTCCTCCAAGCTGATGTAACATAGTGGTATACCTAACTAGTCAAGTTTTCGAAATAATCGCAATAATTATAAAAAAATACATCAGCTTCACATAATTTGTATTAGTTGGTCATGGAACGCCATGTTATTTGACAATTGCTTAATTGTTTACTGTGTTTGACAGACGCCGAAGTTTTAAGATTAATTTTCCACTTAATATTTATTTGAAAACAAGTTAAAATGATGCGAAATAATGGTTAAAGGAAATTAAAGGCTTTTACTACCAGACAAACTGATTTATTCTTAAAAACTCTACGCGTTTCAAAACATTAACGTGCCATCTTCAGGGGTTTAGACCTAGAATGTAAAAAGGTGGTTGTCAGAAACTATGTTTCTGGTAGGTCTAACATGCTAGTGACTAACACCGCAACTACAGAAAGAATACAAAGTCAAGCAAAGCTAAATGCCGAACACAGATCAGCCCTAACGGCCATGCAATATTTAAACTGACATTAGTGTCGGGAGTTATAAAACATCTCTATAAAAACGTACAATTTAGGATTTAAAAAGCTTAAAACGGGACTGGGTCCCACAAATATGAACAACAATCTTATGGAGTTATAATAAATAAGTTAGTTCAAACTAGTCAAATTACATAAAAGCTAGGGACAAGCACAAATATAAAAAGCAAAGCAGGCTGCACAGCTGAGCAGAACTCCCCCGAGAACATCTGAACATGTGAAATTCAGAGAGAAAGAAGGAAATAGACGCTATATTTGGGTTAACACTTACAAATTTCCTGTCTCAATTACAGAAAGATGCTGTATAAAATGTTGTCAAAGTTTGGCTTTTCATCCATTGCCCTCAGGATACCAAACAAAAACTGCGTAAAACAGGAAGGCAGGAACATCACAAAACTTGAAGAAACCAGAGGATGAATGCAAAAGACGCTTGTTTTTTAGTTTAATTTTAAGGAACGAACAAAATGGATTCCCATGGGTCTCTAGATAATTTAATTCTAGAAATGCAAACCGAAAATGACAAGTGACAAGTGACATAACAACAAGAAGTGAGAGCAGAACACGGCTGTCAGAGAGAATGTCATCGGCACGGAGAGAGAACCAAAGAAACAGCCTATCTTTGCTCTATGGCTGGAATCGATCACACGTCATACGGGCACTACCATTAAAAGTTCTAGTCAGGTTTCTGCAAATGACAGTCTCTTCACTCAGGATTTTCTGTATGTGAACAGAAGGCTATTCTTGAACTTGGTACCAAAAGAAGCACTTTTATTATGTGGAGCTAGAGCACTAACATTGAGAGATCATTTAATAAGGTTTCTGTAAATGGAAGGAACGTTCATACTGCTGGTGTTTGAAACATTAAGAACATTCTTATTAGAGCCATTTACAATATATTGATGTGTTTCGATATTTTCGTTGTATAGAGTCCGATTTTTTTATGTTATTGTTTGGTTATTTTATTGTTGTAATTCAATTTTCATGTTAAATATTGACACACATTACTTAAACGTTTTGAGCAGGACATGTGTCATTTTTATTTTATTTTTATTTTATAAGTAACTTTTGATCAAAATATCATAAAGTAGCAATGAATTTTTATTTGTAGTTTTCAAGAATACGTATAAATCAATCAAATTTCCTCCTGTCTGATGATGCTGTCAAGCAGCGAAACCGGTTACATAAAAAACAAGGAAACGAACGTTTTTGAAGTCAGAGAAATAGTTTCTACATCCGTATTTAGTTCTGAATGGTTTCACCAAGTAAGGACAACAACAACTATTGCACATATATGACGTCTTTTTTTTAACTTTAGGAGAATGTTTGATTAAAATACCCAAACGTAGCGACGGATTTTTATTTACAGTTGTCGTAGGTGAGTATAAATAAATTCAACTGACTTCTGCCGACGATATTCTAAAAGGCGAAACCCTTTGCAGAGACAAAAGCTATCACCTGTCCAACCAGAAAAGAAGTCTCTGCGTCTGCATTATGCATGAAACGGTTTTGCGAAGTAGACAACAACTAATGAAGAAACAGCGCTCGTATAAAGCATGCAGTATATAAAATAAAAGCGAAATAATTATTTCTTTAGAAAATATCGCGTTTATTTAAAAATATACACAGTCTTGCATGAAATTTGATTTTCCATCATCATTTGTTCGTGATTTTCTAGAGAATACCATATAATTTTAGCAAGATGGTGTACCACCGCACTATGGGCGTACTTTTCGAGTTTTTCTGGACAACTGAATTGATGGCCGAGAACTAATAGAAATGCCTACATGATTTTACATACCTGGATTATTTACATGGAATTATTCAGGGTACAAATTATACTCTACATAGAAAAATTACTTACTTTTTAATTCTTCGGCTTCGGGAGTACATTTGCCTTTATCCAGAAGACAATTGGCGTAATTTAGCAAAAGCCTTTCGTTTTTTAATATCTCATCTACGTCAATATTATCGTATCTAGTGGTATATTTTTCGTCACCGTATACAGTGCAAAGCGTAACTGCCACTAATATAGCAAAAACTAACGTTTTCATTTTAAAATCTTCACATAGACATAAAATATATAATAGTGTTGCATTTTGTAGATTAATTTTATTTATATACATATGTTTGCTTAATGACTTAAATAAATTAATCAAAGCAGATCAGCTGCAATTTAGTAAGAAACCTGTTAGTAAAAAAACTTTGCACTTTGTTAACTCGGAAATTTAAAAAAATATATGTTAGACGTAACTACACTGCATCATCTAATATTGCACGGAAACATTGTGTAATTTACAGGGTTCCGTTCAAAATAATTTTAATAAAAATAGCAGATTATTATATGTTTATTGTACGAAGTAGAGACTCGGTGTTTCAGGGGTAAGAACATGTGCCTCTGAACCGAAGGGTACTGGGTTCGATCCCAGGGTTCTCCTTTCACTTTTGCAGTACATACTGTAACATTAACATCAACCGAGGTTCTGGCACTGTATTTGAGCAAGTTGAATGCCTGCACGTTCCGCCTTTCGGAGGGGGCGTAAAGCCGTCGGTCCCGTGTCCATGCGATGTTGGGCACGTTAAAGATCTCTACCCTCCTTACGGAAAGGCGGGGGTTTGGCAAAATTTCCAGGATAATGAGGTGAAACTGCTCCCTGGCGTCGGTGGTTGGCCATAGTCGTGGAAATAGGCGGACGTTAAAGAAACAAAACACACACACATTGTACAAAGTAAAATATACAAAGTGTTCTGAACTTATAAACAATTGCAACATTCATACACCAACATAGGACTGATCCCACTGAAGTTGTTTAAAAATTGTGCGTGGGCAAGAAACGGTGCCATACATTTTTGTATATATTTCGCGATCTTACAGCATAAAAAGCAACTACATCTACAATAATAAAACATGCAAAATTTATACAAAACTATTTAAAAAAAAAAGAAAAAATTTATAAATCTTTATTTCAAATCTACAAATAAAACACCTCATAAGTACACTTGGAGAAAACCCAAATCACCACAACACATATATAAGAGACCTTACGATCGTTTCGTTGACCATGTCAACATCTTCATAAGAAGAAAGATTCTAACATTAAACTACTAACTACCGTGTATTTATATCGTGTCTAGGTAAACGAACTAGTCCGAAGTAAAATTGTCGTCGAAAAACTATCGTTTGTTTCTTATGTAGTGAAACTTCGAGGTCGAAGACCTGCTTTAATCTTCTGGTCAAAATTTTAAGTCAAACACCCGGGTTTAGTTTTCTATTTAAAAAAGATGAGCGGAGGTGATGTTGTTTGACGCGCCAGATGTGCTTGTCGGTTTGATCCAACACATAGTAAATTTCTAGACAGAAAGGGAACGTGCAGATTCCTTAAATAACTCGCTACCGTTCCTTTAAGCCTATTATACTTATATTAGATAAGGGCTCATAAATTTGTCGACCAGAAGATTAAAGCAGGTCTTCGACCTCGTAGTTTCACTACACAATAAACAAACGATCGTTCTTCGACGACAATTTTACTTCTGACTAGTTCGTTTACCTAGACACGATATAAATACACGGTAGTTAGTAGTTTAATGTTAGAATTTTTCTTCCTCTCAAGATGTTGACATGTTGACAACGAAACGATCTTAAGGTCTCTGAGATATGTGTTGTGGTGATTTGGGTGGTCTCCAAGTGTACTTATTAGTGCTCATCACAGGTTCCAGTTTTACATAGTAAAACACCTCAGTCAAAACATAAAAAGTGTATAAACAAAATCCGTAATCTACAATAAAATGCGCAAGTTAAAAAGAAAATAAATAAAATCTAAAAGCGTCCAAATAGGATACCCAGAGTACAAATATAATACCTAGGTTTGAATGTGAGTGGTCCATATCGGTCCCTCCACCGCGACCATAAGGTCAAAAATTAAAAAATAGTACAAATAGAACTCCTGGGTTAAATAAATAAAGTTCTGAAGTTTTAAAACACACAAAAGCAACCAAACCAATATCAAAAAAGTTCGGGATGCAGCAAGTGCGTTATGGGAGTGAATTTTCATTAAATATTTCAGATTTGAATAACTCAATTTTCTATAAACCTAGAAGTTGAATTTTGTTACGTTGTAAGTTTTTCACGAGGGGAACATACCTGCCAAATTATCATTAAAATAGCTTTGATATCTTTTGAGAATCATTTTTTTAACTTTTATTTAGAAAAACTGCACAACAAATAACAGCTCCGCCCCAGACAAAAATACCATATTTCAAATGAGGAACCACAAGCCAATAGTACAATATCTTTAGATGTTCTAAACTCAGAATTTTTCTGAAACACTAAAATTTTCCGAGGAGGCCTCTGAGCCTAGCAGCAGTTTTGCGATATGAGGTTTCCAACCAATATTTCTATCAATCGCAATATTCAAGTATTGCTAGGAGTGAGAAGACTCAATCTGGGTCCATTGGCTTGTAGTGTTAAGAAAGCTGGTTGACTTCTATTATACACTGAAAATGTCATAAATTTCGACTTCTTCATGTTCACTGTCAACAAGGTGTCATCAAACCAGCACTTAATTTTGAAAAAGCCCTCTTCTGCTGTCTTTTTAACTTACGCCCACGACGCACTCCTGAATATAACCACCGTATCATCAGCAAAAGCCTGAATGTCTCCATTACACCTGACACTAAAAAGGTCATTAATATATATATATATATATATATATATATATATATATATATATATATATATATACAAATATATAGACAATACAGGTCCCACTACAGTTCCCTGTGGCACTCTATATTCAACGACTCTTATTTATTCCTTCGACTTCAGACTTCAACACAGTGCTTCCTATCGGTCAGGTAACTTCTCATTAAATTATGCACAACATCCCACACACTCGAGTCTGCATAATAGTTGTTTGTTTGTGGTAGCTTTGGTCTATAGGGTTTGCCAATAAGAACCAAATGTTGAAACTGTTTTTATTTCAAAGTACGACAATTATGTAAGGCTAGATGTATTCTCACAACAATTAGAACCGTAGACCGGTTTCGCTCTCATTAGAGCTCGTCATACGGCATACTAATTGCAGCGTAAATACACCTATAAAGTAATACGGCTAAAGTAGCCCGCCTTTCAACTGTAAGTGAGTGGTGAGCGTGTCGCCACCTAGCTGCGGAACCAAGTAGTATGTTGTCACGCCAGCTCCAAAATTATGCACAACATCCCACACACTCGAGTCTGCATAATAGTTGTTTGTTTGTGGTAGCTTTGGTCTATAGGGTTTGCCAATAAGAACCAAATGTTGAAACTGTTTTTATTTCAAAGTACGACAATTATGTAAGGCTAGATGTATTCTCACAACAATTAGAACCGTAGACCGGTTTCGCTCTCATTAGAGCTCGTCATACGGCATACTAATTGCAGCGTAAATACACCTATAAAGTAATACGGCTAAAGTAGCCCGCCTTTCAACTGTAAGTGAGTGGTGAGCGTGTCGCCACCTAGCTGCGGAACCAAGTAGTATGTTGTCACGCCAGCTCCAAATAACACAAAGTTTAGGGTAGAAATGGGCCAGTGCTGACAATTTATTAAATTGTTAGTTAGTTGTATACTGTCTCTATTTTTTAACATTTTGTGTTATTTGGAGCTGGTGTGACAACATACTACTTGGTTCCGCAACTAGGTGGCGACACGCTCAGCACTTACTTAGTGTTGAAAGGCTGGCTACTTTAGCCGTATTACTTTATAGGTGTAGTTTCGCTGCAATTAGTATGCCGTACTAAAGAGCTCTAATGAGAGCGAAACCGGTCTACGGTTCTAATTATAGTGAGAATACATCTAGCCTTACATAAGTTGTCCATATTTTGGGGTAGAAATGGGCCAGGACTGACAATTTATTAAAATGTTAGTTAGTTGTATACTGTCTCAATTTTTTAACACTTTGTGTTATTTGGAGCTGGCGTGACAACATACTACTTGGTTCCGCAACTAGGTGGCGACACGTTCACCACTCACTTAGTGACGACAATTATGTATTGAGTAACTCATGATTTAAATATCCACCTCGGCTTCGTGCAGGATTTAATTCGATGAACACAATTTTCGATGATTTTTTGCAACAAGTCATGTGTAATTTCATTAATACAGCGTTCGATGTTCAATTTCAAAGCGTCTCCATTTTAAGGTTGGTTGTCATAGATCAAGAACTTTAAATACCCCACAAAAAGAGATCCATAGGTGTTAAATCACAACTTCTTTGACGCCAATTAACAGTTACATTCCTTGAGATTACAGACTCACCAAACTTTTCTGTCAATAGCGCCAATAATTGTTAGAAAAGCATGTTTGCAAATCACTTTCATCAAATTTTGGCTACAAAAAATCTGCTAACATTGATCAATAACGCTCAGAATCACAACCACACCAAACAGTAATGTTTAGAGAGCTATTAAACTAGAAATCAAATTTACCTGAAGATATGATTTTTTGAAAAAATCAGGTTCAATTTGAAGTGGCTCTAGAGCCCCATCAGTAAACACACGACGCTTATGATGATCAAGTGGCTTCTGTGCTTTAATCAACAAGATCTTATATGTATGTAAACTCAAATACATTCTCAAAATACTCTACGAATAGTAAGCACAGAAGGACGATTATGTGGACCAAAATCTTCACGAATATCAGGTTGAGTTTGAACAAAAGAACGTTTATTTTTATAACATTTTTGCATGATAGCCAAACGTTTTTGAAGGTTGTATTTTTCTACGATGAATTGTCAAATTCTACTAAACGCAAACGAAGGCAAGTGACATTTGTAAGGTTAAAAAATAGACAGTGGAATAGAAGATAACGTTTTTGATTAGCAACAGAGATTTTGCTTTATTTTAATTGATGTACAGTTTCTCGCGTTCAATTGTGATTTACTTGCAAAAAATTCTAATGTAAGATGACAAGAACTTAACACTGTCGGTTCGAGAATAAAAAGATCTCTTAAAAAAAGTCTAAACGCATCAAGTGCGTTATCGTAGTGAATTTTCATTAAAATGTTTTTAGAGCAAGTCTGCTTTTAATGAAAGCAGGCATCAAATTTGGATACCAGTAGAACCTATATAGGGGAAACAATGTACCATATTTCATAAAAGAAAGTTTAAAAAGTTCAGGAAGCAGCAAATGCGTTGTGGTAGTGAATTTTTATTAATTGTATCAGATTTAAATAACTGAACTTTCTATTAACTTAGAAAGTTGAATCCTGGCACGTAATAAGACCTTTTCCAAGGAAATATATTCACCAAATTTCACTCACTAAAATAGTTTTGTAATTTTTGGAGAAAAAAATTTAAGAAAAAAATCTCAAAATTTGAATAACTCAATTTTCTATGAACTTAGGAACTTGACTTTTGGTAAGTAGTAAGACCTTACCTAATACAGAATATCCACAAAATTTCATCAAGATATATTTGTAATTTTTTTCGAAAGGAAACTCAAAAATTTGCGGGAAAACCTTCTCCGATTTCCCTGGATGACGAACTCATCCAAGCCATTAGTAAAAGAAAGGCACTTGTCATCGAAATCGGTTAATTATTTTTGAGTTATCAGCTGGATATATATATATATATATATATATATATATATATATATATATATATATATATATATATATATATATATAAATTGAAACTGACCCCGGATATGGGTTCTAGGAGTGCTAGTTCGCGCTCATTTGAAAAAAATTTTGCAAAGTCTCACCATCGATACCTCTCTATTAGTGAATTCTTCTTAATAATAATTCACTAAAAGGTATTTTCCGAAAATGAACTTAAGATGTTCCTGAAAAAACGGGTCCTATTCTCCTAGGCAACGAACCTTTTTAAGCTCTTTACTCACCTTTTTTTTTTTTGTTCCCTCAGGGCTCGTCCGCGGCCTTGCCGCCCCGATAGCACCGCAACCCTTGGTTGATTGTGCATACCCTTAGTCTTACTCCACCCATTCCAAGATCACTGTGCCTTGAACTAGTCTGCACAGCGATTGGTAGGGTGAAGTTTTATATTGCTCTGTCTCCGGTCTAGAGTGACCGTAGATCAGTTGTCTTTTCCGGTCCAGAGCTATACACTCACACAAGATGTGCTGGGCTGATTCCTCCCCCTCGCCGTAGAGTCTGCATGCGAGGTCCCCTTCGAACCGCCCCATTTTATGCAGGTGTTTCTTGACGGCCATGTGTCCCGTCAAGAGACCTGTTGTGTTTCTGAGCTGTCCTCTGGTAAGGTTTAACAGCTCCACAGCTCTCTTTGAACTGGGTCCGTCAATTATTGACTTCCCCTTTACTCACCTACCAAGATTTAATTATTTACAAAAAGCTGTTCGAATAAACTTCAAAAAAAAGTTTTGCGCGAAAATTTGCATACAAATTTTTCACGAAAATCCGAAAACATTTTTTTTACAATAAATTATTAAACATTTATTATTAATTACCAAAATTTCACAAAAATCTTACAAAAACTGGTTTCTACTGCAACTTACTAAATATTTTTTACACCAAAATTTGCAAAAGAATACATAAAATTCAAATTATATACCTAGGTAATGTGTAATTAAAGTTGAAAAAAAGGAATTGTCGAAAAATGTTTTTTCAACTTTTCACGCAGCTCAAGACACCCTATAATTAATGTACACAATTTTTTCTCGTATCTTGTATAATAACGTATATATTGAGCTTCACCGTAAATATACGTCGCCCTGTATATATGCAAACATAGAAAAACTGAAACTAACTAACCCCGGGCTCTAGGGGGCCTAATTCGCGCTCATTTGAGAAAATCTTTTTAAAAATTCAAAGTCGCGGTCACTAGCGAATTTGTTTTACGAAAGTTCGCTAAAATATACAGACTATTAAAGCATAACCATAACTAAAACTACTGCCAAAACATCAGCGAAAATGTCTATTTGAAATAAATATTGTGCAAATATTTTATTGAAACGAAGGACAATGGCGGTTTTAGCTTAACCTTAAGGTTTTGTATAACACCCTTCTTGTGTTATTTTCTCTACATAACTCGTATTCGTTTCAGGTTCTTTGCCTAAAAGTTACCAATTTTGACGTTCCAAATCTGTTTCCGGAGATACAACTTTTTTTTTAAGTAAAGCCAAAATTTTTCTGGAAAAGCTGGCCGGAATTTCCTGACTAATGAAATTATCCAAGCCACTTACAAAATAAACGCACTAACTTGATCAAAATCGGCCTATTATTTTTTGAGTTATCGGTGATATATATATATATATATATATATATATATATATATATATATATATATATATATATATATATATATATATATATATATATATATATATATATATATATATATATATATATATATATATTATAAACACTTAAAAATTGAAACTGACCGCCGGATATGTGTTCTAGAGGGGCTATTTCGCGCTCGCGTGTTGAAATTGTGTCAATATTCATAAGTCGCGATCTACTCATTGTTTTCGAAGAAAAAATTCACTAATTGAGTAAAAAATAGGGGGAATGTCATCTGACAAAATTTGGTGGCGTCATTGCTCTAAATTCTAAACTAAGTATGGTAGAAACTCGACTTTCTTGCTAAAATCTGTGTTCGATTTGCTCAAATTAGTACTTTGGGTGCCCACAATATTCTGTGACACCTATTGGTTTGACGTTAGATAGCTAATTAACCTGGTGTCTGGTGCATTGAGACGGCATTGCTAGTGTGATCTAGCACAGGTGATTCGTATAAAAAACGAAATCTTGAAATAAAGTTATGAAATTTAAATAATAATAAAATATATTTTACGGTAATGATTTTTAATGGAATACGCTTACATAAATATGCTTCACCTAATATAATAAAACCGGTTTAACCTTAATAATAATATTAAACAGGCAATAATAATAATGAGTATAATTTATTCATATGGAATCGTAAACGGTTTTAAAAAACAAACGTTGTGATTGCACGTGGATTTTTTTCTTCAGCAGTCACCAGAGGATTAATAATTTTTAGTGTAACAACAAATCATTAAGAAAATTATCGTTCTTAGAATATGATCATTAAAAAAATGCATCTCAAATGCACAAATGGTTTCGTTCTTGGTGACATGAGAAAAACCTTAAATAAAGCATCAATTTATAGCAAATTTAAGGTACGTATTGAAAGAGACTTGACGATTGTTAAACTTAGCTTTTAGAGAATTTTCGTAGAAAAAAATCGCCATGAGGAGATCGCGACCTTTGAATTTTACTTCTCTAGACTTTTTAAATGTTAGCCTGGAAAATCACAGTTAAAAGTGCGAAATTCAATGCTAGTTACTTATATGTAGAAAGAGTCAAAACCTCACGGAATGTCCATTATTAATTAATCCCACCGATTATCACCAAATACCTAATTTAGTTTAAATCTCACCACTGTACATCGAATGTAACGGTTGCCCTTTATTCTAAGGGTTATCCGATAATAGATTTTGTGTCAACACTCCTTCACCCAGAAGCCACCCCTGCTCTACCACCCTTTTTCCCCTCAGGGCTCGTCCGCGTCTTTGCCGCCCAGATTGCACTGCAGGCTTTGGCTTATTGTGCATGCCCTTAGTTTTTCCTACTCCATTTCAAAATCACGGTGCCTTGAACTAGTCTGCGCAGCCATTGGTAGGGTGAAGTTTTATATTGCTCTGTCTCCGGTCTAGAGTGACCGTAGATCAGTTGTCTTTTGCGGTCCAGAGCTTTACACTTGCACAAAATGTGCTGGGCTGATTCCTCACCCTCGCCGCAGAGTCTGCATGCCAGGTTCCCTTCGTACCGCCCCATTTTATGCAGTTGTTTCTTGGCGGCCATGTGTCCCGTCAAGAGACCTGTTATGTTTGTGAACTGTCCTCTGCTAATATTTAGTAGCTCCACAGCTCTCTTTGAACTGGGTTCGTCACTTACTGACTTCCGATGTATGGACCCTGGACAGTCTGCCCAGTACACATTGTGTTCGTTTCTGACCCAGGACCTAATGGCTCCCCTGGGAGTGCTCTTTGTCACGCCCAGAACCGGTTTTGGTCCCATAAATGGCTCTGCTGACCCTTTATTCGCGAGACGGTCAGCTTCTTCATTGCCTTTGACCCCCGAGTGACCCGGCACTCAGATGAGTGTGACCTCATTCTGCCCAGCCAGGTCGTTAGTCTCGTGTCGACACTCACTTACCAGCCTGGAGTTTACCCGTGGGCTGCCACCCTTACTTAACACTATTGAAAATAACAAACTCTCTGAATATCAATAAAATATACTCGATACCGACACAAACCAACAAACAATTTTTGCCTAACAAACAGGGTCAAATCCTATTCACTTTCTCCACAGCATTTGGGTTCCCTCCAGACTAACATTATATGACCAATAATTATTTATAAGAACAATAGTAAGCAGTGTGTCGCTATATTTTTAATTGTCGAAAACAAATCTTGACTACCGAATAAAAATTAAATTCTCTCTCGTTGCATCCAGAAAATATAAAGTAACAAAATGTTAATCTCTTTCCCACCGTCCGTTTCTGTTTTCTTCTGTGGTTCTGCAATTTATTCACAAAATTTACACTCCGAAAATTATCATTATTATACGGCATCTTTAACATATCACTGATAAACTTTCCCCGAAAAAAATATATAAATACCCGCGGCGAGAAAGGTTTTCTTACCTCCGCGTTCGAGAACTGTCCCAGGAATATACCCTAAATAAGAACAGTTTTCTCCTGTCTCGGTAACCCTGTTCCCGAAACATAATCTTTCAGAAAAACCACCACCTCAACGGTATCCCGGATCGCCGTATATCTCTTACTCTATTACTTGGCCCAACGTTACCCAGTAGCGGGTACTGACCGATTGATTTATTTTTTCTTGTTAAAAATGACAACCCCACAGTTATTGCCAAACGCACCAATTTCGAAACTTTTTTGAACATTACATCAATCAGATCACATCCACTTCGCTAGTGGCACTCCTGAAGTCTAACACGAAAGTTTTGCATCACTTGCTGCAGCATTTTAATTGGGATTGAGTTAATTTCTGTTAGAATATTATGCCTCAATCGTTGTAGTGACCGGCGGCTGTCCCCAGGGCAGCTGCCTTTCGCCTCATCTATGATGTCTGGTTATAGACGGCCTCATGGAATGGCTCTCCAAAAATGGCTTCTTTGCCCAGGCATATACTGATGATGGGCTGGTCTTGGTCACTGGAAAATTCCTCAGCGTCTTCTGTGCATGCACGCTAACACCCTGCAGTATAATTGGAAGGTGGTGTGGTGAGCTGGGCCTCTCTGTAAATCCAGCGAAGACGGAAATGATCCAAGAAGAGGAATCTGGAGGAGCTCAGGGGGTCGGTCGTGTTTGGAAAACCTTTGGCTTTAGTGCGGGAGGACAAATATCTGGCAGTGGTCCTGGGCTCCAAATTATTATGGGGGTCGCAAATAGAATGAGTAGTGAGGAAAGAAGTAGCGACCTTCTGGCAGTTGCGCCATGTGGTAGAAAGAACCTAGGGACTTAGTCTTAGGATCCTTCATTGGATTTACACTGCGATCGTCAGGCCGATAATCTTTTATGGGGCAGTGCTGTAGTGTGAACCAAACTGCTACCCGGAAGCTAGCCAAACTTCAAAGACTGGCAAGTCGGTATCACCGGCGCTATGACGATAACACCCTTAGCAGCGTAGAGGTCTTTCAGATGCTTCCACGGCTTCCCAACTGTATCAGGAGGGAGGATATGGCGTCGCAAAAGTTGGCAAGGAGGTGGAAAAGGAAATTACAATTTTCACCATTTAGGTATGAAATGCAGAGGATTATTTTAGACTGACTAGGACTATACCCTCAGAATCACCAGCAAGGATCAATGCAGGGACGATGAGGTTACTTTCAAGCCTGCTATCTTGGTCTGTTTTACTCACGGATCACGACTAGAGGAGCAGTGCTGCGCGATAGCTGCGCTCTGGTCGCATTCGAAACGGAGGTTTTTGTCTGTAACTACTCGGCAGGATGTGAGGATTAGCTCTGAGGAATGTATATACATTTGGTTGAAGAGTCAGGCGGCCCTCTAGGCAGCCTGCGCAGCTGAAATTAGGTCAATGTTAAGAAGTGCGCTGACGTTCTTGCGGGACTGTCCAGGACAAAGGATGTACAAGTTATGTCGGTTCTGGGACACTGGGACATAGCAGGGAATTAAGTGGTGAATTACCTGGCAAGGTTTGGTTCCAGGTGGCCGTTCTGTGGCCCGGAGCCTGCTATAGACATAAGTAGAAAGGTGGTCTCCGACGCCCTAGATAAGTGGCCTGAGGAGGCCATGGAGAAACACTTGAGGTCGATGAGTGGCTGTAGACAGGCGAGTGGCTTCGTGAGGAGGCCGAATACAAACAAGACTCTCTGGCTTCTTAGTAGGAGTCGTTCGGCACTTAGCCGCATCATTAGGGTCCTAACAGGCCACTGCTCCCTCAGAAGACACCTTACATTGGTAGGCGTCGAGGGTGGTTCAATTTGCCAGGAATGCGGCAAGACTGATAAAACGTCTGTCTGAATGCGAGGCTTTTGGAAGTCTTCAAACAGACTTGTTACGTAGGAGCCAAGTAAGTTCCGTCCGATGGAAGACCGTAATGACCTTTATTTTGAGGTCTGTGAGGTTTGGTGGCGGAACCGTGGAGGTGTAGGGCATGGTTGCTGGGTGCCCGTATTGGCAAAAAGGGCCCAATGTAGCCTACTTGTGTGGCGCTAGCCTCAGCACCACTGTTGCTACCACTACTACTACTACAATGCTTTAATTGTTCCAAAATTCAAAATCGGTTAGCGAATACTTTTGTCTTTAGATAGCCCCATTCAAAAAATTACAAACTGACAGATCTGGTGACCACGTGTAATCCCCAAGTTTTGAAAGGTTACGACCAGGAAACATTCCTCGCAGCATTGCCATAGACTCCCTAGAAGTGTGGAAAGTGGCTTCGTCCTGCTGAAAACATATTCTTCGGATATTTACACCAACATTACGAAGTTGCAATACATGTTGATAATGTTGTGATTTAACAGTAACAGTCAATCGATTTTTTTTTCAAAAAGGAACGGCCCAAAGCTTCTAAAGGCGGACACTGCACACCACACAGTAACTTCCTCGCTATGAAGCGGTATTCGTGCAGTTGCTGAGAATTTTCCGCGCCCAGTAACGAAAGTTCTGTTTGTTAACAAAACCTGACAGGTTCGTCTGACATCAACAAGCAATCGGGGATATTATGGGTTTCAGTAACTATCCCTTCGAAACGCTCGCAAAAATGAAATCGTATTCCACTATTTGGGGCAAAAGTATTTGTACGACTTGAATTTTTTAGGGATGGAACTGCAAGTCTTTCAGAATGCGGCGAAAACATATGTTCGAAATATAGAGCGCTAAGGTTTGTCGTTTAGCCCATTGCTTAAGACCTTGTAGCACAGTCCCTGTTGCCCTCTCAGCCTTTCTCGTTGTTCTTACAGAACTAGCTCTAGTTTTTGCTTGGTAGCTAAAACAGCACTGCGAAACTTGTGTACCCAGTTTCCGATTGTTACTCGAGTAGCAACTAGATTTCGTCGAGGTAAATAAAAACTATGGCTGGGTGGTTACAATAGAATTGTTATTCTTGAACTAAGCTTTAACAGCAGAAGAATGTTAGTTATTAGACCAACGATTCATTTTCAAAATTAGAGTGACGTTTCTCGCAAACTATTGCCAACTGTCATAAATTGCCATTTATCGTGAACTCATGGCGACTTGATTTAAATTTAGATATTATTAGTGAATTTTCATCGATGGTGAGACTTTTGGAGAATTTCTTTAAATGAGCGCGAATGAGGGCCCCCGCAACCCATTTCCATGGTCAGTTAAAAAGTATATATATATATATATATATATATATATATATATATATATATATATATATATATATATATATATATATATATATATATATATATATATATATATATATATGTGTGTGTGTGTGTGTGTGTGTGTATGTATGTATCCAACCGATAACTCAAAGAATACTTCACTGATTTAGATCAAATTTGGGAATTACCCTTACTTTGTTAATGGCTTGGATGAGTTCGTTTATCCGATTTCAGCACCCAATTTTTCTCAACAGAAAATTAAAATATGTTTTAAAACGCAATATTTCTCAAATTATTTAAGTAATTGAAGCTAAAATGTACATCTTAAAACAACATAAACAGACGTGGTTGTGTACCAATTTTCAAGTCTGTTATTTAAAGAAAAATAAAGCTATTTGAAATTAATATTAAAAAAATCCTCGACATTACTTCAGATTCTGTAACGCAATATCTACAATGTTGGACAATACAGATGACGTTACCTGTACTACTATGCCATTTAAATAAATGGTAGATAAAAATCTAAACAATGGTAGATACAATTATTGCAAGATGTCAGAATGTAAAACATTGTGAAATGTAGGATAGAGACGCCATCTCGGTGCGGAACCAGTTAGTATGTCTTCACGACAGCTCAACACAAAATGTTATAGATAGAGATTGTGTATACTACGCTCCATCACTTGCGCTTGTTATCTAGCGTTGTTGCTGACTTTTAACTAACCTAACATATTTAAAACATGGATCTAAATATTGAAAATAAATATTGGACTGTTGTTGTAAATCCAAATTGTGAGTTAATGACTTAAAACAATACAATTTTGCGTTAAATAGAAAATCCCTATGTCAGTAAATCATATTCTAAGATGAGTGTTAACACTAGGTTTTAATGTTTCTTCATTGAGCCACGAAAACAGTAAGAGTAACAGTATCGGCATTTTATAGTTTGTCTCCGTGCGGAAGACAATATTTGTTAGGTTCGTTGTGTTAAATTTACTACCACGACCGTCAATGTTTTTTTAAAATATCAAAACGTGTTTACAAAATGAGAACGGTACTCATAGATAAGTTACTATTTCTATCATTTTTATTTTCGATGATTTCGCAGGTTAGTTGCTGAATATTTTTAAATAAATAGCACTTTAAAGCATATTTCTTTATTTCTCATATTGTACATTTCAGACATGTACAGTCTCCCGCTCAAAATTAGACATACCTTCTTTTGTTAACCGTGCAAGCCTATCGAGCTTAATTTACAAGCTGCATGCTTGCACTCAACCGGATTTCAGTGTCGTCTTGGGCAAAAGCTAGCTTCATAAACTCGAGAATTGTGAAATCGCCGTGAAACGTATTCATATTGGTTTATTTAAAATGATATCGTAAAAGTGCCTCTTTTATTATACTTATTTATCTTGTGGTTATATAAGTAATATAAAAATAAAAATGAAGTCAAACAGCAAGTGAATTTATTTACTTTAGTTCTGTATTCGATATTATCTGAAAAAGACATTATAGGCGATGAAGTGAAATGTAATTTCAGTAAAGTTGCAGTTTACTGCACGGAGGATATTTAGTGTTTTTTTTTTTCAGTAACATACTTAGAAACCTCCTTGGATGCACAAGCCACAAGGAAAATTTATTGCAAACAATCGCCAAGAAAGTTAAGGGACCAAGGTGCTGTGCGGGGAGGAAATATGAGCGGAAAATGCTAAAAACCATTTAGTCAGACTTTGAAAAGATGCGTTTTCACATTTTGCAGCAACACCTCATTTAAACCTTGCCTACCCCGCACAACACCCATATTCGCCCAGGTCCAGTAACTTTCTTGTGGGTTGCTCCCAAGAAATTGTTCAAAATTTCAAGTATAAGTCATACTCAAGAGCACCATGTCAATAAAGTTGTGACAAAACCTGATTTAAATTGTATTAGTATTAGTACATCCATTGAAATACAGCAAACTAGAAAACACATTTTTAATATAATTAAAGTACGAAATCACTTCTTTTTTTAAAATTTATTTTCATATTCCTCTTTGTTTACAATGCAATGCCTGTAAGTTTATTAACATATATACATTATTAATTTATGATTAATCAGCCGAATTGATTTATTTGCTTTTCAGTAAATCTTCATACTTTTCCTTATATTTTCCTTCCGGGTCATATTTCTCCTGGACCTCATTCCAAATGTCAGGTTTCTCCTTGGCTAAAAACGTGATCACCTTTTTAATGCCGTCCTTCTGTTTGTCACTACACTTAGCACATTCTGTTTCCAACGCTTCTTTAATATGACCTGAAAATATGTAAAACAATTTTTAATACAGTGGTTAACTTAATCTTTTATAAGACGAAGACGCCGTTCTTATTAACAGGCAAATGCTACCGTATACAACGTAATCAAACTTCCTGAGATATCACCTGTTTTTAGAAATATAATTGTATTAAGATTATGAAAAACTGTTGTTTTAGATTTATATGGTTATTTAGAAATGTCTAAAGTTAAACAACTTTTCTGGTCATGGAAATTGACATTTACGTTCTAACTTAATTGGTGAAGTTATACAGGTGTGCCACGTAAACTTTCCATTAGCCGTTTCTGGAGTACAGCTCACAATTGAATTCTGAAAATTCACCCACGTGGGTTTCTCGAAATTTCCAGTTCACTTAATATATTGACGTTAGTATGAGACTTCCGGTTATACCGGAAGTAGACGTCAACTTTCTTATTTCAAATAGAAGATGGTGTTTTTTATTATTTCTAGATTGCTTGTCAAATTTTATGGTAGGTTTTACTAACATGTTATGTCATTTCTCTCAACCGAGATATTTTCGAGATATTTCAATTTTTTCAAAAATTTCTTAAAAAACATTGTCACATTTACATACCTGTATCTCTCTTCTTTTGCAATCTTAAGAGTTGAAATTTTAAAATGCAAATTCTGGAATGCCACAAAATATTTGGAATTTACTAAAGCTAGACATAGTTAGATAGCCTAATAACTCTCTTCTTTTAAATAGAACACCCTATATTTTATTACGTTAGCTTATGTACTTTTTATTGTTCTTTCGATTGGTATTAGCATTCCCTTTACCTAAGTCCCACCGATTTGAAGATATTTAAACATTATTTGCGATAAGAAATAATTATTAGTCACTTTATCAGGTTGCCTATGAGATGAAAATTTTAAACGTCGTCTTCCGACATAAATAAAATATCCCACGACTTTTGAATATAACTTTTATTTACGAGGAGTATAATCGAATTATTAACAAAAGATTTCGTGTGGTTGCAAAGAGATTTCCACATAAACACAAATCAACTCGTTACATGATCAGAATACTACTAAAAAATTTCTAAGAATAGAGTGTTTCGTCCAAAATGTCATATGAGGAAAGCATTATTAGGGAGAAAAGAGATCTGTGTGTTACTTCACAATATAAGTTCGAAATTTGCAACGTTCACTTCGAGGTATTTGATGGCTCTTTCAATGATGGTACCCGTGGCTCGAGAAAAGTAATCCAGCTCTATTGCGTTGAAGGCCTCTAATACTCTAGCTATCATATCTTGTTTTGTCATAGGTAGTTCCTGGTAAACTTTGTTCCTAATGCACGCCGAGGTATAACATCTAGTGGAGTTAAGTCTGGTGAGCGGGCCGGCCCACATTTTACTAACATATTTGCAGAAAAATCATTGCAAATAGACCCTTGCTCTGATACTTTGGCAGTACTTTTAGCTTTAGAGTGTATGGTTCAACAGCCTATAATTTTTAAGGAATTTTCATAGAAAAAATTTGTCATTGAGGAGAAATAAATATGACGCCTTCAGAGATGATTTCGTTTACATTATTTCTTTACTTTTGTACTTTTTCAAAGTTCAAAGTTATTTTGATGAAATCTGGTACATTGTTTCTACGATATAGGTTATACTAGTAACCAAACTTGATGCCTGCTTTCACTTAAAAAGACATGTGGTTATTAAAACATTTTCATAAAAATTGACTACCATAACGCACTTGCTCCGTCCAGACTTGTATTTGTATCTTTTAGTAGAAATACTTAAGTGCTTTTGAACACTACTGTTTTTTTTTCAAGTAGTTATTCAAGTTGTTTGCAATGCTAGCAAATAATTGTGTGTGTGTCTGTGTGTTTGTTTCTTTAAAGTCGGTCTATTTCCGCTACCATGGCCAATCACCGACGCCAGGGAACAGTTTCACCTCACTACCGCTGAAATTTTGCAGAGCCCCTGCCTTTCTGTAAGGAAGTTAGGGATGTTCAACGTGACCAACATCGCAAGGACAAGGCACCGACGGATTTACGTCCCCTTCGAAGGGCGGAACGTGCAGATATTCAACTTGCTCAAGTACAATGTCACAACCTCGGTTGATGTTAATGTTACAGTAAGTACTGAAAAAGTGAAAGGAGAACCCTGGGATCGAACCAAATACTCTTCGATTGAAGGCACACGTTCTTACCACTGAACCACCGAGGCTTGCAAATAATTGACATACAAATAAATAATTATTAATAATTCTCAAACATGAAAATTCATCACCTACTATTGATTCTTTGGTAATTTTTGCTTAACACTGTTAAAATACTTTACTTTTATTTATTTACTTATTTATTTATTCATTCATTTATTTATTTATTTACTTATTTACTTACTTATTTATTTATTTGTTTATTGATATAAGAATAACGATATATTAGGTCTTGCAAATAAAAAGATCCTTGTGCTTGTATTAAACACAATTTTGATTCATGGCCTTTCCAGTTATAGCTTTTTTAACTTTTTGCTGATACGTCACTACTCAGATTTGTCTAAAATTGGTTTATTTTTCAGTTTTTTGTATCAGCAGCATTTAGGCTACCACTCTTAAAACTTAATCAATACTTTTTGTAAATTTCATCTCAGTTAATCAAAGATTTTGCCTTTTGAGTATAACGATGTGTATTAATTTAATCCCGCTTTCTTGGATAAGCGTAAGTAAGATTGGAAAAATTACTGGAGCAAAAAAAAGTTTAAAAAGTTAATTCTACATTGAATGCCCTGATCAAAATTAGCCTGGGAATTGAAAAGTTGTGTTCAATTTAAAAGGTGGCCGGTGCCGATCAACCCTTTAAAGCCCTTGCATTTATTTCACTTTACCAACAGGTGGCGCTCATGTTGAGGTCATTCTAGCTGCCGAAGTTGGTTCTTGGTGAATAAAAAGTTTTCCATAAATAACTTTTTTCTTTTTTTTTAGTGCAACATGCCCAAATATTCATACCAAAATGGGCATGTTGTCATTTAGAAGACAGCTCTGATTACTTTTATTAATAGAGTGTGCAAGAATATCTTATGTATTTTTTATAATCTGGTAATCCCAAACTAACATATCATTGGAACACAAAGAATTTATGTCTCAACAAAATACACAATGCTATTTAACAGAAAATATATATTTAAAAAATACTTACTTTTTATCTCCTCGCCTTCTGGAGTACAATTTCCTTTCTCCAAAATACAGTCAGCGTAGCTCTGGACCAATCTGTCGTTTTGCAAAACTTCGTCTAAATCGATGTTATCAAATTTGTTTGTATATTGATCTTGGCAGTTTACATTTTTGTAGTAAATACAGCTAATAACACACAAGAATAAAACCAAACCTGCCCTCTCCATCTTCTTAGCTACCGTTGATGATTTTAAAATACACTGAGGCATCATATTTCGGGTTTGCTTATATACTCTCATAGGATAAAGAAAATCATTTGATTATTATCCTAAATAATGTAGTAATGGCGGAAAACGCCAGGGATATAATATCCAATTAGTGGCAAATTCTGAATAAACAATGAAATTTAATTAGCAATTAGCCTAGCATAAAGAATTATGAATTAAAATGCAACAAAATATTATGTCTTTGTTATTCACTAATTGACTAGTGTCAATTGTGTTTATTCGGAGTATTTTTATTCAAATTTAGAAGTGTGTTTTTAAAGTCTCTCATAACATGTTTAAAATACTTGTGGCGTAAATGATATGAAAGATCATGGATAACTATACATTTTCTTTTCATTCATTGTTCGGTTTCTTTGGCTGCGTTTTAGGTTAACCATTCGCACAATTAATGTCCTTTCTGTTTCTTATGTTGATGTTGATGCCGTTGATCAATTTCTATCGTCATTAAGTGCATCAAAATGTGTGTCACACCACTATAATACTTTACACATTACCTAACAGCTACTCTAACGAACTCACTACCTACTACATGTACCACTATCTATTATTGCCTTTTTTTTTCTAATCATTTTTATTGAGGGATGTCAGACAGGGAACACACATCTTCATGGCCTGGGGCCTGTCAAAACAACTTATTTAACACAACAAAGGAGGGCCACGGTAAGTAAATGTATTACAATAGGACAAACATAGGGTGACTTATATACCTCTACATATAGTGAACTTAAAATAATTTCATTATACTGTTTATAATTCATTGTTTGCTGATTGATGCCTAATTTACGTGTCTTATTTCTTTACAATGTACAGAGATATACAAATTAACTCACAAATCTGTACCCACTCCGCATACACACTATACCTCTAAAAAAAATATTTAGAACCTCGGTGGTTCAGAGGTAAGAACGTGTGCCTCTGAACCGAAGGCTACTGGGTTCGATCCCAGCGTATTCCTTTTTAATTTTTCAGTACAAACTGTAATAGGAGAGTAGTAGAGCCTCGGTGGTTCAGGGGTAAGAACATGTGCCTCTGAACCGAATGGTACTGGGTTCGATCCCAGGGTTCTCCTTTTACTTTTTCAGTACAAACTGTAACATTAACATCAACCGAGGTTCTGGCATCGTATTTGAGCAAGTTGAATGTCTGCACGTTCCGCCCTTCGGAAAGCTGTCGGTCCCGTGCCCATGCGATGTTGGGCACGTTAAAGGTCCCTACCCTCCTTACAGAGAGGTAAGGGTTCAGCAAAATTTCCAGGATAGTGAGGTGAAACTGCTCCCTGGCGTCGGTGATTGGCCATAGTCGCGGAAATAGGCCGACGTTAAAGAAACAAAACACACACAAGTACACAAAATATTTATCATATCTATCTATATCTTTATTTTTAGCGACTTAACATGGTTGATATTTAATTTATATATTTTAATGTTCTTCGATTCTAGTAGTTGGGGCAAATTAAATGGAATTTGTACGCTTCTTAGCCCACAAATATTATCTGCAAATTGCAATCCAGCAGTATGCGCTTCAAGTCACCCAATTCATCACAGCCACAGAGCGAACTATCAGCTAACCTTTATTTAAATGGATGTTTTGGTACTAGTCCATGATTAACCCTAAGTCTACATATATTTTTATTTTCTTGCTTAGTAAGGGTGCTTTGGGTAAACTATGGTTTTTTAGGTAATATACTCTTATAATATGCCCCATTCGTATCTTTCCTAAATTAATCATGCCAAAGTTTTTGGTGCAGAATTGTCACATAGGAGTATACATCCTTGTAATAATATTTGCAGTCCATCATAACGCCGCTATTTAGTGCAAATTTTGCCTGTTTGTCAGCCATCTCGTTACCTACGATTCCACGGTCTCCTTTGACCCAAATAAAAGTTAATTTTTTGTTTTGTTTCTGTAAGGTGTTAATTCTGTGTGTGTAAATCTCGTGCATATAGTTACACTGGGAAGTAAGATTTAACATAACCAGAGGGCAGCGAGGTCCGCGGACTCTGTGGGGCTACCCCGGCAGTAAGGACCCTATTGCAGGGGTAGAGGGACTATCTCGGCAGTCCAAGCGTCTTTCCGGGGCGCAAAGAAAGAAGCTCCAGAGAGCGGAGAAAATGGAGACCGTGGCGTGGACGGTCGAGAAACCTTTAAAGGCGCAAGAGGGGAGTGCGAGTCAGAAGAGACCGCGTTCGGACTCAAGCACGGCTACTGCAGACAGACGTCCCAAACGGGCCAGGGCACCTGCAAAGACGCAAGAGGGGAGTGCGAGTCAGAAGAGGCCGCGGTCGGGCTTTAGCACGCCTACTACATACAGACGTCCCAAAAGAGGGTTGGTGGGACTTAGGTTCCTTCAGGTCAACCTCCAACACAATAGGGCAGCCACGGCTGGACTACTGATGGCTCTGAAGAACACGGATGTGGCCCTCATCCAGGAACCGCGCTCCTTTAAAGGAGGGATCAAGGGACTCGGCGAAGTTGCTGGAAAGCTCATCTACAGCAGATCCAGCGAAAACCCGAGGGCCTGCATTTTTGTCAGGGAAGGGATTGAGTTTCTGCCTTTAACGAATTTGTGTTCCAGGGACCTGGCAACGATCAAAATTCGACGTGGAGGAGCGGATGGGCCAAGGGACATTACTGTCGGATCGGCCTATCTGCCAGGGGAGAGCACGGACCCTCCTCCACCCAAGGAATTGGAACAGCTGATGGTAAAATACCTTTGTGGTTTCAAGGAAGAAACATATTCCGAAAATAAACTTTAAATGTTCCAGAAAAGACTGCTCCAATTTTCCTGGCCAACGAACCTCTTTAAGCTTTTTACGCACCTGCCAAGATATAGTTATCCACAAACAGCTTTAGGACCAAAATCGAAAAAAAAATATATGAAACTTTCCAAAAACTTCTTTTACAAAAAATCACCATTTTTTTTATAGAAATTGCCTTCAGTAGTGTTACACTAAATTATATTTTGCACAAAAATTCGACAAGTTTTTTTTTACAATAACTTACTAAACATTTGTTATTAATTACCAACATATCACAAAAATAATTTCTACAAAAATACTCAAAACATCTGCGAAAACTTAAAAAATTCAGCCTCTATTTTAGAGTGCCTATATATGGCAACTAGATTTTTTCGACGAATAATACAAACAAAAAGCTCTCCGAATGCGTCATTTCCATGGGACTCCGCTATCTATTGATAAAAACGCCGTATCACAATTTGTGATATATGTTAGAAATATGTACCAAAAACGTGAAAAGTTGCAGGACAATTGAAATAACTCAAAAACAATGAACGATGTCTTTTTTTTTCTTACAAACATGCATTATAATTCGATGGAAAACACAAAAATGCAATAACATAAGTGGGTGTTATATTAAAAAAGAGAGTGTGTATCACCAACGACTTATGGGCCACCGTGTGATTGTCAAGATAGGTTTATAGTTAATGTATATACCTTTTTCTCATATCTTGTATAATAACGCATATATTGAGCTTTCCCGTAGAAATGCGTCACCCTGTGTATGTGTAAACAGACAAAAACTTAAATTGACCCCATATATAGATTTTAGGGATTCTAGTTCGCGTTAATTTAAAGAAATCTTTTTAAAATTCATAAGTCGCGGTCTACTCAATAGCGAATTTTGTCTACGAAAATTTGCTAAAATATAGACTATTTAACCATAAACTCTATAGCTGAAACTACTGTCGTAGCATCAGAAATAGGGTCTATTTGAAATGGATTTTTCGAAAATAGTTTAGTAAAATGAAGGACAATGATGATTGAAGCTGAAGCTTGAGGCTTTGAAAAACACACTTATTACCACGTATCTTCTCCATAATCCATACTTGTTTCAAATTCGTTGTCTACAAATTGCATATTTTGACGTTTCAAATCGCGACATTGACGTTTTAACAAGAAAAATTGTAAAATTTTCAAAATATCTTTTCGGCTGTTTCTTGGCCTATTTGCGCCAAGAATATTATGTATTATTCAATTGGTTTTATTAGTCACACAAATATTTTGTTCTTGTGCTTTCCTCTAATGACGAGGTTTTTTAAATGCCTATAACTGTTCAATTTAGAGATCTGAATTTCGGCGCGTAGGGCGAGTTTGATAGTAGAAATATATATGTCAAATTTGGTTGTTACAGCTCTGTTATTTTCGGAGATACAAAAACTGGTCCTATTTTCCTGGCCAGCGCGCTTTTCCAAACCACTTACAAACAAAAGGTTCGTACCAAATTTTATCAAAATCGGCCAATATTTTTGAATTATCGATACGGTATATATATATATATATATATATATATATATATATATATATATATATATATATATATATATATATATATATACACAGATCTCTTTATTTGTGAATTTTTCGTTAGAGAATTTTCATAAAATCTTCCTAAACCTAATAACCTATTTATATATTAGCCTAGAAATTTAAATTTTAGTATTAATAAAGTCTCTGTGAAGACAACATGTGTATCAAATGTTATTACAATAACATCACTAACTTTGAAAATGTCGAAAGGTGTGACCCCTTTACTAGCGGATTACCATAAAAAAAAAGTTCGGGACGCAGCAAGTGCGTTATGATAGTTAATTTTCATTAAATGTTTCAGTTTTCTATAACTCAATTTTATTAAACCTAGAAAGTTGAACTTTGGTCTGTAGTAACATCATTCCCAACGCAATGTATTCACTAAATTTCATTAAAATAGCTTTGTAGTTTTCGGTGATAAAATCTTTGTTTGACAGAAGACTCAACATTTTCCCGGAAAACCTTGTCTGATTTTCCTGGCAAACGAACTCATCCAAGCCATTGATAAAAGGTACTGTCCCAGTTTCATCCAAATCGGTTAATTACTTTTTGAGTTATCGGTTGGATATATATATATATATATATATATATATATATATATATATATATATATATATATATATATATATATATATATATATATATATATATATATATATATAAGGGGCAGAAATGGGAGCCGTAGACGAGGATTACGTAGGAGAACAGGCACGCGTTTCGTGACCTTATTGAAGACGACCGACGTTTTACGGTCCACAAAATTTCTTCTGGGGGTGCAATAAATTATGGAAGACTTGAAGTTCCACAAAGTATCTGCCCTAAGAGTTCCTCGTCTGTTCATTGCATAATAGAATAATAGAACTTACCACGTGAGTGATTCTCAGATTCTCAGCACGTTTTAGAAAGAGGGAGAACCATTTTTTAATTGCATGATAATTTGTGATAAAATGTGGGTGTGCCACTACTGCATATATATATATATATATATATATATATATATATATATATATATATATATATATATATATATATATATATATATATATATATATATATATATATATATATATATATTGAAACTGACCTCGGATATGGGTGCTTGCAAAGTCTCACCATCGATACCTTTCTGTTAGTGAATTTATTTTCTTAATTACAAAAAATTTATGAAAATTCGCTAAAATGTAAAACGTAACGAATTTCCAATTTAGGATTCTTGCTTTATATTTTACTTGAAATATATAAATAAAAATATATAAATAAACATCCTGGCTAGAACGGAAATTTAAGTTAAAGATTATCAAAAAGCTTCAACGAATTAGAAAAAACAAACTAAAAATAATGTATGTTAATATAAAGAATAATAAAACAATTTGTATGCAGGTTGAATAACAATACGATGATAAATCTTACATTATATAACAAAATTTTAACTGGAGGCAATTTATTTTCCGAATGTGGAATTTTTTTACTGTATTTTAGTTTTATCAGTACTACAAGCACGTTTATATGGTCATGTATTTTTATTCTAATCAAAAAACTTCGGCCTAAAGTAAAACTTAGCGTAATTCCCTAAAACTAAAATCATTTAGAAGCATGTTAATATAAAAACAGGTAAGAAATCTGTGATCATACATACATACTTATATTGACCTAAGGTGTTATGTGTAGAGTTAAATCAATCTTTAATTGATAAACATGAAAAACGTGGTAAAACTCAAAATTTCTTTAAAATTAAAAGACCTAAGTTATACACCGTGGTTGGAGCCTGAAACAAAAGCAGAATACCCCAAAAACCACAAAATAATAACATAGAGTTGTGCGCTAGATACATATTTCGACAACGAAGTTGTCTTTATCAGTATCTGTCGCTAAAGTGACAGCGACAGCTACTGATAAAGACAACTTCGCTGTCGAAATACGTGTCTAGCGCATAATTCGCTGCTATTATTTTGTGGTTTTTGGGGTGCTTCTACTTTTTTTGTCTCTCTTTGAAATTGTCTTAAAATTTTAATACTGAAAACATCTGACCTTACCGAAATCGGGTTTTGAACGAATATAATATGTGATATTCGGCAATATTAATAGGGTTCCATCGTATGGATTTCCTTTCAAATGACGGTACCCAGTCTTTGTCAGCAAGTAAACCACATTTTTGCCAAAAATAGCGCTCTTCACAGTAAGTTCTGTGTCCCTAGCTTTAGCTGCTTATCAATCAGACACCAGCTTCCCAAATCAGGTTTCTAAAACCGTATACAGTGCGTCCCAAACTGGATGGGAATGTATTTCTATCACCGTTTTTAATAGAGATAAAGAGACTATTAAATTAGCAATGTTTTGTAGAATTCCATGCTCGTTCCAAATTGACTTGTATTTTGCCCTGCCTCTTTTCGTTTTCGAGTTATTAAAAAAAAACGAAATTTGTCGATCTATTTTTTCTTCAATATCTAAGTAGGCGTTGATCTGACATGTCTAAGACTTGCACATTATCAGGACACTTTTTACAGAGTAATCTTTTTGTGCTATTCTCAACTTTGGATTGTCATTTGTTTTTAAGCTACAGGTATCAACGTTCGTTTTTATTATGGCAGCGATATTGGATTTTTTTCTCGTGTGGTAGCCTGTGAAAAGAGCTTTCCAATGACGTACAACATGCTTGAGAAATCTTATAATTGCACTGACAATTTTGAGAAAAACCGGTTGGAAGATAGTAGGCTATGAAACCCAATACCAGAAAACAAATGACAAAAAAAAGTATTCAAAAAGCAGTAGGCTAAGGAGTCTAACAATAGACACCAATGAATCAGCCCATTATTACAAATGATATTTTACATTACAACATTATCCAAAAAAAATGTTATAATTTAATTAAATAGGCAAACCTAGTAAATAACGAAATTTGTTAACAGAACTCAATAAAAGGCAGATTAATGATTTACTAAGACACCTTTGAAAATTGTTTGATTTTTAAACTTAAGTCAACTGAAAAACAACAGAAGAAAGGTTGCTATGGATGTAACATTATCGTGACAATTAAGAATACTGTCATTCTTAATTATCTGAACAATCTGAGGTGTATTTAACACGTTGCTTAAAATTTTATACTGAATAGTTTGTTTCCTGTTTATTTTAAATATTATTCAACAATATGTTTAGTAATGAAGAATATTTTTACATGTTGGAATGTTATATTCGTTCTAACCGAAATACTGAGGCAGCTACAAATTTATATCAAAACAACTACCCAGAAAGACGACAACCGAACACCAAAATTTTTCGCAGAATAGTGACCAATCTATTGAACGACGGTAGCTTCCACGCAAAAAAACTATCAATGCCTAGAAATGAAGAAAAAAATAATGACGTCTTACAAGTTTCAAACGAAAACCCTTCGCAATATGTTCCGTTTCATGGTGAACAAATTGCCGTTCCAAAAATACGGTACACCATATATTAAAACAAAGTCGTTACCATCCATACAAACCTACAATCGTACAAGGCTTAAATGTTGACGATTACCCTAGCGACTTTAATTCTGCAGATGGTATCAAGGACAATGTCAGCAAGATGAAAATTTTCATTTGAAAATAATATGGACTGATTAATCCAGATTTACAAATTGTTGTGTGTATAATCGCCATAATAGGTATTATTGGGCAAATGAAAATCCCCATCTAAAGAAGAAAGACGATTTTGTATTAATGTTTGGTGTGGTTTATTAGGTAAAAAACTGTTGGTTTTATTTGCAGATTAACTAGTTAATTTTTAAAAAATTCAGGTAACCTGATTGTTGGTCCGTTTTTTTTTTAATAATATAACGTGGGAAAGGTATCTTAATCTATTGAGAAATGATATATTTCCAACAATTAAAAGAGTTCATGATAATTTAGACGAGATTTGGTACCAACAAGACGTTTCTCCAGCTCACAATGCTAGGCTCGTCAATGAATTTTTGTACCAAAAGTTTAATAATCGAATCATTTGAAACTAGGCCGGTTCATTGGTGTGCTCAAAGTCCTGATATAACACCCATGATTTTTATTTTTGGAGTACTCTGAAGAATAATGTGTATAAATTCTATCCACCACAAAATATGACCAACGAAACAGAATGACGGAAGCTATAAATGATATTAACCAAAACACCCTCACCAGAGTTTGCAGACATGTTTCAAAAAGGTGTATAAAGTGCATTGTACAAAACGGTGGCCATATTGAACAATTTTCTATTTAGTGTATTTTTAAGTTTCTATTTTATTATTTGTTGAGTTCCGTTTATAACTGTGTTGTTTTGGGGAGTTTAAGTTTCTATTTATTATTGCCTAGTTTTGTTATTAAACTGTTTACATAATATTACCTAGCATTATTACCTAATTAAGTATTGTAAATTAAATCACAATATTTTTTTATCGTGAATCGTTACGGAAAATTATGTTAAAAGTAGAAGTCTCTTATAAGACTCCATGGCCTACTGCTTTTTGAACACTTTTTTGTCATTTGTTTTCTGGTATTGGATTTCATACCCTACTATCCTCACAGTGGTTTTTCCCAAAATTGTCCGTGCAATTACAAGATTTCTCAAGCATGTTGCACATTATTGGAAAGCTCTTTTTACAGGCTATCACACGAGCAAAAAATCCAATATGGCTACCATAATAAAAACAAACGTTAATACCTGTAGCTCAAAAAAATGCCAATCCAAAGCTGGAAATAGCACAAGAAGATTACACTAAAAAAAGTGTCCTGATAATATGCAAGCAAGTCTTAGATATGTCAGATCAACGCCTACTTAGATATTGAAGAAAAAATAAATACACAAATTTCGTTTTTTTCAAAATAACTTAAAAACGAAAAGATGCGGGGCAAAATACAAGTCATATTTGGTACAATCATGAAATTCTACAAAACACTGCTAATTTAACCGTCTCCCTATCTCTAGTAATAACGGAGTAAGCAATACATTTCCATCCAGTTTGGGACACACTGTATAGCGCCTTTTATTTCCTAGAACCAATCGGGAATGTATCTTTGTTATCACTATTTATGTCTTAAAGCTAAAGACATTACGTCAAATGCATTTCCAGATATTAAGGAAAATCGAAATCAATTTTCTCAATTTAACAGCCTGTATAAAACGTAATATTTTGGTGACAAGAATCTACTGCTGCTTTGTGTACCATTACCTTTCGACAAGCCTGTGGTATTATAATTGCAGATCGAGCAACTAACATTACACATATGCGTATTTTTGTTGGCATAACAGTTCTATGAAAAAGATAATTTGAAACCTACTGGTGGGGTAGAGTCAAGGGTAACTATTACCCTTGGATAGAGCATGGTTCAGATGACAAAGCGATATTGCATTTTGTGTCATGATGATGATTTCGAACCTGTGGCGAGCACTTAAATGTGCATCTAAGTGTACCTAATTATGTGATGGTAATGTTAATTTAAAGGTAACGGTTCAAAATAAAAGATGCTTTTAATTTTCAATTTAATTAATATTTTCTAACTATTAACTACTGCAAAAAAAAACTTTTACGTGCTCAAATACAACAGCCACGTGTGTTGAAGTTTTTGCTAACCATAGTGGAAAATGGAAAAAGTATGGACTCAGCAATTACGCTGTCTAAGCGAGTTTTCATTAAAGTACGTCAAATCATGAAAAATATATATTTTTTTAATTTGTTTCGGAAAAAGGTATTTTGAGATTTTTTTTCGAAAAGTCAGTTTGATTTGATTGGCTAATAAACTTAGCCAAGCGATTAACGAAGGGAAGATTATAAACATGACAGGTACTTCTGTAAATAACTTAGAAAAGTTTGGTAGTCAACCCGAACAAACCAGTGTTTCTGGAACAATTTTACATGTCGGAAAATTTATGTGGCTGAAACCTAAAAAGTTTTTTTTGTAAAATTCTGAACAAAAATTGACTTAACACATAATTTTAAGTTTCTATCTTTATTTAAAATTGTGGTAGGTGCATTTATTTTTCCTCTAAGTGCACAAGATTGAAAGTTATTCTGTACTAAAAATTATTTATTAAACTTCACCAAACAAACAAAATTCCACGAAAATTTGCTAAAAAAACTTCTACAAAAATTAGCTGAGAAAATTTTTCCTTGAAAATTTCAAAAACGGGCTCGATAACAAACTGGTCGCCCATCATAGTACTGACAGCAGTAGCAGCTCGTGCCTTAATGCATTGGGGGTGCGCAATAAAAAAAGTTCGGGACGCAGCAAGTGCGTTATGGTAGTAAATTTTTATTAAATGTTTCAAATTTGAATAACTCAAGTTTCTACAAACCTAGAAAGTTGAATCTCTGTGTATAGTAGGGCCTTACCGAGGGCAACATATCCACCAAATTTCATCAAAATCTAGGGGTCCCAGTTCGCGCACATTTAAAAAAATATTTGCAAAGTCTCTCCATCGATATCTCTTTATTAGTGAATTTTTTTAAATAAAAATTCACCAAAAATGAAGGGCTTGCCTCTTTTTTCCCCGAAAATGTATTATAAAGAAACCTACTTACTAAACTGAATCATTATTAACTACTTATCAAGTTTTCCTCTAGTTAGTTATACGTTATAGTAGTTAAAAAGTCCCTTAAAAAGTTAACTTTTAAATTTAAAATATACACTGAATTAATCACAGTATCATAATTATTTTGTCCACTTATTAACCCGAAGTAGTAACCATCATAATAATAATAATTGTCTTGTTAGAACATGTAAACAACAAGGAAATGATCGAATTAAAAATCAATCCGACGCGAAGACGAAAATTACTAAGTAGTAGTAGTAGTAGTAGATACACACGCTCTACCGAAAGTCCAGTACAAACTGGAAGTGTGTAATTTTATAGCGCACAACAGATTGCTTATTCGGTCGTTTTCGACGAAGATCATCAAGATTCGGCGATCATTTCGCACTGAAGTATCGCATTCCATGAGAGCGCCGAAAAATACACACCGTCACCCGAGTGCTTTATATGGATATGGATGTATATAACGTCTGAAACGATTAACACTACTTATTCTGATTCTGTATTCTGTATTCTGTATTAATGGCTGCCAACTCTCTGCGATCCTCCATATACTAATTATGTTTCTTGAATGCAGGAGCTAAAAAAGTAATTAAAAATTTATTAAAATATAGCATAGCAAAAATATTATTTTTTCCACGGCAGGCGTCAATGCGCGCGCACGGGCTCACTTATTGAGGAGCCGCCTCTGACTGACAGTACCCGATATTGCTTAACTCAAATTACGGAACTTTGACAGATACTGCGCCGCCGAGGTAGCCATTCATGCATTTCACAGGTTATCAAATCTGATAGTTCTGTCATCAAAACAATTTGTCAATGAATTATGAATGAAAAAGTGTATGAAAATGCATAACCCACTTACTGCATCCGAACTTTTACTATTTGTTCTATATGGTTTGTCTCACTAAAAGGAGCCATCTCTAGTGAATTTTCATTAAGAAAACTTCAATAATAGAGAGGTCACGATTTGTGTGTGTTTTGTTTCTTTAACGTCGGCCTATTTTCGCGACTATGGCCAATCACCGCCGCCATGGAGCAGTTTCACCTCACTATCCTGGAAATTTTGCCGAACTCCTGCCTTTTGTAAGGGAGTGGGGATCTTTAGCGTGCCCAACATCGCATGGACACGGGACCGACGGCTTTACGCCCCATCCGATGGGCGGAACGTGCAGACATTCAACTTGCTCAAATACAATGCGAGAACCTCGGTTGATGTTAATTTTACAGTTTGTACTGAAAAAGTGAAAGGAGTACGCCGGGATCGAACTCAGTACCCTTCGGTTCAGAGGCACACGTTCTTACCCCTGAACCACCGAGGTTCTGAGGTCACGATGAAAAGCGTTGACATCTTAACCAACAGGGTGGTTTAAGTTGGGATGAATTGAGGGCTTGTGTCTCGAAGTTTTCCATGAAAATGTTAGCCAATGCAGGAGAGAGAGGTGAACCCATTAGAGCACCTCGAAATTGTTTGTAAAATTTGTTTTGAAAAAGGAAATAAGTGTTAGATGTGCAGTGTTCTACAAAAGCTAGGGTATCTTGGACAATTTTGTGTTTATTTTTGAGAATGTCAAGGGTTTTAGATAGAGGTATGTTACCAAGACAATGGCACCGGGTTGCAACTTTAAAACGAGAATTATCCGCGCAGCAATCGAGATTGAAAAACGTCCCGATTGTTTAAATAAGAGAGATGATGGTCTTCGCCTTCCGACTACTTGGAAACCTATTATATCTTCTTTACAAACACACAAAAAGAAAATAAATTCCACAGACAATGTTATTTCCCCATTATCTGCCTCAGCAAATGCCGGTGACCCTCTTAATCCTCCTCATCATCTAAGTACCGTGACCAAAGCCCCCCACTTAATTGACGGTGACCCCACTACTTTCACTGATAACGAATCAGGTAGACGGAACCACATATATAAGACAAGACTTGCAACAAACTGCCAGATCTCTCTGAGGCCTAGGGTTGGACACACTGAGACCTCACAGACGATCTCCGGCGAGATTTGGGGACTAGGCAGATTGAGGCCCCGTAATCGAGCTACAACAACCCAACCCACCTTTGTCCACCGCTCTAAGGAGTAGGCAGATTGAGGCCTTAGAGTGTCCTTACATATTTCCTTTACCCACCTTTGTCCACCACTCTAAAGAGTAGGCAGATTGAGGCCTTAGAGTGTCCTTACATATTTCCTTTACCCACTCTTGTCCACCACTCTAAGGAGTAGGCAGATTGAGGCCTTAGAGTCTCCTAACATATTTCCTTTACCCACATTTGTTCACCACTCTAAGGAGTAGGCGTATTGAGGCCTTAGAGTGTCCTTACATATTTCCTTTATCTGTTGAAAATGGCTCCAAAACAGGAGCCTAAAAGTCGAGTTTTCATAAATTCTGGACGCGGTTTAACCCGAGAACTAAGTATGTCTCATATATATATATATACATATATATATATATATATATATATATATATATATATATATATATATATATATATATATATATATATATATATATATATATATATATAAACATAAAACAATTTTAACGAACCTTTGTTTGTTTTATGTTTATATATATATATATATATATATATATATATATATATATATATATATATATATATATATATATATATATATATATAAAATATTCATAAAACAGGTATACATCAACGGTAAACAAACTAAATATATAACTGGCATAAAACATACTACCTGATTCAACACTCGTGAAATCTCGGCCGCAAATATCGCAGATGACAGACGACATAAAATTCAACATTTGCAAAGTGATTGTCATTTAACTAGGGGATTCAACCGATTTTTCAAATACACTAAGTAAAAATAACTAGAATCAATATAAACGGTCAAAGAATCCATTGCACAAAAACACAGATGACATAGCGCTGATAGGAGAAACGAAAAAAGAATTAACAAGGATGGTGTGTATACTAAAAGTTGCATTTAAACGAATCAAACTAAAAATAAATGAAACGAAAGTAATGCACATAAGTAAGGATAAAGATAGGACTGTGAAAATGGATGTTAAGTTCATTGACTGTTGTTGCCCTTACTTGGTGAAACTGTATTGTAAGTATCAGAGTAACTGGAATGAGACGTTACATGTGTCTAGAAATAGATTAAATAAACCCATGTTGTGAATCTTAAGTAATTTGGTAGGTACACAATATTTAGAGTTTTTTTTCCAAATTAAAAATAAAATCTAACGTGCGTTGAAACGACTTAGTGGTTAAAGTCAAATGCCTGACAGACAGAGTGGTTAACCGCCAGGCTAAGATTGATTCATACAACATGTATTAACCATACATCAGCGGTAAACAAACTAAATAAATAACAGGCATAAAATATATTCCCCGAACCAACAATCGTGAAATCTCGGCCACAAATATCGCAAATGACAGACGACATGAAAATAAAAATTTGCCAAGTGATTGTTATTTAACTGGGGGATTCAAGCGATTTTTCAAATACACTATATTTGTAGCTTGATGAACACAGTTTTAGCACAACATAGATATATCAAAATCAAGTCAATTCTCTATAAAAAAAGGTTATAAAATAGTTTTTTGATAAACTAAAACACAAAACGTCATATAAGACCGAAACAGTCATTGAATGAGGTTCAATGGCAATTCTCTAATTCTGTAATAAATTGTTACGTATACTTTTAATATAATATCTCGTGCATAAAGCCGGTGTCAAGTATTATGTAAACAAAAGCTTGGTTAACGTGTCCTTAGATAGCTCAGTGGTAGCGTGCTTGTCTTTTATGCAGAAGTTTGCGTGATCCATTCCAGCTCGATGAATGTATGGTTTCATTTTTGTTATATTTTCACATTTGGAGAAACAATAGTGCACAGATATCATGCGTTTTGAACAAGATCTCATTTTTGTTTCAAACGCCTGAAAAACTTTGTCACCTTTGAGTCTGAAATTATAATTTTCAGCAGACATTTTGTTATTGTTGATATTGAAAAAACCGGTTTGATTAGGTTGACTAAAACGAAATCATACTGGTGATTAATAATGAAAAATAACTAATTTATAATTTTACATATTTTGTAACTTTAATCAAATTTGTAATACAAGTTTCCTTTAAAGAAACTTACACTATCTACAAATATAGCAAAATTTAATTTTTAGCCGCATAGAACATTGAGTTTTGGCCATTTTTATCAAAAGGAGTTACACAAGACTTTTTTCATAATAGAGAGATACCGATGGCAACACTTTCGAAACAATTCTTTAAATGTGCGCGTATTTTAGAGGACCTAGCTCTAAAATCGATCTTCAAGATCTCTGTTAGTTTAAAATATTAATTTTGGTAATATGCCGTATAATAGTACAATTCTTATGAAAATTCGCTAGTATAATGCACTTGCTGCGTCCCGACATTTTGTTTTAACTGCCGCCAAAACATCTGTTTCAAAAATATTTTTTTCAATTATTTTAGTTAATTAAAAAACAATGGCCATTGAAACAGAAATTCGAGACCTTAAAAAAAACATCAGTCTCGTATTATATGTTCTTGATAACTCGCATTCGTTTCTAAATCTTGTTTTAAAAATCACCAATTTTGCCTTTTCAAATAATCACTTGACGTTTAGAATAAAAGCCATAAAGTATTCAAATATTTGTTTAGTCCAACTTGAGTATCAGATTTGGTTGCAATGGCTTTGATATTTTTGTAGAGACAAAGAGTTTTCGAAATGGAACTTATACTTTTCAATGGAAGCTGGTTACATTTTCTTGGTTAAAAAATTCACCCAAGCTATTTATTAACGACGCTTCTAATTCTGTAGTTAGTTGTTGCGTTTACTTTTAATATAATATAAAATATACCAGGGCATGAAGTCGGCGTCAAGTATCGGATAAACAAAGCATTAGTTAACGTATCTCAGTTTAGTGGTACTGTGGTTGTCTCCTACGCAGAAGATGCCGAGACCGATTCTCGGTCCATGAAGGTATCGTTTTTTTTTTTTCACTTTGACATTTTGAGAAACAACAGTGCATCGATTGAATATATTTTGAACAAGATCTCATTTTTGTTTAAAACGCCTGAATAACTTTGCCACCTTTGAGCCTAAAACTATAATTATCAGCATACATTTTCTTATTGTTAATATTGCATCTTTATTAACAAAATTCACTAATAGAAAATTTGTTTTTAAAAAGTTTTTTAGCTGTTGGAAAAACTGGTTTGATTGGGTTGACTAAAACGAAATCATCGAGGCGATTAATAAGGAAAAACGACTGCTACGTTTATAATCTGGCAGATACTTTACTTTTCTAAATATCACTTACGTTTCATTCTGGAAATCTTTTCTAACTTTAATGAAATTTTTAATACAAGTTCATGTGTGTTATGTGTGTAAGTTTAAAGTATTAATTTTAGTAATATGCCCTATAATTATAGTGTACAATTCTTATAAAAATTACCTAGTATAACGCACTTGCTGCGTGCCGAAATGTTTATTCATCAAATTACTGTGTCACCGGTTCACTATTAACAACATTAATGTTCATTTTATATTACATTGCTACAATATCACTTACACGAAATGCATACTTTATATTACCTACAAGCCAATGAGAAGAGAAGGAGAGGTGTGTGTGTGTGTTTTGTTTCTTTAACGTCGACCTATTTCCGCGACTATGGCCAATCACCGACGCCAGGGAGCAGTGTCACCTCACTATCCTGGAAATTTTGCCGAACCCCTGCCTTTCTGTAAGGAGGGTAGGGATCTTTAACGTGCCCAACATCGCATGGACACGGGACCGACGGCTTTACGCCCCCTCCGAAGGGCGGAACGTGTAGACATTCAACTTACTCAAATACAATGCCAGAACCTCGGTTGATGTTAATTTTACAGTTTGTACTGAAAAAGTGAAATGAGTACCCTGGCATCGAACCCAGTACCCTTCGAATCAGAGGCACACGTTTTTACCCCTGAACCACCGACGTTCTAGAAGGAGAGGTACCCGAATTATATTTTTCTATTTTCATTTTATAAACGCACATAGTAACACATTAAAATTAAGCAGGAGTGTTGCTTATACAAAATACTATCAAAAAAATGTACACGCAAGCCATATGAAATATGATAGGGGAGCGAATCCTGTTAGATATTTGAATTTTCATTTAAAGTACATACCAAAACGACGAAAAAAGTCTCAAAACATATAGAAAACTTTATTATGAACCGAATTTTTTGTCTGTCAGTCTGTCTGTCTTAGTAGCGATGATAACTAGAACAAATTGGGATATCGTTTTCAAATTTGGTACACAGTTAGCACCCGACAAAGGAACGGCTTGGATTGTTTTTGAGGAATCTCGCTCCAGGGAGTTAGGGGATGAACTGAGGGTAAAATTAACGTTTTTCGTTAAAACTCGAGTAGTATAACGTTTTTGTTAGATGCAGTTCGTAAAAAACCAGCGTTGAATGAAATGTGTTTTACAGAATCTTATGTTTCTGGTGCAATAGTAACTTTTCTTTATTTAACTAAAATGTATGCAGAAAATTTATTTGAATTAGACCCTTTTTCCCAATTTGAATATATAAAAAGATTTTAGTATATTTACAAAAATCAGGTTTCAAAATGGAAATTACTTTGTAAAATAGTTCGCCTGCTTTTTTTTAATAAATTATAAAATAATAAATAAAACAGATATATGCAATATTGTATTATATTAGAAAACTTTCAATTTCATCAAACATCTGGTGTTATGTGCTGAAATTAAATTAGGTGTTGAATGTGTAGGAGTGGAGTATCGGTGACAGAAATTTCTTTTTGCTTAAGCGGCGTAAAAAGTATCAAAATATAAAAAAAACTTAATTATGAAACATTTTTTGTTTGTCTGTCGGTCTGCTGGTTGGTCGGTATGTCAGTCTGCTGCTCAGTCTATCTGTTAGTAGGCGCAATAACTTTCGAAAAAATTGAAATATCATCTTCAAATTTGGTATACGGTTAGCACCCGACCACAGAACGCTTCGAATTGTTTTTGGGTAACATCGCTTTAGAGGGGGTCACGATCTTTCTGAAGAGAGTAAATTATTGTAGGTATGCGGAAGTTATGAATCACTTTGCAGCACTATTTTCTACGAAAATTCACTAAATTACAAAGGCCTATGACTCGGTTTTCTATAAAGCTAGAAGGTTGAAATTTGTTGTGTACTAGTCTCCATAAAGACAACTCGTTTTTAAAATTTGACTAAAATAACTTTGTTATTTTCGAATATAAACAAATTTTCCGTTAGAAAAGATTATATTTTCTTGGAAAAACTGGTTTGGTCGGGCTGGCTAACGAACTTATCTTACCTATGTACAAATTTATAATCTTCTCTCCATTAATCTCTTGGATAATTTCGTTAGCCAGCCTAATCAACGCAGTCGTTCCAAAACAATTCGTTTCTCAAAACAAATTTGTATTTCCGAAATTAGTTATTTTGGTTTTTTTTTCGTGTTTTAAAGTACTTTTATAAAAATCGCTAGCGTAACACACTGGCTGCGTCCAAGCTCTCAGATAATGCTGCGCTACAAAGCTCACTGCCCGAAATAAACGTTAAATAGTCCTTCTTCAAAATTAATTAGAAAGAAATTTATTGAGTATTAATTTAATAGTTTTTTTTTTTTGTAATAAATAGACCAACACAATAATTGTCACACTGATAATAATAATAATAATAATAATAATAATAATAATAATAATAATAATAATAATAATAATAATAATAATAATAATAATGATAATAATAAGAATAAAAGAATTTAATTGTGTCACATTTTAAATGTATAATAAGTGATACTCTAGAAAAAATGTAAAACTTAGATTAAGGAAAACAAACTCTCCAGAGCAGTATAAATTAGAAAAGGTGAAACGTGTAAATTACTATGGACGTCATTTGAAAAATATACACAAATTTTCAAAACCTAACATTCACTGTATAATATGTAACGCACTTATATTTCTTTAAGTTTTGTTTTTCTCTTTTTAAAATCACATTTGTCCTTTGGGCTGTTTTTTAAATTTACAATCATAATTTAAAACATTGTGAGATGTACGACATTGTCGTCATCTCGGTGCAGAATAACTTAATATAATATTAATAATAAATGATCCATATTTAACAAATTTTTAGTCGAATTTTGATTGTTATGAATTTTAAATTTCAGTGGAAAATGGCTTGTTCATTAGAATATTAATATGGAACAACCCCCTGTCTTATCAATTCTTCTTGGTACTTTCTTTTATAGATACCATGAGGGTCGTATTTGGCTTCGAGCTCTTCCCACCAATGTGGTTTGTTGACAATCAGATATTGGATAACCTTTTTTGTACCCTCCCTTTGTTTTGTGTTACATTTTGAGCAACCAGTTTGCAGGGCATCTCCGATTAATCCTGGAAAAAGTAAATAAGAATATAATGATAATTAATGTATTATAGTATTTTTAGTGATATGTTATACAAGTTGGACCTCTAACATAACTGCTGTGCAAATGCAGTCCAAAAATTCCAACAACCATATTATATCAACTTAAACAGGCTAAAATGAGTCGTAGGCTAAAATAAAACTTAACCAAAAACTGTTGTTGTCCTTACTCGGTGAAACCGTTCTATACAAAATACAAACTTTTGTATAGATTTGTAATTAAATGTGTGTTTAGGAAAAGGCAAAAAAATGTTTTCAAAAATTTACCAAAAACCTTCAACGAAAAATGGAATGAAAATGTTTTTACGAAAAATTTACTAAAAAAAGCTTTCTCTAAACATCAACCTGGACAAAATCACAAAACCATTACCATCAAGGAACTGATATACCCAACGTTTCTTCAATTAAGCCACGTCGAAACGTATCAATTTGCTAATGAGGAGAGTCTGACTTTTGAATTTTGAAAAAAATTATTCAAAACGAGCGGAACTAGCATTCCAGGGACCCATATCCCAGGTCAGTTTCAAAATTTACACGTATGACTTTTATTGGATAGGTTATTCTTACAAATGATTGACTCATCTCTACAGACCAGTAGCAAAATAGTGGAGATTTATTCTGACCGAAAAGTTTACATCCGAGACCAACATTGCAAAATATGTGTGCCTAGAACAATAAATCAGGGTATTTTACAAGGTTCAATTTTAAGTCCAGTTTTTTTATGTGTATGATTTGTGGGGCGATTCAATAACTCTCCTCCAGTATGCAGACGATATTTGCGTATACCCTCACCAGATCATTAAAAACAATTATGACTGCTATCAATAGTTGGCTCTATGAGAAAAAGTTTTTCCTCGCTCCACAAAAATCATGAGTCATGATCTTTACCAAACCTATGCCCAGCCTCACAAAGCTCAACTAAATATTAAACGTCCGGTTAGTTAATCAACGCTTAACACAACCAATCACAGCTTCAAAATATTTCGTTGTCATGGCAAAAACCCGAATCATAGTCTGTGATTGGTCGTCTGTGGCCTTGATTAACCAACCGTCCGTTAAATATTTAATCACGTTATTAGCCTAGATGGATTTTAGATCCCATCTCTGACAACTATATATATATATATATATATATATATATATATATATATATATATATATATATATATATATATATATATATATATATATATATATATATATATATATATATATATATATAAATTCCTTGCGGTTTGTCTACCGTAAACATCAATTGAATTACAAAATTTTCATTTATGAACTTGAAAATTTAATTGGAAATGCACTGTTGCTTACTGGTGATGTTGTCATTTGTGGCGACATTAACGTTGATTTACTAAAAGTCGATTGCATGAGCCGGCCTATAATCCTTTGCTGAAGGAAATTGGTTTCAGACAACTGATAGAAGAGCCAACGCGAAAGGGCGCATTACTGGACCATATATTGGTACCAGACAATAACCTTGTAATAGCATCGGGTGTTTAGGTGTCTGATGTATGATATGGTATATTGTGTGTTAAACGTGAGAAAGACTAGCCGGAAGCCAGTTATTGTGACAGGCCTTGATTACAAACATCTCAATAATGACTCATTTATGGCTGACCCAATGTTCTCGAATTTTGATGGCATTTATTACACGGGAGATATTGATGAAAAAATTGCAATACTTACCAACACTATTACTGGATTGTTTGACAAGCATGCCCCTTATATAATGAAGAGAATTACTAGGATACCGCAGCCTTGGATAACGGATAATATAAAAATACTCATGTCGCTGAGAGATAAAACTAAAGTAAAATGTCGTAGGTCTCTCGCTGTGGGGGACTGTGATTACTACAAGTCTCTGAGAAATTTTACCAGCGCCACTAAAAGTGGTAAATAATATATATATATATATATATATATATATATATATATATATATATATATATATATATATATATATATATATATATATATATATATATATATATATGTATATACATATAGTTCCATACCGAGTCTATTGTCTAGTTTCACAAAGCGCGATTAAATATTTAACGCACGGTTAAGTAATCAAGGCCACAGAAGACCAATCATAGACTATAATTCGGGTTTTTTCCATGACAACGAAATATTTTGAAACTGTGATTGTTTGTGTTGAGCGTTGATTAACTAACCGGCCGTTAAATATTTAATCGAGCCTTGTGAGATTAGGCATAGGTCTCATAAATAAATAAATAAATATATATATATATATATATATATATATATATATATATATATATATATATATATATATATATATATATATATATATATATACATTGATGCAGCAGGTGAGTTACGGCAATGAAAAATATGATAATAATGAATACATATTATGAAATAAACACTGACGCAGCAAGTGCATTACGGTAATAAGAAATGAGTGCAAACTAGACCCCCTAGAATCCATATACGGGTTTGGTTTAGGTTTTTATCTGCTTACATATATACAGGGTGACACATTTCTATGGTAAAGCGAGACGAGAAAAAATTTTATACGTTAATTATAGGGTGTCTTGAACAGAATTGTGTAAAATTATTTTGACAATCCTGCGGTTGCCCAAAACTCGTTGGTGATAACTACAATTTTTTTCTCGAACACCCTTATTTCATTGAATTTTTGCATTTTTATTAAATGCTTTAAATTTCAATAACTTAATTTGCTATTAACCTAAAGTTTGTTGGCTAGGAAACCAGATTTCTCGGAAATATTTTAAGTTTATTTTTGGAAAATGTTTGTACATTTTCAAACAATAACTTATTTTGATAAAATATGGTTCATTATTCGATATATATATCGTATGAAATATTATTTATGTAAATAAAAAAGGTAGGTATCACCAATGACTTATGGGTCACCTGTGATTGACCAAATAATTTTATGAGATGCAGATCAAGACGCCCTGTAATTCCATATACAACTTTTTCTCGTATCTTGTACAACAATTATATTAAGCTTATGACACCCTATATTTAACGAATATAATTTTTTCTCGTATCTTGTATAATAACAATTACATTGAGCTTTACCGTAGAAATGCGTCACCCTGTATGTATGTAAACAGATAAAACTGAAACTAAACCCGGATCTGGATTCTAGGAGGCCTAGTTTGCGCTCGTTTGAAGAAATCTTTTTAAAATTGAAAGGTCGCGGTCTCCTCATTTTGTATTTGTTTCAGGTTCTTTGTCTAAATGTTGCAAATTTTGACGTTTCAAATCGCGATTTTGACGTTTTGAGGAAAACCACATTAATCCCCATAACTTTTTTGTCTTTAAACTTACAGCTGTAAATTTTGCTACATGGTTCATCATTTACAATACAAATACGCTCGCCAAATTTGATTGCCCTTACTATGTTATTTCTGGAGTTTTTTGTTGTTGAAAGAAAACACAACATTTTCCAGAAAAAGCGTGATTAATTTTTCTGGCTAACGAACTTGTGCAATCAACTTGCAAAAGGAAGGTACTCAGAAAATTTGATCGAAATTATTTTTCGAGTTATCGGTGTGATGCATGTGTGTATCACACACAGGCACATATACATATATATATATATATATATATATATATATATATATATATATATATATATATATATATATATATATATATATATATATATATATATATATATATTAATAATAAAGTTTATTTTCAACGAAATAACATACAAAATATGGTACAAAATGAATATATATATAAAAAAAAGTTTTCTGCTATATAATAATGTAATATATATATATATATATATATATATATATATATATATATATATATATATATATATATATATATATATATATATATATATATATTTAAAATTGAAACTGACCCGATGGGTTCTAGGGGACTAGTTCGCGCTATTTGAAGAATTTTTTTCAAAATTCAATAGTCGGGATCTCCTCATTAGTGAATTTTTTAAGAAAGTTCACTAAAACACAATTACTAACAGACAACTAACTTTTCTTTATCAGTAGCTGTCGCTAAACTGTAATTAATTGAATACATTATTTTCTGTTTTATTTAATAATATTAAGCAAATAAGATTGTGCAAAATAAAGATTAAGACGTCTATGGGACGCAGACCTAATAAAAGATGATTTATCTTAGAAAAAACGAGTACTTACTTTTAAGTTCAGCACCATCTCTGGTGCATCTTCCTCTGCCCAAAAGGCAGTTAATATAATTTTTCATCAACCGCTCGTTTCTCAGGATTTGATCCAAGTCTACGTCATCGTATTTATTGATATATTGATAGGGCCTAGCAGCCATAACAACTCCAAATGAGAGCATCAAAAAATATATTAGCAATTTCATTTTACACAATTTTCAAACACCTTCTTGTAAAGGCAAATGATATTTTACATGTGAAGAGACACCTCAGAAGAATTTATAGAGGGGACTGAATCCTCAATCTCGGGTCACTCACACTTGCTGTAGAGCTAATACCTTGCATGAATATAAAAACTATGTAAATTAACAGTAAATCACATCTTAAGCCAAGAGTACTTAATCTCATTCCTATCGTTCCTCGACTTCTTCAACTCTCGTCTTGACAAATTATCGCACTGACACACATGGTTTTATCCAAAAGATTTGAAACATAATTACTTTTACAAAAATAGAGAATCGCTAAAAAGGCCGAGACGCAGCAAGCGCGTTATGGTAGCGAATTTTCATAAAAATATTTAAAATCACCCCAAACCATAAAATAACTAGTTTCAGAAATAAAAATTTGGTAAGAGCCTCTCTGGTTCAGTGATAAGAACGTGTGCCTCTGAACCGAAGAGAACTGGGTTCGATCCCACGGTTCTGCCTCCACTTTTTGAGTGCATGCTGTACAATTAACACCAACCAGGGCTGTGGCACTGTATTTGAGCAAGTTGAAGGTCTGCATGGTCCGCCCTTCGGAGGGGTGTAAAGCCGTCGGTCCCTTGTCCATGCGATGTTGGACATGTTAGATATTCCTACCCCCCTTACAGAAACGCTGGGGTTCGGCAAAATTTCCTGGATAGTGAGGTAAAACTGCTCCCTTGCGTCGATGATTGGCCATAGTAGCAGTAAAAAAGCGACGTTAAAGAAAAAAAAAACACACACACACTTAAAAATTTGGGTAGATATAAAATTTGTTTTGAAAATGCCGGAAAATTTTAATATCTTTCAAAAAACAACGTTATTTTAGTATAATTCTGAGTTATATCCTTTGTAGAGAGTAGTACTAGTATATTTTAAGTTTCTAGCTTTATAGAAAAATTTAGTTATAGGCAATTACCTTGTTTTCTTCAGGAGACTACAAGGGTGATCAAGATTCAGGAATTTTTGATGATGTTAACAGATTATTTAATTGACCAAAAAATTTTTTGATACATTTTTTTACAAAATTAACGAAAAAATGTTTTCCCTCAAAAATTCCCCATAACGTGTTACCGAAAAATCCGCAAAAAAATATATAAAATTGAAACTGACCCTGGATATGGGTTCTAGGGGACTAGTTAGCGCTATTTGTAGAATTTTTTTCAAAATTCAATAGTCGGGATCTCCTCATTAGTGATTTTTTTAAGAAAGTTCACTAAAACACAAACTAGTAACAGAAAGTTAAGCTCTAAAGACATATTTCGACAACTAACTTGCCTTTATCAGTAGCTGTCGCTAAACTGTAATTAAGTGAATACATTATTTTCTGTTTTATTATTATTATTTGTTTTATTTGAACCGAAGAGAACTGGGTTTGAACTATATACGACTATTCGCCTTCTATGCTCGCTTTTCAATACTTACTGCTAACTCGCTTAATACTCTATGATCACTTATTCTACACAACACTAATTCAATACTGAACTGACTCACTCTATGTACCGTTCGTCTATTTATACTCTCCATAGAGATTCTAGACCTTTTGCACTTTTCTACACCTGTCACTTCTGGTCCCTTCTAGAAATATCACTCCAGACTGTTCGCTGTTACCAACACATTACCATAGAGGAAACAAAGTCCATAAACCTAATTCTCATAGACAAATGTGACACTGCCCCCCTCTTATATTCGATCGTCCCGGTCGAATTCTGACATTTCTTGGTATGGCGTAAGTGCATATGGACCATCTTCATCTTGCTCTTCGGGCTCCTCTGAATTCGATAGACAATGCCATTGATCCTTTTTACCACCTTATAGGGTCCTTCCCATAATTTCTGTAGTTTCGGTGACCGTCCCATACGTCGTACTGGATTGTAGAACCACACACGATATCCTTCCTTAAAACCAGCCTAATTAGCCTGCACGTCATAACGGGTCTTCAAGCGGTCGCTTTCTACTCGTATATGCATTCTGACAGCAGAGTGGACGGCTTATATTCTTATTTCCAAATCTGTTATGTATTCATCGGTTGACCGTGGAACATCTGTGGGTTTTCAAAATATGAGATCAGGAGGAAGTCTTAACTCTCGCCCAAAAACCACGCTGGCTGGTATATGTCCGGTAGTATCATGTACAGCCGAGCGATATGCCAGTAGAAATGATGGAATGTGCCGGTCCCAATCCGTTTGATGTTCATTGGCAAATAATCTTAAGTGGGACTCCAAAGTAGCATTGAATCGTTCCACCACTCCGTCAGATTGAGGGTGCATGGGTGTAGTTCTGGTTTTTCTGATTCCCATAAGCTCACAAACCTTCTGAAATACAGCCGACTCGAAGTTGCGTCCTTGGTCAGAATGGAGCTTTAGTGGTGCGCTAAATCTGCAGAAAAACTCATTCACCAATACTTCTGCAACGGTGGTGGCCTCTTGATTCGGGACCGCAAACACTTCTGGCCACTTGCTAAAATAATCCATGGCTACAAGCATATAGCGATTTCCTGCGTCTGTTCTAGGGAAAGGACCAGCTATGTCGATTGCAATTCCTTCGAAAGGGGCTCGCACGTTGTACTGCTTCATTCGCCCCCTGGTTTTTGATTTAGGCCTCTTACTGGATGCACACGCTGACCTTTTCCAAAGTTTCTCTTACCCCTAAATGGCCTCCACCTACCCCGCCATGGATCTCCTCGATTACCTCGATAACTCTTGGCCGCGGAAGGATGATTTTTTTCAATATGCGGGTTCCATCCCCTGACTCCCAATTCCTGACCAGAAGATTACCTTCGATTTCAGTGGAGTCCCACTGTGCCTAGTAACTTTTGGTGGCAACGCTTTTATCACTAACTTCTAACCAAGTGGGTCTTTCTTACCATTGAACCAACGAGGCTCCAACGGCTCTTATCTAAAGCTCGCCTAACCAGCTTCTAAGACAAGAAACGGTTTAACTGGAAAAGGCAGTCCAGATAATCATTTTTACAGTCTTCCAAAGCAGTAATGGCCTTAAAGTCACTTATGTTTTGTTTGTTCACATTTTTATGATATTTATGTTTCTTAGAGAGTACCTACAATCTGAAATACAAGCACAAGCTATAAGCTACAACATGTTTATTTTAATATTTGTTTGGAGTTTGCAGTGTATGACATTGTTCTTTTGTTTTAGTATTACATGTATCATGTTCTTAACTTAGACAAATAAACTAATTGATTTACACAATTTTATTGAACGTATAACTTCAGCGAAACTGCAGTTATACATATAATAAAATAGTGTAAATCAGTTTGTTTACGTATCTAAGTTGACAATGGATTTACACCAAGTATCGGCCTCCACAATATCATATAATGTTCTGATTGTTACCCATGTTTTATTAGTATTGTATTTAGCTATACCATAACTTATTTTATCCATCAATAAACGCATTTTACAGTTTCTTAGGAACCTCGGTGGTTCAGGGGCAAGAACGTGTGCCTCTGAACCGAAGGGTACTGGGTTCGATCCCAGGGTACTCCTTTCACTTTTTCAATACAAACTGTAAAATTAACATCAACAGAAGTTCTGGCATTGTATTTGAGCAAGTTGAATGTCTGCACGTTCCGCCTTTCGGAGGGGGCGTAGAGCCGTCGGTCCCGTGTCCATGCGATGTTGGGCACGTTAAAGATCCCTACCCTCCTTACAGAAAGGCAGGGGTTCGGCAATATTTCCAGGATAGTGAGGTGAAATTGCTCCCTGGCGTCGGTGATTGGACATAGTCGCGGAAATAGGCCGATGTTAAAGAAACACAGTTTCTTCTATATATTTATCAAAAAACATTTATATGAGTATATGTATCGATATATTTATTCAAATATATCAGTTATATCAATTGAGCGTTTTGATATATCATATGATTCAAAATATCAATATATTTCAAAATTTTTCCATCCCTAATTGACACGCATCTTTAACGCTGGGGTAGCTACTTATATTTGGATTTCACATGTCATTAGAAATACTTAACTCAACAGGACTGTCAATTTGAAGTGTCATCTGGCCATTTTCAAAACAATTTGTCAATTAAACATTAAAAAAAATATATGAAAATGCGCTGTCATAACGTACTTGCTGCATCCAAACGTTTACTACTTGTTTTATATGGTTCGTTCGTTTATTAAATCATTGACTAAAAAAAGAAAAATGTTCGGGACGCAGCAAGTGCATTATAGTAGTGAATTTTCATAAGAATTGTACACTGTTAGTAAGGTACATTATTAAAACTAATTCTTTAAATTTAAATGGGCCTGGGAGACCGGCTTTAGAGGTTCCGGTTAGCGATTATTTGAATAAGTTTCTATTTTCTATGGAGCCAGAAAATTATAGTTTGGTATATATATATATATATATATATATATATATATATATATATATATATATATATATATATATATATATATATATATATATATATATATATATATATATATATATATATATATATATATATATATATATGTAAGTACTGCAAGTCTCTTTAAAAAAAAATTCATTAAAGTCACAAAAGTTTTCAGAAAAGAATTAATTATTTACAAAGAGAATGTACCTGCCAAATCATAAATATGGCAGTTATTTTTTTTAAATTGCTTGGATGGTTTTGTTTCAGTCAACCCAATCATACTAGTTTTTGCAAACAAAACAACAAGAAATGTTTTTTAAACCAACTTGTAGTTATCCGCGAAGCTCATTATGGTATTTTTCTTTAATTTAGTACCCACGGTGCGTTTACATAGATGTTACTATGGCTCAAGATTGAAGATTCTAACTTAACAGGAAAATTTTATTTTACAAAAATTCTCTACCATAATGTATTTGCTGCACCCAGACCTTTTTCTGCACCTATTCACTTTTGCTGTATCCACACTTGTTGATGTAAATGTTTGGTGTGCTGTTTTTTACACTGGGATAATTGGGCCATATTTTTTTGAGCGGAATATGAACCAGTACAGTTATCAGGAAATGCTGGAAAATAGTCTTCAAGACCATTTGCATAACATGTCACTAGAAGATAGACAAACAGCATACTTTCAGCATGACGGCCATCCAGCACATGCAACAGGAATCGTTCGAGAATGGTTAGACCGCGAATTTGCTGGGCGGTGGATTGGTCGGTATGGGCCAATATCTTGGCCTCCCAGAAGTCCCGATCTTACCTTAATAGACTTTTCTTTATGGGGCTATCTCAAACAGAAAGTCTACGCGTCTCCATTAAACAACGATCTTGATTTGTTGAAACTAAGGTTGAGAGAGGCAATTGACGGTATTCCAATTCAACATATTCAAAATGCCTACAAAGCATTTACTAAACGGGCTGAGTTATGTGTATCGGTTGGTGGCAGCACACTTGAATAATTTCTTTATTTTTCGTTGTTCGTTTTGATTTTTGTTAGCAATTAGCGTTTTGTATTTTACTAATAAATTATTATTTAACATTGCATGGTTACTTACTTTGCGCAACTGCGTTCAGAAAACCACAGGTAAAAAGCTCCATGTTGATAGGGAAAAAATTACATGAATGCTTCCACTGTAGGTTTGGTGAAGTTTATGGTTTAACGGTCTATGCATTTTTGCATTTTTTATCAAAATATGATGCATGTTTGTAAGAAAAAAAAATACGGATGCAGTAGGTGCGTTATGGTGGCGAATTTTCGTTAAATGCTTCAAATTTGAATAGCTTAATTTGCTATTAACCTATAAGGTTGATCAAGAAACCAGTTTTTTCGGGAACACTTTAAGCCTACTTGCGGAAATTTTTGTGCATTTTCAAACAATAAAGTTATTTTGATGAAACATGGCACATTGTTTCTACTATGTAGGTTATACTGGTAAGCAAATTTGGTGCTTGGTTTCTTAAAAAAACATATTTGCTATTAAAAACATTTTAATGAAAATTCACTACCATAACGCACTTGCTGCGTCCAGACTTTTTATGATTTAAGACTTTTATAGATTAATGTTATCTTATGTATTTACTATTTTAATGTCGTCAGCAGCAAACTTGTGTTTATGTCAAAAATAATTAATAGTTTTACAACGACTCATATGTAATGCTAAAACATTGCCATCGCTTTAGTAATTTTCTTTCATGGTACATGATAGCGGTAATGGATTATTGTAATTTAATCAAAGTCCTGTCGATAATTTATATTTTATGCAGGTATAAATACTTGCGAATTTATATGCTTAAGGTTTACGACACTATTGTAAGTTTCGAATCAAGTAATAAAACACTGGTTAAGTAAACCTGTGTATTATCATACAGACAAAAGATGGGGTTGTGCGTTTTGGTACTTGCTGTGTGTGCTCTCTTTGCTTCAAGCTTTTCAAAACCTGTTGACGAAGAAAAATATACAACAAAATATGATAATGTAGATGTCACACAAATATTAGAAAGTGATAGACTGTTGTCAAACTATATTAATTGTTTAACAGATAAAACTGCATGTACCCCGGAGGGTAAAGCGCTAAAAAGTAAGTATAGAAGCCGTGTTGAAAATTTATGTACGCTTCTTTCATATTTTAAGCTTCATTTAACATAATTTATAATTTAATTTTCTAATGGCTTAAAATATTCAGTAGATAAAAATAGAGGAGGTCGCAGTTTCCAAATGTTACTACCCGGCTTTCCACCATCCTCCCACCTTAAATAATATACAGTGTGTCCCAAACTGGATGGGAATGTATTGATATCTCCGTTATTATTAGAGATTGGGAGACGGTTAAAATAGCAATTTGTAGAATTTCATGCTCGTTCCAAACATGACTTGTATTTTGTCCTACTTATTTTGGTTTCCGAGTTATTTTGAAAAAACAAGATTTGTCGATTTCTTTGTTTTTCAATATCTAAATGGGCGTTGATCTAAAATATCTAAGACGTGCACATTATTAGGATACTTTTACAGAGTAATCTTTTTGTGATATTCTGAGCTTTGGATTGTAATTTGTTTTTGAGCTACAGGTATCAACGTTTGTTTTTATTATGGCAGCCATATTCGATTTTTTTCTCATGTGATAGCCTGTGAAAAGAGCTTTCCAATGATGTACAACATCCTTGAGAAATCTTGTAATTGCACTGACAATTTTGAGAAAAACCGTTATGAGGATAGTATGCTATGAAATCCAATACCAGAAAACAAATGACAAAAAAAGTGTTTAAAAACAGTAGGCCATGGAGGCTAATAATAGACTTCTACTTTTAACATAATTTTCCGTAATGATTCACATTCATATGTGAAACAGCTTAATAACGAAACCCGGCAATAAAAAATATTAACCTAAACTCCACAAAACAACACAATTACAAACGAAACTCAGCAAATAATAAAATAGAAACATAAAAATACACTAAACAAAAGATTGTTCAATATGGCCACAGTTTTGTTCAATGCGCTTTATACATCTTTTTGAAACATGCCGGCAAACTCTGGTGACCGTCTTTCGGTTAATATGATTGATAGTTTCCGTGACTCTCTTTCGTAATTCATTGATATTTTGTGGTGGATCGAATTTATTTATTCCACGTACACAGAAAACCTCTTCAGCCACAGAAAAGCCCTGGTTCTCTAAATTATGTAACAAGGCCAGACTTGAAAAGGTCAAAGCTAACAAAACGCTTCTACACAATCCCAGTCAAGAAAACCGTCAAGCATTTAACGACGCAAGAAATCGCTATGTCCGCATTCTATCTGACGCAAAAAACTCGTTTAATAGCCACATCAAAAACAAAGTCCTCTCCAGCTCCCACAGCAGCAAACCCTTCTGGACTCTTGCTAAATCTATTGGGAATGATTTCTGCAAGAGCACGTTCCCATCTCTTGTTTCAGGCGATGCAATTGTTTCTACCGCCCTGGGCAAGGCTAAACTTTTTGTCTCGTTGTTCGCCGGCAATTCTACTCTCAACCCACCTCAAAATGTTCAGCCACCAATAGTTTTCAATGTCGCGCATAAAATGACGGATATCATTTTCAAAACTAAAAAGGTGCGAAAGATGCTCTCTTCTCTTAATACCAGGAAAGCCTCTGGCCTTGAAGAGATTCCAGCAATTGTTCTCAAAAAATGCGCATCAGAAATTGCTCCTGTCCTGACTCGTCTGTTTCAGACATCTTACAATAGAGGCATATTCCCTAGTAACTGGAAAACTGCTCGAGTACAACCGGGCCCCAAGAAAGGATCCAAAACGCTTCCTGGAAACTACAGGCCTATTTCTCTCAGTCTTCTCAAAAGTGATGGAAAAGTATATAAACATTGAATTACAAAAATTTCGTAAAAACACAATCTAGCCCACGACAGGCAGTATGAATTTCGTCAACGCAGATCAACTGCCGACCTCCTTTCTTTTGTCACCCATTCTTGGAACAAGTCTATGGAACTACACTGTGAATCCCAGATTGTCGCTCTAGATATATCCAAAGCATTTGACCAGGTCTGGCACGCAGCGCTACTTAATAAACCTCCGGTCTATGGCCTACCACCAAAATTCTGTACCTGGACAGCAAATTTCCTCTCTACCCGAAGTATTTCTGTTGTCGTGGTCGGCCATTCCTCTAAACTGTATCCAATTAATGCAAGAGTCCCACAAGGTTCAGCTTTAGCCCCTACTTTGTTTCTTCTCCACATCAATGACCTCCTTTCTAGGACATTCAACCAAGTTTACAGTTACGCGGACGATAGCACCCTCCACTCAAATATAAAATATTCTAAGCCTGTCTTTTTAGCCCAATTAGATTAGGATCGCAGACTCATGGAGGCTTCTGTCTCTGTTGATCTCCAAAAAATATTAGACTGGGGAAGTAGAAATCTTGTACAATTCAACTGCACCAAACCTCAGTCTTGCTTTCTATCTCATAAGAGATACACCAGCTCTAGAACCATCACAATGAACAACCAATTTATTCAAAGTAATAAGTCGTTTTCACTTGTTGGCATTTCTGTGGATCGAAATCTCAGTTAGCACCACCATGTCACATCAATTGCAGAAGCGATTGCTAAGAAATAAGGTTTACTCTTCCGGGCTCGCAAATACTTTTCACCAGCTAACCTCCATACCTTATATACTTCACAAATAAGGCCAAACATCGAAAACTACTCCCATATCTGGGGTGCCGCTGCCGCTTCTACACTCGCTATCCTAGACTTCATTCATAAGAGAGCTATACGTCTCATCGGTGGCCCTACCCTCACCCAAACGCTGCCATCCCTTGTCCACCAACGTGCCATTGGTGGTTTATAGATATCTGCACGGGCACTCCTCAGAGGAGCTTTCTTCCATAGTTCCTCCACCTGCTGCCCCAACAGAGGGGAACAGAGCGAATGCACCCTTTTGCTGTCCAGGTCGCCAGACATGGAAATCTTGTTATGCCCGCTCTTTTGTTGCGAGGACTTCCAAGTTGTGGAATTCCTTGCCGGCACATGTTTTTCCTTCTCCTCCGAACCTCCAAACCTTCAAGTCCAGAATTAACAAATTGTCTCTTTCCTCCTTGTCGACACCCACGGTACGATAGTATTTAGGTTGTAAGCCCTCGTGGTGTGTTGTTGAAATATACAAAAATGGTTACTACCACAGGGCGACGTCACCCTTAGATTTCGATGATTATGATGATTAACAATATCTTTGCTAGGTGTATCTGTACACTTGCTGTCTTTTGCTAATTGCATATCTGCATTTTGGCCGTTTTTGAAGTAGTTATCATTTTACTGTTCACAAACTCACAAAACTTGGATCTTTTAAGAAACGAGAAATAAAAGGTAATAGTTTTGGTGTACAGGCTCTACCCTACATATGTGATACATGCGGCAAAATATCTCAAAATTGCAATTTCAGTATGTCCATTGTTTACGACTGGTTTAATTCTCTGCACCTTTGCTCTGGGGGATCCAAAATTTCTGAAGTTTTCAATAAATTCGATTTGAATTTGGTGTTGGTTTCGGGTCTGTGGATATCGGTTCGCAAATGTTTCACACATGTTCTTGAAATAATTTTGTTATATGGCCCAAAAATAATAAATAAATTTAAACAATCGTCATTTGTATAATGTAAACATCCTTGCAAGATTGTTTGAAGCAATTAAAAAGTACATGACATTAATTTAGCATCTGCCTGACAGTTGTATTGAAAATGTCATCATGGCCAACTAAATTGAGATCAAACGGCCACTATTGTAACAGAAAAATATAAAATTGTTAGTATTTCGAAAAGTAACGTTTTTTTTAAATTAACAACCTCGTTCAAAATTTCACTGGTTTTAATGCGGAATAACCAAAATAGAGGCTTTCTATTTGAAAAACTCAAGTTTGAGCAGATTTTCATCTTAATATTGTAACTCCTTTTTCGGACATTCTGTATCAATAAATTCAATAATTTGATTCGAAAACTGTTAGACTACGTCCTCATCTACAAGGTGGGTAATCCAAAGTAAATAATTATGTCGTGTGTATGAAGAAAAATGATTAATATGTTCCGGTCTGAAAACGTCAGTTTTAACATAGAAGTTCGAATATCTCAAGAAGAAGAAAACTTAGTTATATAACATTATACACAAAAAAGATTGATTATTTTAAGCGTTATCTCAAAATATCATAATATATAAAATAAGAAGGTTGACACCTACTTTCGGCATAACCGGAAATACCACTAGTCTGAAAATATTTTAGTGTGAGTGTCCCCCAATTGCATCAGCACAGCACCAAATTTTGATATTTTTTCTGGTGATGGTTTTCCCATAATCAATCGATGCAACTCCCGGTGGTTCACCTATATACCGTTGTGTTTCACTTTTATAAAAAAATGTTTAAGCCTAAAATTATCCGGTAAATTATTTGCTATGACGGCATCCTTAAACTTTTTCTAAGTGTCGTTTCGGTTACTTATGGCCAACAGCTTTCGTTTTTATTAATGCCACTTATGCTGTATGTCTTATTTTGCTTCGACGTATCTTTATGGATAAGGTTTTGATTATAGACGGAGAGCCAGAGGTGAAAAAATTCTCTGAATTTACAAAAGCTGGTTTTTTTAAAGGTAATTAGATATGCTGTGCACGTACACATATTCTGGTCAGTCAAGCGAATCTTAGAACAGGTTCCACAGGTTCGCCAACAAATATATCGTTTTTACCGGGGTAATAAAATGAATTTACAAAAGCTGATAATTGTTATACAGATTCTATATTGTGTAACAATAAAAGTTATGTCAGTCAGTCAGCTGCATACCGGAACAGAGCTGATCAGTCAGTTCGAATGTGTGTATGAAAAATAAATAATGTGCAATTTATTTACAAAGCTTGGAAATTTTTTTGTGGGTATATATTGATCTGCTAAACATTAAAAAAATAGTCAGTCAACTGTTCTGTAGAACAACGCCCGTCAGTCAGCAAAAAAAGATATAAAAATTTCGTGGGTGCCGGCGGCGTTACAGGCGGCATGCTCGCTCTTCTCCTCGCATTATCGATCCCGTCTTCAACTGCTCTTCTCTAGCACAAAAACCGTTAAATTTTGCCAGTAGAAGGCCTTCGATGGTGAGGCAAATGTCCTCTCTCCCTCAATGCCACCCAGGTAATAAAGGTAAGGTACACGAATCCTAGCTATTGTGTACGAAAATTCGGGTTCTTATTCACGCTGTGCGCTTTTTAGTATAATCTTCCAAATATATTCGCGTAAAATTTTATTTATAAAGACATTAAACTATATTAAATAAAGAAATAAATTGTCTGTTAACGTTATTAATATAGTTATATGTTTGAATAAAACAATAAATTACTAATTTATAATTACAACTTATAATTTCACATAGTTTTCTGATATTTTAAATAATAATAATGGGAGGAGAAGAGCGAGCATGCCGCCTGTAACGCCGCCGGCGCGCACGTAATTTTTATATCCCTTTTTTTCGCAGACTGACGGGCGTTGTTTTACAGAACAGTTGACTGACTATTTTTTTAATGTTTAACAGATCAATATATACCCACAAAAAAATTCCAAGCTTTCGAAATAAATTGCACATTATTTATTTTTCATACACACATTCGAACTGACTGACCAGCTCTGTTCCCGTATGCAGCTGACTGACTGGCATAACTTATATTGTTATACAATATAGAATCTGTATAGCAATTATCAGCTTTTGTAAATTCATTTTATTACCCCGGTAAAAACGACATTTTTGTTGGCGCACTTGTGGCACCTGTTCTAAGATTCGCTTGACTGACCAAAATATATGTACGTGCACAGCGTACCTAATTAACTATAAAAAAAATCAGCTTTTATGAATTCAGATAAATTTTTCACCTCTGGCTCTTAGACTATTAGCTTTAGCACGCTTATATTCCAGAAGACAATAAATTGTTGCGCTAATTTTAAAGTGAACTCTGTAAATTAATTTTAAATGGTTAATTTACTTTTAAAGCGTAACTGGTGTGTTGGTGAGAAATAAACACATAATAATAAAACAGTTAACTGTAAATAATAAGGTTGTCTATTAATTATTATAATTAAAAATTGTCTTCTTATTATTACAACAATTATAATTAACAATGCCATTTTTTTCATTTTAACATTTATGGTTTTAATAAACACAAGGCATTCTATATTGTTAAAGTGAAGCAATTGGATATAGCTATCGTAAGGTACTTTTTTTAGTAATGTTATTATGAATTTGCATCTTTGGTTCGACGCAAACACTCAGGCGATAATAGAATCCCGATTTCCAGATCAGTTATCTCTCAACGTATGGGCGGGCATGATTGGTAATTTTTTGAAGGGCCGTACTTTTTACCAGGAGAACTTACTGGTGCTTCTTATCGACATTTTCTTTAAAACATTTTGGTACCTTTTTTTATTTGAACAACACGCCACGAGGGCTTACAGCCTAAATACTATCGTACCGTGGGTGTCGACAAGGAGGAAAGAGGCAACTTGTTAATTCTGGACTTCAAGGTTTGGATGTTCGGGGGAGAAGGAAAAACATGTGCCGGCAAGGAATTCCACAACTTGCAAGTCCTCGGGACAAAAGAGCGGTCATAACAAAATGTGCTATGTCTGGTGACTTGGACAGTAAAAGCGTGCAGTCGATCTGTTCCTCTGGCAGATCTGTTGGGGGCAGCAGGTGGAGGAACTATGGAAGAAACCTGCTTTGAGCAGTGCCCGTCCAGATATCTATAAAAGAGAGAGGTCACCAACGGCACGTCGGTGGGCAAGGGATTTGCAGCCTTTAGGTCAGGGTAGGGTCACCGATGAGACGTATAGCTCTCTTCAAAATGGAGTCCAAGATAGCGAGTGTAGAAGCCACAGCGGCACCCCAGATGTGGGAGCAATATTCTAGGTTTGGCCTTGTTTGCGAAGTATATAAGGTATAGAGATTAGCTGGTGAAAAGTATTTGCGAGCCCGGAAGAGGAAACCTAATTTCTTAGCAGCCACTTCTGAAATTGATGTGACATCTTGTTGCCAATTAAGATTTCGATCCACAGAAATGCCAACAAGTGAAAACGACTCATTACTTTGAGTAACTTGGTTGTTCATTGTGATGGGTCTAGGTCTTGTGTATCTTTTATGACAAAGAAAACAAGACTGAGATTTGGTGGGGTTGAATTGCACAAGATTTCTACTTCCCCAGTCTAATATTTTTTGAAGATCTACGGAGAGAGAACCCTCCATGAGTCTGCGATCCTCATCTAATTGCGCCAAAGAGACAGGCTTAGAATATTGTATATTTAAGTGGAGGGTGCTGTCGTCCGCGGAACTGTGAACTGGGTTGGGATGTGCTAGAGAGGAGGTCATTGATGTGGAGAAGAAACAAAGTAGGGGCAAAGCTGAACCTTGAGGAACTCCTGCATTAATTGGATATAGTTTAGAGGAATTGCCATCCACGACAACAGAAATACTCCGGTTGGAGAGGAAGTTTGCTGTCCAGGTACAGAGTTTTGGTGGTAGGCCATAGGCGGGAAGTTTATTAAGCAGTGCTGCGGGCCAAACCTGGTCGAATGCTTTGGATATGTCTAGAGCGACAATCTGGAATTCACTGTGTAGTTCCAAAGAAATAAAAGAGGTCAGCAGTTGAGCTGCGCTGACGGAATCCATACTGCCTGTCGTGGATTAGACTGTGTTTTTCAAGAAATTTTAGTAATTCGGTGTTTATATACTTTTCCATCACTTTAGAGATGACTGAAAGGAGAGAGATAGGCCTGTAGTTGCTAGGAAGCGTTTTGAATCCTTTCTTGGGGACGGGTTGTGCTCGAGCAGTTTTCCAGTTGATAGGGAATATACCTCTATTGTAAGATGTCTGAAACAGACGAGCCAGGACAGGAGCATGTTCTGGTGCGCATTTTTTGAGAACAATTCCTGGGATCTCGTCAGGGCCAGAGGCTTTCCTGGTATTAAGAGAAAAGAGCATCTTTCGTACCTTTTTAGTTTTGAAAATGACATCCGTTATTTTATGCGCGACGTTGGGGACTGTCGGTGGTTAAACATTTGGAGGTGGGTTGAGAGTAGAATTGCCGACGAACGACGAGGCAAAAAGGTCAGCCTTGTCTAGGGCGGTAGAAACAATTTCATCCCCTGAGACAAGAGGTGGGAACGTGCTGTTGCAGAAATTATTCCCAATAGGTTTAGCAAGAGTCCAGAAGGGTTTGCTGCCCTTGGAGCTTAAGAGGACTTTGTTTTAGTAGTGGTTATTAAACGAGTTTTTTGCCTGAAAGAATGCGGACATAGCGGTTTCTTGCGTCGTTAAATGCTTGACGGTTTTCTTGACTGAGATTGTGTAGAAGCGTTTTGTGAGCTTTGACCTTTTCACAAGATTTAGGGAACCAGGGCTTTTGACTGGCTGAAGAGGTTTTCTATGTACGTGGAATAAATAATTCCATGCCAGCTTGGATAATTTCGGTGACGTTTTGTGAGATATCAGAGGGGTCAGGATGAGAGAAGCAGACAGACGCCCATGGAAATGAGGAAAAGTAATCTCGCATTTCGTCCCAGTTCGCAGAGTTGTAGTGCCAAACGATACGAGGGTGTGATGACTTTATGACCTCGGGTTGCATTGCGCAGGAAGCGGTGACCATACCATGGTCTGAGCGACCGAGGGGGGCGGTGACGTGACTGATACCTTATAGCATTCAGGATTTGTAGTAAGAAGGAGATCCAAGGGATTTGAGCTGTGTGTTGGGATGCGAGGAAAGTAAGTAGGTTGCTGAACCATATTGGCTAGAGAGTTGCAGACTGCAAAGGCCTCCGCTGCTCTCCCTTGTGGATCGGTTTTTGAATATCTTAGCCATTCCTTATTATGGATATTGAAGTCACCAAGAATAGTGACCCTGGAGGAAGGATATTCAGAAATCAGATGGTCGGTTTTTTCAGAAAGGTAGTCAAAGAGCTGGACAAAGTTGTTGTCACTGGTAAATGCAATAGATGAATTCAGTTGCAGCCTTGAGTGAGAGTTTTATCCAAAGTATGTCTTTTCTTCCAGCTTCTAAATTGGGGAGTCTGGTGCAGGGTAGATTGCTACGGACGTATGCGCACACGCCTATGTGCAATCTAAAGGAAGTAAGGAGCTCACACCCCGGGAAATTAAGGTGATTAGTGGCTGTTTTGGCACTTATTTGGGTTTCGGAGAGGAAAAGGAGTTGGGGCCTATTAGCCTGGAGGAAATGGTGGACAGAGTTCAGGTTAGAATTTAAGCCACATACATTGGAGAAGGATATGTTAAATCTTGATGCTGGCGCGTCCTGTACACCCCTCTCCCGGAGATCCGAATGGAGGGGTATTTTACCGCCGGAATATTTTGTACAAGGAGGAGTCATCATCATTTTTGCCTATAAGGAAAACCGACTCATACACCAGAACCGGAAACGTCGGTTGGGACTTCACCGGGGTGGTACCTCCTCGGGCGTCAAAAACCTTTACTATCACGTAAAGGAAAATTCCACTACCACCTGGACTGCGATAAGACGACGGATATAGTTTATGCATGATGGGGAGCCCCCCTAGTTTACTTGGATCGCTTTGAGTTTTTAAATCAACATTTGGCAAACAAGTGAATTTGACGAGGCACTGAACATCCGTGTCAGCCTTGGCCGGCTAAATCACTCGAATTGAGTCTCATAGACTTCCCCTTTGGGGGTAACTCAAAACATTGGTTTACCAAGATCCTGTTGAAAATGATGAGCACCTACGACAATGAATCACAATGGGTTTTCATACAAGCCACCTCTAGCATTTTGCCGCGTTCGAGATACTATAAGAAGGAGATTTTAAGCCTCTATTGTGCGTGAAGTTGGCGATTTTCAAAGAATTAATGTAATTGTAATTTTTAAATTTATAAAGTTATGAATTTTAAGTTGATTCTTTAATCATTTTTTAAAACCCTATATCTCGAAAACGACGGCCTAATGACCCTATGTTTATTTAACAAATTACCTTAGTTTACTCATATTATACGCTCATGGGTTTTCTGCGCGCAAATAGCAAACACTCTGTATGCATGTGTGTGTATCACACAACTTACAAAATATTCGGCAAATTTTAATGAAATTTGGCAGGTACCTTGCTTTCCTAAGTGACTTAACTAAGCGCGTTAACCAAAAAATTTTTTTGGGTTTTCTTTCGGAAAATGTTTGTATCTCTGACAAAGTTATGGCAACCAAAGTTGATACGCAGGTTTTATTTATAAAATATATGCTACATACCAAAAATCTTTCAGTTAAAAGAAAAACAAGTTGTAGGCATTTAATGACAAAAAAGATTGATCCTAGCAGAGGTCAGGTCAGGTGTGAATATTACAGGCAAATATTATAGCGAATTTTTGTAAAAAAAAAATTGCGTTATTTATTTCTATGAATATTGGCTACCATACCTCACTTGCTGCATCCATAATTTTCAGTTAATAGGTCATTATCATTTATATCTGGTGAATTCCTGTATAACATATGTGTTTTTAGGTGTAATTAAAGAAGCGCTGGAGACTGAATGTGAAAAATGCTCTGACGTTCAAAAAGTTAAATCAAAAGAAGTATTAGGACACTTGTTGACAAAGAAACCAGACATATGGAAGGAACTGGAAGAGAAATATGATCCTACCGGCATATTTAGAGTAAAATATCAAACTGAAATAGAGTCCGCTAAAGGCAGAAAATAATACCGATTATTTTGTTTAAATGATTTATAAAAGATCTGTAATATGAAGGTTACTTGTATAAACACAATATTTAATATATGATAGAAAAAACCTGCTTACAAAATATAAATTTTAGTGAATTTTCTTAGAAAAATTTCAGTAATGAGGAGATCCCGACTTTTTAATTTTGAAAAAATTTCTCCAATTGAGCGCGTCTAGGACCAATAGAACCCATATCCGGGGTCAGTTTCAATATATATATATATATATATATATATATATATATATATATATATATATATATATATATATATATATATATATATATATATATATTTGTGTGTGTGTGTGTTTTTTTAAGCTAGTTTAAGGTTAAGGGCAGGGCCGCAAGAAGACAACCGCATACACGTGTGTACGGTATATCCAGGTGATGATGGGAACACTCTAGATCAAAAAGCAAAAATACACGGAGTCACAACAGGCAACCAGTGCACATTTGCAGAAACATTAGGAACACCCTCAATTCGAGGGCAACAATCGAAATCGCCACGGAGGCACTGGTTGCCTGTTGTGACTCCGTGTATTTTTGCTTTTTCATCCATAGTGTTCCTATCATCACGTGGCTATACCGTAATGATGATAGCTAATAAGCTTGAAACACGTGTATGCGGTTGTCTTCTTGCGGCCTTGCTCTTAACTTTTCTCCTTGTGTAGCATGCAGAAATGCTGTGTTGAAAATCCTGTTATAAATTATATACAGGGTCGCTGATAAGTCTGGAAACGGTCGATTATCCGGGAAAATATACAAGGTGTCGAAAAAAGTTTTATACAAAAGTTTTTGGGTTCTTCAATGTCTACTAGGCGGTGATAATTTCATTTATACAGGGTTGGTCATACAGGCGTGGCACACCAATATTAATTTTTTTTTAATGGAACACCCTATATATTATTCGATATTTCAATCCTTCTCTTAATTTTGAGCAACATTTATCAGAAGCATGATGTACATAAACTCAATCGTTTCCGGGTAAAAAAATAAATAAAAATAAACGCTATTGTTTTTATAATCTATTGGATGAAGAACAAAAATAAATGAAAAGTAGAATATCTCTTGAAAACAATCTGTGAGTGTGAAAAGAACCGGTTGCGATGTTTTTAACATTGTTTGGAATCCTATTTTATAAGATGTTCAAAGTGTTCTCCATTGACCTCCTGACAATAATGAATTCGCTTAACAAAACATTGCACTGCATTTACAAGAGCGTTTTGAGGAATGTTATTAATTTCATGCACAATCCTTGCTTGCAACTCTTCAATATTCTGTGGTCTATTTTGGTAAATTAAATTTTTTACATAACCCCACAGAAAAAAGTCAAGCGGCGTCATGTCGGGAGACCTAGCTGGCCATTCAATAGTTCCCCTGCGCCCTATCCATCTGCCAGGAAAGGTTTGATTCAGATATTCCCGTACCTCAATTCCAAAATGAGGGGGTGCCCCATCCTGCTGAAACCATATTTCTTCCGCTGGTAGATTTGGGTCGTTATTGTTCGGAAATAATCGACTAACGTCTGGAACAATTGATTCTTGCAAAAGTGTCAAATATCGAGCAGAGTTCAAATTACCGTGTATAAAATAAGGTCCTATGATATGTCCACCAATAATAGCACACCAAACATTTACTTTTTGCGGTCTTTGGGTGTGAATTTGTTCCATCCAATGTGGGTTTTCGTCTGACCAGTACCTACAGTTGTGTCGGTTGACTTGTCCATTCAAGCAAAATGTAGATTCGTCGGAAAACAAAATGTGGTTGGCAAAGTTAAAATTTTGGCGTAACTTCTCCATAATAAGTTCACAGAACTCGATTCTGCGATCAAAATCGTCTTCACTCAGTTCTTGCAATAAATGAATTTTATATGGACGGAACTTTTCCCGCTTCGTAATCTTTTGAATTGAATATCGACTCATATTGTGATTTAAAGCCAATTGCTGTGCCGAAGTTTTCGGATTTTCCACCACATCCAATATTACATTCAAAGAATTTTCTTCATTTGTAACGGTTACTGGCCTTCCAGTTCTAGGTTTATCCTTGATACCGCCAGTTTCGTGAAAACGATGCAAAGTTTTCGAAACTGTGGATTTGGAGATCGATTCCCGCTCATTGAACATAATCACCACTTGAGCAAAACTTCGTGTTCTATCACCGTACCCTATCATCATTAAAATTTCGATACGTTCGGTTTCACTTAAACTTGCCATTTTGCACAAAAACTGTTGACACTAAATTACTAATGTTTCAAAACTGTTGACACTGAATGAATGTTTGACATTCGTTGTCCTGGAAACATTTTAAAACAAAAGAATAATACTGCGTTTCTTATGGGCATCTTATCTTATCTTGGGATTCCAAACAATGTTAAAAACATCGCAACCGGTTCTTTTCACACTCACAGATTGTTTTCAAGAGATATTCTACTTTTCATTTATTTTTGTTCTTCATCCAATAGATTTTAAAAACAGTAGCGTTTATTTTTATTTATTTTTTTTACCCGGAAACGATTGAGTTTAAGTACATTATGCTTCTCATAAATGTTGCTCAAAATTAAGAGAAGGATTGAAATATCGAATAATATATAGGGTGTTCCATTAAAAAAAAATTAATATTGGTGTGCCACGCCTGTATGACCAACCCTATATAAATGAAATTATCACCGCCTAGTAGACATTGAGGAACCCAAAAACTTTTGTATAAAACTTTTTTCGACACCTTGTATATTTTCCCGGATAATCGACCGTTTCCAGACTTATCAGCGACCCTGTATATATATATATATATATATATATATATATATATATATATATATATATATATATATATATATATATATATATGTATATATATATATATATATATATATATATATATATATATATATATATATATATATATATATATATATATATATATATATATATATATATATATCTGTGTGTGTGTGTGTCTATCCACCGGTAACTGAAAAAATAATGGACCGATTTTAATAAAATTCTGCTTGTACGTTCCTTTTATGAGTGTCTTGTATAAGTTCGTTAGCCAGGTATCTCAAAAAATAGAAAAGCTATGGTAATCAAATTTGGTACGTAATTTTACGATATTAAAAGGAAACTATATACCAAAATTTATATTTATATGTTAAAAGAAAAAATATATAAAGAAAATTTTTGGTTCCAGAGGATTTCTATGAAAATTCACTACCATAACGCACTTACTGCGTCCACACTTTTTATTATTGATGCGATTACAATTAGATAAAGTTATTTGTGAATTTTTGGCACGATCTAAATATCAGTAGTGTGGAGGATACAATGGTTACCGATACATGTTTTATACAAAAGTCCGTAAATGATAAGAAAAAATTCTGTGGGTTATACTACTCGAAAAATTAGTGACACAAGTTGCCCTAACCTTTTCTGGAAAACTGAAAAATAATGGAGTTACAGGGTCTTAAGGAAAATTTCAAATTTTTATTGATAACTTTTTTTGAGGTTAATCGATTCTGTTCAAATTTGATGCACCCTTATCTAAAGGCCGAAACTTCCCTTGACCAACAGATGGTGACCCATAATTTACTTGCTTGAATTTTTATCTCAACTCTAAAAATCCACGGTTAAAGAGAAGCATAAAATTTTCAAAAAAGATTTGCTAGTATTGATTAAACACGAAATTACTTAAATCGCATTGCCAATATTAATGGAGAGTGCTTTGCAAACATTCGCGGTATTTGCCTCAGAAACAATATTATGTGTCATAAGTTTTGACAAATAATAGTTTGCTATATTTTTATTATCATTACTACTATAAAATTATCAGCAATAACGGTTTTACATGCCGTAATTTTTTTATAACCTACTATAACTTGCAACATATAAGAATAACTTATTATAGCTCATAACAATTAAATATCATAATAAAGTTTTAAAGTGATGTCCTTCCCCCTTAACACATAAATCAATTATTCTTCTCAGAAAATTCCGGCGAACTCTAGCAAGTATTCCCGCTTTTTGCCTGATTACAGTCACCAATAAATATTTGCCTGAGATCTTCCACTGTATAAAAAAATCCATTGGATGCAAATCAGCCGATATCAAGGCCCACTTGAGAAACCCACCGCGTCCTATGTATCTCTCAGATAAAGCTTCATTAAAAAAATCCCTAACCACTGTACTAAAATTTGGCAGCGCGCCGTCCTGCAGCAGCCACATTGTATTTATTTTACTAAAACATATTTTAGTGAAATAAAATAAAAGTTTTTTACTGTCCCATGTACCAGCCAATTAGAAAAGACATTGAGAATCTCCACCTGGATAGAGACATACACTTAGTATTATGGGAGCTGGACGGCAAGCACTTTAAAGTTTTATATAACATTTTAAAGAATTCAATGTTAATAAGACCATTATTTATACTGAATGAGTAAAACCTCTGCTGCTTTTATTTTGCTTTTGATAGCCATTTAGTTTGACGGACATATCTATAATTACAGCCCTGTTAACATCTAGTTCTATCAAAGCCACCCATAATGTGATAGTGTTGACTTTTAATTTGGTTATACGTTGGATTTTATATTTAAGTTTAAGTTATTGCTGGAAAACATCACACTATTGTTCATGTTTTTGAATCGATTGAACAATTTATTATTATTATTATTATTATTATTATTATTATTATTATTATTATTATTATTATTATTATTATTATTATTATTATTAGTATTATTAGAGTACATTATTCAATAGAGTCGACAACTGGTTTCTTAAAAATTAAGTATATCTTAACGTTGAGTCTTTGTTGTCCAAATCCAGCTTCATCTGTGACGAGAACTAACGATATAATGCATATTTCGAATTATATTGCACAAATTCACACGAGCTGCCGGATTTTCAGGAGATAAGCTTCACCCTTCTGATAATGGTGAGGATGAAGAAGCTGCTCCTTGAGAAATTCATTAACACAGAATTTTTCGTGATACTCTCCTGAGTAGACTAACCGTACACCTAACTTGCGATTATTCTCGATTACATTTAATACACAAACTTTTACTCCATGAGGTCGAGTACTTCGCTAACGGCCAACATCTTGATGTGTTGTTACCTCCTTCAAAGAAAAACTAGAAACTAGAACCGTGGTATATGTGATTGACCTCAGGTGGATATAGATCTGCTCAATAGTGAGGTCACGATTGCCTATAACACCCTACCCTAAAATCTATATCTATCAGATTATCATATTTATTAAGATTAGCAATACTTTTAGGAGGTTGACAGATCTGGATGCAGTTTGATACTCACGTTCTTTCTTTGTTTGTTTCGCACTGCTTGAGTCCTATATTTATGGTCGCCCCAGACTAGTGCCAGGCAATATGGAAATTTAGATATATAGGTAATCGTCAGATGAATGAATTGTTTGTGCTGGCGCCAAAATAAAGGAGAAGTTAGGGAGGAATTTCTCTTCAATCAAACAGACATGTTAATGTAACAAAGTATATAAATTTATTCATACAAGTTAAATTTGGAATAGCAAACAAAGTGAAATAAAAATGGTTGGTAAATCTCAAATAAATATTAATTGCACACAAATAAAAATCAGGTAAACAGCAAGAACTTAAAGAAAAAGAAATTATCAATTCACTTACATATGACAAAACAGTAAGATAAAGATGGTTACATGTTACTAAAATACTGATGTTAGCCACTTGAGCTTTATATGTAAGATGAAATACTGTATTTTACAGCTAAAAAGCAAACACAAATTATTAGGTAAATTACTTGAAGTTTGTCAATCAATTTGATTAATTTTTCAATAACTTTAACTCGCCAGTTCTTTGAGTGGGGCTCCAAAAAGAGAATATATAATCCTACGCGAAATTTCTGCAGTAATTATTGAAAATAAAAGATATTGAAAAGAATGTACATGCTAGATATTTTACAGACAAAATTTACTAATTAGAATTTCAAGAACTATGTGTTTAAATTTACAGACAAAATTCAACAGATTAAACATTAAATTTACAATTATCCCCATAGCACCTCTCTAACACTGTTCAAGTTCGAATTTGTTTACGTTATTTTGTGAAGTTCAAGTTATAAGGCTTCAGGTACTAGATTGCTTGCATGAAAATTTCTACCGGTTCAGAGAAAAAGAGTTACACTCACTCACCCAATGTTCCTGTATTGAGTTACCTGATGACCCTATGAAGATGCCTTCCAAGTGGGATCAACTATGAGCACCTGAGACAGGTTCACAGACTCCGATTTGGTTGGTGGACTTATTGCTCTAATATTAGCAAACCATTTGACAACTAGTCGATGTTCAGAATTCGCTTGACGGAAACTTTGCAAATCGCAATTTAAAACGTGATAGCCCAAGTGAAGTTCACTGCCAATTGACCTAAAGTTTGGTAACAACCAGGAACTATTTCTGATTAAGGCAAGAAATCAATAGGTCCGAACAATGAACCACAACTAAACTCGCGTTTTTATGCTGAATACGATGTTTATTTAAACTCGAAAATCGTTTAAATTACTTTAAACAATCACTGACAATAATCATTAGGTAGTACAGATAACAGAAAGGATTTTATCTTCCCCTTTTAAGATAATTTAATATCCACCGAAACTAAGGGGTGTTTATTCGGCAAGCGCCAGGCAGAGACTCCCTGCTAACGTGTCGAGTTCTGCAATTCCTAACTGCTGCACGCAAAAATTCTTACCGTGGCCGTTGGTGGCTGTGCGCGAGCTCTTTCTAGCCGCCATTCTTCGAATGAGATAAAACGAGACCTCCAATCGGTGGCGAAGTCACGACGTCTCTTATACACACCTCCACAATAATGGACTCGTCCTTTCGTTTGGTAACCGATTTTCTATATTGCATCATAATTACGTCAGCTTCTGTTATTTACCTATAATCTCAGGACAATAGAGATATTTATTTTCCCCAACAAAAATGCAACGTTTTTCAATATTTAGATTTCGACGTATATTATAGCGAATTCAGTATGGTTCTTACGATACAAAATTTTCATCAAAACTATTTTGAAACCTAAAACTTGAAATATTTATTATAGATAGGGTTTTTGGTATTATTTAGATACTTGGGGGCTTTCTAAGTGTATTTTGAACCAGGAATGATTCCAGATAAGAAGTGAATCGTTACAGTGTACATTAAATATTCTCCGAATTCTTCCAGTCTTCGATGGATATTACTGAACATTCGGAATTTTCGTACCCTTCTATTGGAAAATGCTTCACCATACAAACCTGGACTATGTATCAAGTCAACTATTATCTGTCAAAACTGACGCCACAAGATCTTGTTTGCCTAGAATGTTTTCAAAGCACACTCCATTAATATTGAAAATTAAATTAAGTGATTTTGTATTCAATGAATACCAGCAAATGTTTTTCTCGAAAAGGGTTAGTTTTATCGGGATGCAACCCGATGAGCTTTTTTAAAGATTTTATGATGCTCTCCTACTGTGTCTTGTTAGGTTTGCGATAAAAATTTAAGCAAAAAAGGTATCAGTCATTATCTGTTGGTCAAGGGCAGCTTCGGTCTTTGGATTCCAAGGGATCCACATCAAATTTATAACGTAAATACAAAATTATATTATATACGAGTGCATCAACTTTAAAGAGAATCGATTTACGAAAAAAAAAGTTATCAACAAAAATTAAAAAAAAAGTTTCTTTGAGACGCTATAACTCAATTATATTTGACTTTTCAAAAAAAATGCTAAGAGAACTTGTGGTACTAATTTTTCGAGTTCCTCTGAATTTTTCGCTCATTATTTCCGGACACCTGTATAATATATGCTATTGTATAATAACTATCGATAGCACTAAGCTGGTAACATTCTCATTTTCAATAAAACTACACAGAACTGATTTATAATCATAAAGGATTTATAGTATCTAAATATCGTCTATAATTAAAATTATATCACATTTGAAGCGTTATTCAATATAATTTAAAGAAAAAACTAGAAATGAATTCCCTCCTAAGAGAGTTGGTTTCCGTATTCCTTCGTGTAGGCTCCATCTTTGTCGTACTTAGCTTCTAATTTTCTCCACCATTCTGGTTTATTTTTGATTAAGTGGTTGATGATTTTCTTTGTCCCATTGCGCTGAATTTCGTTACATTTTGAGCAACCAGTTTGAAGTGCATCAGGTAAAATTCCTGTAACAAAGTAAACAAATTATTGGATGGTTTGAGTGTGATCGATATTTTATTTGAAATTACAAAATAAATAATAATAATAATAAATTACAAAATAATAAATAAACACTTGCTTTTAAAATTTGATAAAATGGTTTACATATTTTGAATTCCTAATTTGACAGCTGTTTTGTTATCTTGTATTTCTTCTGATTGTTATAATAACTGAGTAACTTTTCTGTTTGTTACTAAAAATATTATCTTGTCATTAGAAATCACAGGGTCACAAAACTATTGTCATGGTTGAAAATTAAAAACCCTGGACGCAGAAAGTGCGTTATGGTAGCTAATTTTCTTTAAAATATTTTTAATAGCAAATGTCTTTCTTTGATGAAAGCAGGCATCAAACTTGGTTGCCTATATAGCAGAAACAATGTACCATATTTCATCGAAATAAATTTATTGTTTGAAAACATATAAACATTTTTCAGAAGTCTAGATGCAGCAAATGTGTTATGGAAGTGAATTTCCATAAAAATGTTTTTAACAGCAAATGCGAGCAGGCATCAATCTGATTACCGGTATAGCCTATGTAGTAGAAACAATGTACTATATTTTATCAAAATTACTTATGGTTTGAAAATATACAAAAATTTTCCGAAAATAAACTTAAATGTTGGTTTTCTAACCAACAAAGCTTACGTTAATAGCAATGAGATATTGAAATTTGAAGGATTTAATGGTAATTCGGTAAATTTGCAAATTAGCTCCCGAACGCTCTTAACAAATTGTTTTCAGAAACATTACTAGGACGCCACCTGGATGCACAAACCACAAGAAAAATTTTTTGTTCACACCCCCCAAGGATGTTATGGGACTGAGAGTGACTAGGGGTGCTGTGCGGGGTAGGCAGGGTTTAAGGGGATATGGCTTCAAGATGTGAAAAAGACAGCTTTCAAGCCCTCTTTATTCGAATTTTCTGCTAATATTCCCTTTTTACTACCTACCCCGCCCAGCACCCCTACTCACTCCTGGTCCCGTAACTTCCTTGGGGGGTGTGAACAAGACATTTTTCTTGGGGTTTGTGGATCCAGGGGGGGGGCTAGGCAGGTTTCTTAAAACAGTTTTTTGAAAAACGTTTGGGAGCTAATCTGCAAATTTACCGAAAATTCGCTACCAAAACGCACTTACTGCGTCCAGATTTTTGTCTTATAAACGCATCATATTTCGATAAAAAATGCAAAAATGCATTAACAAATTTGTTCTACGAAAATTAGCTAAAAAAATTATAGACCTTTAAACCATAAACTTCACTAAACCTACAAATATATATCCAAAAAGGCATCAACTTAACTAAACTGACAGCTAAAGCATCAAAGAAAGGGTCTATTTGAAATGAATATTTTGTAAACATTTTAGTAAAATGAAGGTCAATGACGGTTGAATATAAAACTTAAGGGTTCGCAGAACACACTTCCAGGAACATTTTCTTTTCACAATCGGTATTTGTTTCACGTTCTTTGCCTAAACATTGACAATTTTGACGTTTAAAATTGCGAGTTTGACGTTTTGAGGAAAACTCCAAAATTTGTTTTTTGACTACCCATAACTTCTTTGTCTTTAAAGCTAGAGACACAGTTGGTACACAGTTGACTCTTTATAATACAAACACGCGTACCAAATTTAATTGCCCTTCCTTTGTTATTTCCGAAGATATGATTTTTTTTATAAAGAAAACACAAAATTTTCCGGGAAAACCTGGTCAGATTTTCCTGGATAACGAACTTATCTAAGTCACTTGCAAAAGGAAGGTACTCACCAAATTTGATCAAGATGGGTCCATTATTTTTTAAGTTATTGGTCGGATATATATATATATATATATATATATATATATATATATATATATATATATATATATATATATATATATATATATATATATATATATATATCTATAAACACAGATCGCCTAATTAGCGAATTTTTAAAAAAAATTCGCTAAAAATGATTAATTCTATGAAAATTGAAATTGATTTCCGAAATATTTTTTTTGTTCTAGCTTCGAGGTGAACTCATTCAGCCACGGTCATTTTTATTTTCATTGACTTCTTTGCAGACTATTTCAAAACCCTTGTATTCCCATATTACACATATGCACGTATATCTTGCTACCATATACATTTTAACTATTTATATTAATTATCAGCTTAACCCAAGGACCAAAACCGGGACACTCGCTTGATGTCTTGGGGTCATTCAAGACAACTTTATATAAACACAGAACAGGTGACCACAGATTAAGGTTTGGGTATACATTAGGAAAGACATTCAATAATCAAACAGATTGTAAGTATTTATTAATGGTTAGGTATTGAAAATAAATAGACAAGATGATAGACAGGAAAAGAATACAAATCAACCCCAAATCTAATGTATTTGTGCACCAGCAAAAACTCAACAAAGATGTTCCAATGGCCTTCGTTCTCAACATACAAAAATGCTGGATGTGACATGTGCGTTATAGAAGCGAATTTTCATCAAAATCTTATAAATATAAAAAATCCCCAAAAAGTTAAAAGTATATGTCCGGAATCAATTTGCTTCATAAAGTTTTGGTTACATACCAAAGTTGGATTCTATTAATTGAGATTTATTAGAATTTGAAAAAAGTTGATCAAAATGCTCTTTCATAATGCACTTGCTGCATCCGAACTATTACTTCCAGTTGTAGTTTTTCCTTTTACTGATTTATTGTTAAATTTTAAAAATGTCACACATTTATAAAATTGCAGAAAGGGTCTTTTTCCGATAAATTTTCTGCTAATATATAAGTCAGCGAAGAACAACAGCTATTGAAATGGAAATGTAATTCCGTGTTAAGCGCACTTGCAATATGTATCGTCCAAAACCCGCTTCGTTTTGGAATGTATGTTTAAAAATCACCAATTCAAATCGCTAGCTTGACGTTTCCAGAAGAAAAATCTCGTCGTTCATTCGTTCTTTAATTACTGTGTGACATATATATATATATATATATATATATATATATATATATATATATATATATATATATATATATATATATATATATATATATATATATACATATACAGAGTGATTCATAAGTGGTGACCAAAAATGAAACCCCATGTTCTTTGAACAATTTTAGAGAGGGTATGTTCTATAAAAATGTTTCCTATAATGCTTCATTAAAAAGATACAGGGTGTTGAAGTTGAACTAAAAAAAAAAATCCCAATTTTTTAAAAAGTAGCACATATATATTCCTGAAACTTCGCATGTTTAGGCTTCTATGTAAGGCGCGTATTCTACCATAACAATTGTATCGGCTAATCCAGCAGTGGCGCGCGTACCCACATGTCATTGGTTATCGCTCAAGAAAAAAACGGGTAAGCCAATTACATTTTTTATTTATTTTTCATTTTTTGAATCTTACTTTCATCGTCAACAAAATGACTCGCTTGATAATTTTCTGTACGACGCTTATTTTACGAGTAAGCAATGAATCAGGTAAGTGTTTTAGAGCACAGTTCATGATTTTTAACCAGTCGTACAGAAAATTATCAAAAGAGCCATTTTGTTCACGAATGAAAGTAAGATTCAAAAAATTAAAAAAAAAAATATCATTGGCTTACCCGTTTTTTTCTTGAGGGATAACCAATGACATGTGGGAACGCGCGCCACTGCTGGATTAGCTGATTCAATTGTTATGGTAGAATACGCGCCTTACATAGCAGCCTACACATGCGAAGTTTCAGCAAAATATATGTGCTACTTTTTACAAAATTGGGAAATTTTATTTCAACACCCTGTATCTTTTTAATAAAGCATTATAGGAAAAATTTTTATAGGACATACCCTCTCTAAAATTGTTCAAAGAACATGGGGTTTAATTTTGCTCACCACTTATGAATCACTCTGTATATGTATATTTATATATATATATATATATATATATATATATATATATATATATATATATATATATATATATACGAATAACCTGATGTATTCATGCATATATTAACATACAAAAATTAACACTGATGCCGGATATGGGTTCTAGGACGCCTAGTTCGTGCTTAATTGAAGGGATTTTCTCAAAATTCAAAAGTCGGGATGTCCTTATTATCGATTTTTTTCTACCAAGGTTCACTAATATTTCGAAAAAATACATTCCAAATACACGACACGTAATTTGATATTCAGTGCGAAATAAAAATCATGTTTGTTGTTAAAATTTTGAATTAGATTAGTTTGTCTTGATTGTAACGCAGTCTACGTCGGTTAAACTTCTTAAACTTTCAACACCAAATACAAAGAAAATCTTTCTGAATTAAAATAATAACTAGCCTGACAAGTCAAGAATCTTTATCCAAAAGTATTTACTTAGCTATTTTGAATTACAAATACTTATTTTTTGTTTGTTTAAAAGCAATGTAAAATATTTTATAGAAAAATGACTCAAGTTTAAGTTCAAGTCCATCGTAATTTATGTTTTTCTCTTAATTTAATTGTTCAAAAAGTTTTATGATCAGTACCCTAACGTAATAACGAATTTTCATTTAAAATTGTTTTAAAAGAATAAAAACATTTTTATTTTATTTTGTCTGACGTTGCTGGAAAGGCGAAACCGGTTGCCAAAAAGACAAGAAACCATTTTAAAGTCAAATAAAAAGTACCTACGTCTCCATTTAGTATCAAACAGTTTCACCAAGCTAGGTCAACAACAATCAAAAATTACAAATACAAATGGTAATGCTTCTATAAATTGTTGTAATTTGTAACAATATATTATTTCTAAGACTATTCCAACTTAAATAAATAGGATTTTTTTTCTGATGATATGTATGAAATATTTTTTACTATCAGCAATGAAAATTACTTTTAAAAAAGTATTGTACCGTGTATATCCAAAAAATATGTAATATATTTTTGGCGCCTCTAAAATGTGAATATTTAATGTAATGGTTTACAAGGCGTTAAAATATTTTATATTAAAATAACTTACGTTTAAGTTCCAGTCCATCTTGGCGACATTTTCCTTGGTCTAGCAGGCAGTTCACGTAGTTCAACATAAGCCTGTCGTTCTTGATAATGGCATCGATATCTAGATTATCATATTTACTGGTGTATTGGCTTTGAGGCTTAGCTGATACTACAACTACCACCAAAAATAAAAGCACTATTTTTTTCATTATCATAGTTGATAGTAAGATAAGTTTTGTAACTACTTTAACAAAACCACAACCTTTCACTTACTTGACAGAATACTAAATATGCCTAATTTAAGAAACACTTACTTTATATGGAGAAATGAGAAATTAAAAGGTGATTTAGGACTGTACGTTACTTGCCTAAGTACTTATAATGGGATTCTTTTGAAAAGCTCAATCTACGTGCACCTTAAAAGATGACTTTCACATTTTCGACACAGTATTTTTAAAATTGCTTTGTAATGTTAAATATTCACCAATTCTTAATTTGTTTAAAATTTGAAGATGACTAAGCAGCAATTTATCACATATGCAGAAAAATGATGGAATGTGAGTAATAAAAGACACGAAATATAATTTTAATTAGTAATATTATACCGTAGACACGGTTTGATAATAATGGAATATCTCTAAAAAAAGTCTGAAGGCAACAAGTGCGTTATGGTAGTGAATTTTTAGAAAAATCGTTCTATTTACAAATATGTCGTTTGTTTAATGAAAGAGACCAAATTTGGTAGAAGTATAACATTTATATTAGAAACTATGTGCAATAGTTCATCAATGCAACTTTATTGTTCAAAAATTTTCCGAAAATAAATAAAATAGTCCTAAATGACTGGTCCAATTTTCGCCTACGAACTAATTCAGGCAATTTACCAACAAACTACACTTAGCAAGATATAATTATTTACAAAAAGCTTTTATAAAAACCCCTTTTACGAAAATTACCAATTTTTTTACAAAAGTTGGCTTAAGTATGTTGCGCCCATTAGGAAAAATCGTTTCAATATTTCAAATTTGCGATCTCCTGCATAGCAATTTCTTTCTACGAAAATTCGCTAAAAATTATAGACTAAAACATAAACTCGCTAACTTAAACTACTGCCAAAGCGTCCGAGAATGCGTCTATTTCAGATGAATTTTTTGCAAATATTTGAGTAAAAAGAAGGACAAGGACGGTTGAAGTAAAAACGTAAGGCTTTGCAGAACACGCTTTTTGCGACATTTCTTCCAACTAACCCTTATTTTTTTTAGCATCTTTGTCTAAACTCGTCAATTCTGATGCTTCAAACTTTGACGTTTTTAGAAAGAAAAAAAAATTTTCAAAGTAATATTTATGGTATTTTTTGAGCTTTTAACACCAAGAAAACTTATACAGACTTGGAGACTACTTCTCTGGCTTCACAGTGAAGCTAGACAAGTAGTCTCCAAGTGTGTATGTAGTATGGACCAGTTTCACCAAGTAAGGGCAACAACAATCAATGAAGAAAACTTATCCTTTGTCTGTAATATTTAATAGATATTGTTAGCCACAAAAAATATTTTACTTTGTGTCATTCAGCCCCGGGCACCCGCCCCGGACGGCAGTTTCAGGCGGCGCCAAAATCATAATATGATATATGGATGAAAATAAGAAACTTGCTCCACAAAGCGCCTAGCATGCAGCGCACGTTTTTCTATTAATTACTCATTTGATTTTAAAACGCCCAGTTAGTTTTTGAACACTACATCCTAACAGCTTATTCTGAAATGCGCTGCGAGCAGCTGCAGCGCAGCAGATTGTTGGCAACATCTACTGGTGGGAATTTTAATTTAAACTCTTTTTTCAAGCTATTTTTTAAACTTATTTTTTTACTCATTTGATTTTAAAACACCGAGTTAGTTTTTGAACACTACATCCTAACGGCTCATTCTGAAATGCGCTGCGAGCAGCTGCAGCGCAGCAGTTTGTTGGCAACATCTACTGGTGGGAATTTTAATTTAAACTGTTTTTTCAAGCTGTTTTTTAAACATGTTTTTTTACTCCTCAGAGTAGAACAAATTACAACAAAGTTAGGAGTCTTTATTCTACGTAACTACCAAAAATTGTTTAGAGAGGGGGCGCCATTGTTAGAGAGGGTGTATCAAGTTTCTGCCCCGGTTCGAAAAAATTGTAAATCCGAGTCTGGCGTCATTCTTTGGTAACCAGTGGCACCCAACTTTTTTTAAATGCCTATTCCTTTTTTTTCTTTCCAATTATAGATCTAAATTTTGATAGGTGTATCGCTTTTTACAATGTAAACTTGACTACCGAATTTCATTGCCATAGCTCTGTTATTTTTTGAGAAACAAACATTTTCCGAAGAAGACCCAAAATTTTCCCGGAAAAACTGGTCTGATTTTCCTAGCTAACAAGCATATCCATGCCACTTACAAAAAAAAAGATACCTGCTAAATTTCGTTAAAAGCGCATCATTCTTTTTTTGTCGCTACTGGTCTAAGGACAATCCACACTGGACGAGAGAAGAACATACGCAATACCCTGAAAAGGTTCATGGTTGGGTAGCAATAGTTGGTAACCATGTCATTGGTCCCTTTTACATTGAGTGCGATTGCTCCAAGATAATGTCATACCAACTTTGGCAACCTAATATTCTGATCAAGCAAACCCACAAATTCCAGCGAATGTGATATGGTTTCAGAAGTATGTAGCACCAGCACGTAACCAAATCAATATCCGGCGCTGCGTCGACTTTATGTTTCCAAATCGGTTGATAGAGAGGCGAGGATCGTTAGAATGACCATCATAATCACCCGATCTTACGCTATTAGACTTTTTCTTATGGGAATATCTGAAAAGTGTGTTATTAAAAACTCAGCCACGCGGTCTAACTGACTTGGTTGTGGCATTGTGTTTGAGAAAGTTGAAAGTCTGCACATTCCGCCCTTCGGAGGGGGCGTAAAGCCGTCGGTCCCGAGTCCATGCAATGTTGGGCATGTTAAATATCCCTGTCCTTCTTACAGAAAGGCAGGGGTTCGGCAAAATTTCCCGGATAGTGAGGTGAAACTGCTCCCTGAAGTCGGTGATTGGCCATCGTCGTGGAAATAGGCCGACGTTACAGAAACAACACACCGACACACACACACACACACACACACACAGGTCTGTTACTCCTCAGATGTTGATCAACGGTAGAAGACACTTTTTTGCACATCTCTTACATTAAAACTGATGTGTTTTTTTTTGATTTCTTCTCATTATCAAGAATAAAATGCAATCAGTTATAATTTTTTTAGTGTATTGCATCGAAGTTCGTCAGCCAGATGAATTTCGTTTTTACTGATTTTTTTTTAATTACTAATGAGGAGATCTCGACTTTTGAATTTTGAAAATATTTTCTTCACATGAGCGTTAACTAGCCCCTAAAACAGATATCCGCGGTAAGTTTCAACTTTTAGTGGGTTTTCGTAGAAAAAAAATCACTAATAGGGAGATCCAGACTTTTGAATTTTGAAAGATTTTTTTTTAAATGAGCCCAAATTAGGACCCTATAATACATATCCTAGGTCAGAGACCGATTTTGATAAAATTTGGCCAGTGCCTTTCTTTTGCTAGTGGCTTGCATAAGTTCGTTAGCTAGGAAAATTTGACCAATTTTTCCGGAAAATTTTAAGTTTTCTTTTGCAAAAAATTTTATCTGCAAAAATAAAAAAGTCTAGGCGCAGCAAGTGCGTTTTGGAAGTGAAATTTCATAAAAATGTGTTTAATAGCATATATGTCTCTCTAATTCAAGCAGGCATCAATCTGGTTGCCAGTATAGACTATATAGTAAAAAGAATGTATCGTATTTTATCAAAATAATTTTTTGTTTGAAAATGTACACAAATTTTCTGAAAACAAGCTTAAAATGTTTCCGAGAAAACTGGTTTCCCAGCCAACAAACCTTAGGTTAATAGCAAAATGAGTTACTGAAACTTAGGTCATTTAATGAAATTCGCTACCAAAACGCACCTACTGCCTCTAGTTTTTTTTTTCTTCTGTTGGGTAAATTCTACTCTTTAAATGGCCCCATAGAATGAAGTCTAAAGGAGTTAAATCCGGTGATCTAGGGGGACACTCAATAGCACCTCTACGCCCAATCCATTGTCCTGCAAACTCTCTGTTCAAAAACTCCCTAACACGTTGTGAAAAATACGGAGGAGCTCCATCTTGTTGAAATACTAATTGATTTTCTTGATAGAGATCGTCATTTTCAACAATGTCAATTACTAGAGGATAAACGATATCTTCTAGTAACTCCAAATACGTTTCTCAAATTGCCATCAAGAAAAATTGGTCCGATTAAACGGTCTCCAAAAATGCCAGTCCATACATTCAATTTCTGTGGGGTTTGAGTGTGGACTTTGTGAAAATTTATTGGATTATTATCTGCCCAATAACGACAATTATAACGATTGGATGTAGAGTTTAATACAATCTGAAAAACAGATATTGAACAGAAAGTTCCCGTTATCAGCTATGCGTGCAGTCATAACTTCACAAAACTCCAGCGGCCGATCAAAATCATCTTCATTAAGTTGTTGTACAAGATGAATTTTATACGAGTGAAATTTATGATGCTTCAATATTCGCTGAATAGTTCTTCTTTTGATGTTTGAAACAGTGGCCAATTTTCTCGTGCTCAAAGTTGGGTCTGCAGCAATTTGTCCTAAAACTTCAACCTCAGTAGTCTCATTTCTAACTGGAAATTCACGTTCAGGATTCCGTTTTTTGTTGGCTACTGAACCACTTTGTCGAAACTTTGCAACTAACTCCAAAATGTATTTTCTGTTAACATGTCTGTTCGGATGTCGCTCATTAAACAAATTTGCGGTACGGTTGGCACAGTCATCGTTTCTGAAAAAAGAGTAATTATTTCAACTCTTTCTTCTACAGAATACACCATTGTGAAATTAATTTTCGGTAGTACTATCAAGTATCAAACCGACCGATAAACTGAAATAATAGACCGCATTTCTCTCATTCCGATAAGAAATGTTCTGATACTCAGTTTTTTATTTACAAACCAACAAAACATTGACTATCAGCACATTTTTTATCGGAATGAGTGCAATGCGTTTTTGCATTTTCGACTGTGAATAATTTTTAAACGAGTTGATAAAACTTCCAAAAAAATTAGTGCGCTGAATTCATAAAAGAAAGAGCTTCCAAGTGATGTAACACTCGACCCACGTTCCCCATTTAAAATATAAGGGTGGTTATCACCATCCTTAAGGGGTTGATGTGAAAAAGTTGAGTTTTATGTCAAAACATGTCCCCCTCAATATTAAAATTTACGTGTTTCAGCGTTTCTTAAAAAAAATTATCTGGACGCAAATCGGTCTGTTTCGTTTTCAATGCGCCACAATATATATATATATATATATATATATATATATATATATATATATATATATATATATATATATATATATATATAAAGATATAAAAATTTAAGCTGACCCAGGACAGGTGTTCTAGAGGTCCTAGTTCGCGCTCATTCGAAAAAAAATTTTGAAAATTCAAAAGTCGGGTTCGCCCCATTAGTAATTTTTTTTCTAAGGAAATTCACTAAAATTATGGTTGATAATTATAAAAGCTTTATTCTACTTAAAAATCGGCTTACAAACAAAATTATATCACATTTGAATCGTTATTCAACATAATTTAATTAAGAAACTAGAGTTTAATTCCTCCCTAGGCAAGTAGGTTTCCGTATTGCTTCCTGTAGACTCCATTTTTGTCGTATTTAGCTTCTAATTTTTGGAACCATTCCGGTTTGTTTTTGATTAAATGGTTGATGATTTTCTTTGTTCCATTCCGCTGGACTTCGTTACACTTTGAGCAACCAGTTTGAAGTGCGTCAGGTAAAATTCCTGTGAAAAATGTTAAAAAATTATTAGATGGTTTAAACGCTATCGATTATTATTTTATTTAATGTTACAAATTTAAAACAGTGCTGCAAATTGAATCATAACTTCCACGTATCTGTGATAATTTATTCTCTTCAGAAAGACATTCTCATGGAATGAATTTACGGCCCATGACTTGAAAACATTTGCATTCCTGCACC
>OZ023264.1:44633050-44700550 GCA_964006375.1 Tillus elongatus | reverse complement strand
ACGTTATACAAAGTAATGAGTCCTTTTCACTTGTTGGCATTTCTGTGGGTCGAAATCTCAGTTCGCACCAACATGTCACATCAATTGCAGAAGCGGCTGCTAAGAAATTAGGTTTCCTCTTCCGCGCTCGCAAATACATCTCACCAGCTAATCTCTATACTTTATATACTTCACAAATAAGGCCAAACCTCGAATACTGCTCCCACATCAGGGGTGCTGCTGCCGCTTCAACACTCGCTATCCTGGACTCCATTCAGAAGAGAGCTATACGTCTCATCGGTGACCCTACCCTCACCCAAAGGCTGCCATCCCTTGCCCACCGACGTACTGTTGGTGACCTCTCTCTATTTTATAGATATCTGCACGGGCACTGCTCAGAGGAGCTTTCTTCCATAGTTCCTCCAACTGCTGCACCCAACAGATCTACCAGGGGAACAGAGCGAATGCACCCTTTTACTGTTCAGGTCACCATACATAGAACATCTTGCTATGTCCGCTCTTTTGTCCCGAGGACTTCCAAGTTGTGGAATTCCATGCCGGCGCATGTTTTTCCTTCTCCTCCGAACCTTCAAGTACAGAATTAACAAGTTGCCTTATTCCTCCTTGTTGACACCCACGGTACGATAGTATTTAGGCTGTAAGCCCTCGTGGTGTGTTGTTGAAATAAAAAATAAAAAAAAAGTTGGAATTTTTAAATATCATATTCTTATGTAAAATATTCTGCGAACCTCGACCTCATTTGAAGGATAACTACCCTCACAAAATTTTTAAATAAAAACTGGGATCGTGTAGTACCTCTTTCTAAAGCAAAATTAATTACATATTATGCACTATAAAAGCCTTAAATTTCCCTGAATGGTGCTCAAATACAATTAATTATTTTAAAAGCATTTAAACAGTTAATGTTTTTTCTTAATATATTATTAAAGAAGAAATTATCGAAGCAAAGATAGTGAACTTATGTAGAAATATTTCGTTTATAAAGAGTTCGCAGCTTTAAAATTGTTAAGCATTTCTTCCAATAAACGAAAATTGGGACACCGAGGACCCATTTCCAAGGTCCGGTAAAGTGATCTTTCAACAGAATCTCCATAGACGGTGGAGGCAAGAGCACAAGAAAGACCTGCTATTTCGTTTATAAAGAGTTCGCAGCTTTAAAATTGTTAAGCATTTCTTTCAATGAACGAAAACTGGGACACCGAGGACTCATTTCCAAGGTCCGGTAAAGTGATATATCAACAGAATCCCCATAGACGGTGGAGGCAAGAGCACAAGAAAAACCGGCTATTTCGTTTATAAAGAGTTCCCAGCTTTAAAATTGTTAAGCACTTCTTCCAATGAACGAAAATTGGGACACAGAGGACCTATTTCCAAGGTCCAGTGAAGTTATCTAAAAACAGAATCCCCATAGACGGTGGAGGCAAGAGCACAAGAAAGACCGCCTATTTCGTTTATAAAGACTTCGCAGATATAAAATTGTTAAGCATCTCTTCCAATGAACGAAAATTGGGACACCGAGGACCCATTTCCAAGGTCCGGTAAAGTGATCTATCAACAGAATCCCCATAGACGGTGGAGGCAAGAGCACAAGAGTTCGCAGCTTTAAAATTGTTAAGCACATCTTCCAATGAACAAAATTTGGGACACCGAGGACCCATTTCCAAGGTCCGGTAAAGTGATCTATCAACAGAATCCCCATAGACGGTGGAGGCAAGAGCACAAGAAAGACCTGCTATTTCGTTTATAAAGAGTTCGCAGATTTAAAATTGTTAAGCATATCTTCCAATGAACGAAAATTGGGACACCGAGGACCCATTTCCAAGGTCCGGTAAAGTGATCTATCAACAGAATCCCCATAGACGGTGGAGGCAAGAGCACAAGAAAGACCTGCTATTTCGTTTATAATGAGTTCGCAGCTTTAAAATTGTTAAGCATATCTTCCAATGAACGAAAATTGGGACACCGAGGACCCAATTCCAAGGTCCGGTAAAGTGATCTATCAACAGAATCCCCATAGACGGTGCAGGGAAGAGCACAAGGAAAACCTGCTATTTCGTTTATAAAGAGTTCGCGGCTTTAAAATTGTTAAGCATATCTTCCAATGAACGAAAATTGGGAAACCGAGGACCCATTTCCAAGGTCCGATGACGTGATCTATCAACAGAATCCCCAGAGGCAAGAGCACAAGAAAGACCGGCAGAAGCACGTCCGATAGATAATAAAGTAACACAGGTATTTCCGCCAAACGAAAAATGTTAACTTTGTTGTTGTTAGACCACCATTAATCGTTATGGACCGAGTACAAGAATATAAGCAGAGTTGTACATGTAAGTTATTTGGAATTATTCATCCTCTAATTCCGCTAGCTTGGTTGGTGAAACGACTGTCAGCTTTTTAAACATGTGTTGTGGTGATTTGGGTTCTGTAGGTGTACAAACCTACTTATCACTGAATTTACTAATTACACTTTTAAAAGTTATACATTTTTTGATCACCATTAAACTAAATTGAAACTTTCGGTATTTTTGTAAATCTTCATTTAAGTTCCAGCAATCCATTAATTATGTCTACGTTTGTTTAATAAACCTGCTCTACTTTTGATACAGATTGCTCCTTTTTATATTGTAATTTACATAGGTTGCGTAAACTTGGTTTGTGACATTATAACATGATGTTTGATACAATGTATGTTTTAGTACGACGGTTGACAGGTGGTGAGACAACACGACTACATGAGGAACCATAAAAATACACATAGTCATCAAACTGTACACCGATAGCGGAAAGACTGTTGCGATAAAGCCATGTAAAATTTAATTCCAGTAAAATGAATGAAAGGCCGTCGTTTCACACCGGCGACCAGGCGAAAGGACCAAAACGAACATCCCAATCGACTGTCTGCATACTTTATATTGATTTGTGCTGAATTTTACATGTTCGAATGCTTTCAGAACGGATGCGTACGTTTCGGTATTTAAATAGGACATTTTATGGTCCAATTTGAAGTTCTAAATAGAGAGTCGTAAAGAAGACCATTTATAAAATATGCGGTCGTAAAAAAGTAGGAAGTGATATGTTAAATGGTCAATATAAAGTCCTAACAAAACAAGTGACAAATATGGCGGATTCAAGGGTTACTATACAATTTTCTATTGTATTGTAATGCGAAATATAATTTTCACAGCACTTTCCATAACAGTTGTTTAAACAACTTGCTTCTTTATTGGTCACACTAAACCTAAAACTAACCTAAAAATTCATTGATTTAACTACAGCCAATTTAGGTCCACTATACTTTATCACATAATGCATCATTGTGTACAGTCCTTTTTTAAATACCAAAGTCACTATTTTAGCAAAGAAGAGCGACCTGTTATTGTTAATGCAGATGTAGAGACTTTTTCTCTGTCTTCACAGGTGCTTGTTTTCTTCTCTGAAACTGGTCTCGCCTTGACATCCCCATGCAGTACCGTAAAAGCCTAAACTGGTGGCGTATGAGAAAACTAGTCCCCTGTGGGTCCGGGGACTAACTAAAAGAATAGGCCCAAGGTAACTCCTGCCTGTCGTAAAAGGCGACTAATTGAAATCAAACACTGGCGGGGGTCTTGTCCATGTGGGCCTGGAGGGAGGCGGATATCTCTGGGGAGTGATGTACACCCGGATTTTGAGGCCTCCACTCAGGGCTTAGAAATGGATGGTTGCCCGCGCTTGGTTGTTACTCGAGAGCGGGGTTCCGGATGGGTGCCGCCTTGGGTTGAGTGCTGGCGGGTGTCGTGTGTCTAGACCCGGTGGGGGTTGACAACTCTGATGAGTGGTAAACACCCGGAGTTTGGGGCCCCCACTGTGTGCTTCGGAACGGACGGACGGCCTCGCTTGTGTGATGCTCGGGAGCGGGGCTCGATGGGATGTCGTCTTGAGTCTAGCACTGGTGGGTGTCGTGTCTAGATGAACCCGGAGGAGAGCTGATATCTTTAGGTGTGGAATAAAACTAAGGGTTGATGCCTCTTCTGTGAGCTTCGAAACGGACAAACGACCTCACTTGGATGCTGTTCGGATGCAGGACTTCGTGATACTGCACCGAGTCAAACACTGACAGATGTCTGGTCCAGACGAACTTGGAGAGAGGTTATCTCTCTTTGAGCTTTGAGACGGGCGACTTCGCTCAGATGGCAGTACATCTGTCAAACAAAGTTTCACCTCGCAAGTGTCGTCTCCTGTCGGAAGCTCGATTTGTTGGGTGAAATTTAGGCTAACGCTAGCAGGTGTTGGACCTGGACGAACCCGGAGGTGGCTGGGGTCTCTAGGGGTGGATTACACTTGGAGACTTGGGCCTACTCTGTGAGCATCGATACAGGATAACGACCCTGTCTGGATGCTGCTCGAGGGTGGGACTCCATGATACCGCCTCGAGTCAATGAAACACTGGCGGGGGTCTGGTGCAGGTGAGGCTGGGGGGAGGCAGACATCTCTGGGGAGTGATATGCACCCGGAGTTTGGCAGCTCCGCTGTGGCCTGAGATACTGACAATTGTCCTCGCTTGGTTGTTACTCGGGAGCGGGGTTCCAGATGATACCGCCCTGGATTGAGCCCTGGCGTGTGTCGTGTGTCCAGACGTCCCGGGGGCTCTGTTCTCTAATGAGTGGTAAACACCCGGAGTTTGGAGCCCATTCTGTGTGCTACGAAAGGGACGGACGGCCTCGTTGGGGTGATGCTCGGGAGCGGGACTCGATGGGATGTTGCCTTGAGTCTTAACACTGTTAGGTGTCAGGTTTGGAAGAGTCTGAGGGGAGCTGAGATCTCTAGGGGTGGATTACTACTGGAGATTGGATGATGCTCGAGAGCGGGACTTCATGATATCGCCTCGAGGCAAACACTGACCGATGTCGGGTCCAGACGAACTCGGAGAGAGGTTATCTCTCTTTGAGCTTCGAAACGGGCAAGCGACTTTACTCAGATGGCAGTACGCCTGCCAAACAAACTCTCACCCTCAAGAAAAGATCGACTCCCTCAGGGAGCTGGAATTGATGGGTGAAATCTAAATAATTAGACGTGAGCCACAATAGACCTGAGGTCGCGGTGAAGGGACTGAAATAGCCCACTCACAATAAAATCTAATGAGAAAACTAGCACGTGCGAAGCCAGAAAATAAGCCTCTACATCTGTATTTAGTATAAAGCAATTTCAACAAGTAAGGACAACATTCAATTTTTGTTCTTGGTCGCATTCGACTTAAGTGCCTTCGGATTTCTTGCGGGAGCTGATTTAGCTTTTTTGATCTTTGAATGCGATTCTGGTTTCTCAAGGGCGGTCACTGGTTTCTTTTTACCACCGGCGCCATGAGGTTTCTTTACTTTGAAACTTAAAGGCTGTTTTATGGGGGGGTAGGTTTATTTGCTGGCGCTTTTTGTTCATCCCTGCAAACGGATTTTATCGCCTTCATGAAAGTGTAAATGATCTCATTGCCCAGAGTCCATGTCGCTGTTAGTCTGAGAAAACCAGTGTTTTCCTTTGTTTTTTGTAAACCAGAGAACCGGATTTAACACCTGATTTAAAATTGTCCTGATAAATGGCATTAGTTTATCAGCATTCACCTTGTAGTCTACGGTTGTGCATTTCTGCATTTTCTCAGACCGTTAATATTTTTCGCACCATCTCAGATGTCAGAGCATGTAAAGGCTTAGATTTTAGATTTCCGCTTTCTCCTCCTTTTTGTTTTCGTAGATCTCACAGCAAAAAAATGCTGAGCACTTCCCTTTATATTTTATCGAAATTGCCGTAGAAATTTCTTACAACTTGAGGAGCACTAAGCGCTGGAACCCAAATGGCTAATCTGAAGCAGGTGGTTTCATAGAGACAGTCGAACAGTTTAGACATATGTAGCGTGATCTGAATCATGACGGGGAAGCTCCATTTTCCATATACAAAGTCGCCAAATTACACCATATAAGCAATTATTTTAGTACTAGCGAATAAGTACAATTTGGAGAACCAAATTCATCGCAATACAGTTTTTAGACCCGACGACCGTTTCGCTAACAAAGTTAGTGTCATCAAGGGGATGAATAAACTAAGTGAATAAAGACTAGAACTACTATTTATATGTTAGTTGCCAAGCTGTTGCGAACAGCGTCCTCTAGGAAGTACACAGACAGACCCCCACTGTTGAGTCTTAAATACCTATGATTAAAACTGCATACCTGCCTTTGTTATACTGTGCGTCGTTATCAAATATTCCTTCTAAGAAGGACACGCTGGTTATTAAGATAACAGTGCGAACAATGGACTACATCGAACCGGACCTACTCTGTTCATCAAAACATATTTGTTCAAATTTCTAACGATATATATATATATATATATATATATATATATATATATATATATATATATATATATATATATATATATATATATATATATATATATATATATATATATACTTTCGTATGCATCAAGCTGACGCGACTGCTTGACATTTTCTATTAACTGGAGATTTTCTTTATCTACCTGATGATTATTATCTCAAATATGCTCAGCAATACATGACTTGTCAACAGTGCCATATCTCAGTTGCGCTAAATCTTCTTTAAATCCAGTTGCAATGGTTATTTTAGTTTGCCGAACATGTTAAGTTCACAATCCTTACAACCCCTTTCGTAGATTCCCGACACTTCTGTGGTTTTATCTTTATCCTTTGGGTTACCTATCAAATTTTTTAATGTGTTTTTTTTTGTAAAAAAAAAGTAGCAGCAAATTGATTTTCTTAAAAATGATATTAAAACATCTTGTAATTCGCGGTTCATGGTCTAAAAACTGTATTGTGATGAATTGGGTTCTCCAAATTGTACTAATCAGTGCTCATCACAGGTTCCCATCTTCACTAACAGAATTTTTATTTTAAAAAAATCGCTATAAGAGATGGTGAGATTAAAAAAAATACAAATGCGCGCTAATTTGGGCCCCTAGGAACCGAAACCAAGTTCCGTTAAAACTTTTAGTGCATTTTCTTTAAAAAAATCACTAATGAGGACTTCCGACTTTTGAATTTTGAAAAAATTTCTTCAAATGAGCGCTATTTGGGACCCCTGGAACCCAAATCAGAAGTCGGTTTCAGACTTCATATGTTATATATATATATATATATATATATATATATATATATATATATATATATATATATATATATATATATATATATATATATATATATATATATATATATATATATGTGTGTCACACCGCTAACTCAAAAAATAATGCGCCGATTTTGATAAAATTTTATGAGTACCTTCCTTACGTCAGTGGCTTGGATAAGTTCGTTAGCCAGGAAAATCGGACTAATTTTCCCGGAAAATTTTGCGTTTCCCTTCGGAAAATTTTTATATGTCCGGAAATAACAAAGTTTAATTTTAAGGAATCAGATTACGCTTATTATGTAGCGTTTTTTTTCAATTGTGCAATGTGGAAGTTTTTTATGGAGAAACGGTGTTGGTAAGTAGTTTTTCCATTCTATGGACTTCTGCAAGGTGAGCTTTTTACAGTTTGCATTTGTAGCTCCGTTGTAGCATGTTTACCCTGCACAGAACCTCAAATTGACTTTAGGTCTCTTAACTGTATTGTGGAGTTGAGATCACAGCATTTGTCCGATGGTTAATGCATAAAGGGGTTCCTCTAAGCTTGTTTCTGATTTTTTTTCTCAAAAAACGAACAATACGCTAATCTACTAATTTATCTATAAATTTTATTAATATTAAAAAAAAATTGGAAACAACGCTCGTGCCTGGAATAAAGTTCCTTATCTCGTTTCGCATCCGTTTAACACATTAGGCACACAAAATATGGGATTTAACTTAAAATTATCATTTATAATGAAGGAAAATACAATTTGTTCTAGGTATGCAACGAAAAAATTTACCCAAAATAGATTAATTTCTAGATTCTAAAACCTACTGTGACGCTATAATGAAAGAACGTCAAATGAAACGAAAACCATTTCAGGTTAAGTGATCGAAAATTGTTTTTATAGTAAAATAAGCTTTCGTACTACAAAAAAAAAACAACAAGATTCTTATGAGGCGTAATACAATAGTGCATAATGATAGTCCACGGCAACAGTACATGTCATATTCAACTGACAAATTATTTTGATAAATGTCAGATCTACTTTCAAAGTGACATGAAATAAGTATTCTGTTCTCTTAAATTTGTAATACAAATATAGACATGCTCTTCTTCTTACAATCATATTTATTTTTGGCCATCACAATTTTACTCATAGAGTTGGATACGATTTTAGTGACTTTTGAATTTTGATAAGATTTCTCTAAATGAGCGCGAAGTAGCCCAATAGAATCCACATCCGGGTTAGTTTCAGTTTTTATCTGTTTTCATATACACAGGATGGCGCATTTCTAGGGTTAAGCTCAAAATATCCATTATTATACAAGATATGATAAAAAAATTATATGTTAATTATACGATGTCTGGAGCTGCATCTTAAAAAATTATTTTTACAATCACAAGTGGCCTATAAGTCGCTGCAGATGCAATTTTTTGTCCCTAATTCAACACGTCTTATAGTATTACAATTTTTGCATTTTCCATAGAAAGATAATGCATGTTTGTAAGAAAATAAATTCGGGACTCAGCAACTGCAATTTTTCATAAAATGTTTCTTTCGATAGCTTAATTTACTATTAACCTAAGGTTCGTTGGCCAGGAAACCAGTTTTTTGGGCACATTTTAGGTTTATTTTCGGAAGATTGTTGTATATTGTCAGACAATAAAGCTATTTTGATGACATAATATGGTACACTGTTTCTCCTATATAGGTTATACTGGTAACCAAATTTGATGCAAGTTTTCTTAAAAAAAATATATTTCCTATTAAAATCATTTTTAAGAAAATTCACTACCATAATGCCCTTGCTGCGTCCAGAGATTTATATGTTTATGTATATATATATATATATATATATATATATATATATATATATATATATATATATATATATATATATATATATATATATATATTTGTTTGTGTGTGCGTATGTATTCGAGACCGCGGACGAGTTCGCTAGCTCGGTCGGACCAGTTTGCATAAACAAGAACAAATTTTTCTGAAAAAAAAATGTGTATCTAAAAAAGTGTTAAAGTTTGGTAGGTATTTTGCCCTGGTGAAGGCTTTACGATGTACCAAAATTAAACTTTCTAGGCTCATAGCAAATTGAGTTTTTCAAATTTGATGCATTTAATGAAAATTCGCTACCATAACGCAATTGCAGCGTCCCGATTTTTAAAAAATATACCACTTTGAAAAACGTCCGGATAAATCGATTTTTTTTTAGAGGGACACATTTTCACGTGAATGGCACAGTTTTTTTCATCTCAGTTAACAGAGTGGCTATTTTTATTAACATTTTAAATAGTTAGTGAGCTTGAGTGACCCCTTAAGCAACATTTAAATTTAAATGATCTAACGATTGGTCTGCGACCAAATCAACAAAGGTAATTTTCACGTAAAATTTTCATGCTACCAATGTGGAGAATAAACTTAAATATGGAAGTCGCAAGGCATTTTACATTACGCATATTTCCTACACATTAATTCAACATAGAGCCAGTGAAACTAAATACCTGCGACGCTTTACTGAAATCCGACATTCATGCACTGTCCTGTTGATGGCGTCTTCTTAAAAACAAACTGCGCAAGTGAAAAATTGTTCCGAAGGATTTATGGATATTCTGGTATAAACAAACAGTGGATTTAGCAAATAATAGCTGTAACCATATGTTTGTTAATAACTAAGAACATATTATATGGTCAAAGATCATGCATTAAATGCCAAGATCAATGATGTAAGCGAATTGCACCGTAGAAAGGAAAAAAAAAACACTGCGGTTATGTTTTTTGTTGTTATATTTCGAGAAAATTCGAGCGCGTCTGTGAAAAGTGGAGCATCAAAAATTTTTCATAATTCTTGAAATTTTCATTCTGATAGTTTCTGACGTGAATAATACAAAACTATCCTATCCCCGTTGTATACAAGCGTTATTTAATGTTTTTTATATAACACTATTTTGATTGCTGACATTTTTCTACACGTTATTGTCTAATACTTTCAACTACCAATTAGTCTTACGCAATAAAAACGTCAAAAATATTTCATCACTTGAAAATTTTCTTTAAAAAATCCAATTACAAAAATACACATATTCTTTCCTTTTTTATATTTCAACAACACACCACGAGGGCTTACAGCCTAAATACGATCATACTGTGGGTGTCGACAAGGAGGAAAGAGGCAACTTGTTAATTCTGGACTTCTTAGCAGCCGCTCCTGCAATTTATGTGACATGTTGGTGCCAATTGAAATTTCGATCCACAGAAATGCCAACAAGTGAAAAGGACTCATTACTTTGAATCACTTGGTTGTTCATTGTGATGGGTCTAGGGCTGGTGTATCTCTTATGAGATATAAAGCAAGACTGAGATTTGGCGGAGTTGAATTGTACAAGATTTCTGCATCCCCAGTCTAAAATTTTTTAGAGATACACGGAGACAGAACCCTCCATGAGTGTGCAATCCTCATCTAATTGGGCTGAAGAGACAGGCTTAGAATATTGTATATTTGAGTGGAGAGTGCTGTCGTCCGCGTAACTGTCAACTAGGTTAGATGTGCTAGAGAGGAGGTCATTGATGTAGAGAAGAAACAAAGTATGGGCTAAAGCTAAACCATGAGGGGCTTCTGCATTGGATACAGTTTAGAGGAAATGCCATCCACAGAGACAGAACCCTCCATGAGTCTTCGATTCTCATCTAATTAGGCTAAAGAGACAGGCTTAGAATATTGTATGTTTGAGTGGAGGGTGCTGTCTTCCGCGTATCTGTGAACTGGGTTAGATGTGCTAGAGAAAAGGTCATTGATGTAGATAAGAAACAAAGTGGCGGCTAAAGCTGAACCTTGAGGGACTCATGCATTAATTGGATACAGTTTAGAGGAATGGCCATCCACGACAACAGAAATGTCTGTCGGTTATTCTGTTGCTATGTCCATAGTATTGAAAATCCATTTCGTACGAACATTATAACTTGATGATGTCAAGCAGCGAAACCAATTACAGGGGTGAAAAAGATAAAGGAAATTTGTGAAGCCAGAGAAATAGTTCTACGTCTGGATTCAATATGAAACAGTTTCGCCAAGTCATGGCAAATGTGAATTTTTAATTTGGTTATTCAAAAATAACATGTAATATACAGTTAGTTTTGATCATTTTCTAAGACAATATCTTCATGTCTAATGTTATTGAACTTACTTGAAAATTTTATGAAAATTCGCTACTAACACGTGCTTCCTGTGCTAGATTTTTTTCGGTAGGTCTATTACATATGTTAAAGTGCCCACCTTTCTAATTTTACGTGCAACCTTTTTTTCGCTGTTGTAAACTGAATCTAAAGACCTTTCTAAATTCAGAGCTCTCATCTGGCGTCCTAGTTCGTTCCAAAAGTTCCGTTGCTGCCGCCACAGTTGTTAAGAGAGTTTCCAAAGTCGTTTCTGTATATCCGTGACTATGCACCCGCCACCTACCACCACCGCCACCAGGTAGGGCAGTGTTGTAGTGAATGGAGTGACGTAGTTAAGGTGACCTTTACCCCGGCCCCAGATCGATATGCCCTCTACACTGGCAGTCTCTAAGCCATCACCAACCGATGGTGGCATGGTACGGCACAGAATAGAGGGCACGAAGCACACAGTATGCGCTGCTGGTAACGGTATTTAATTTTGCCAAAACTGAACTTCCCGGTGGCGTATGTACGAAATTAAGAACACGCAAATTATATCATTGTTTCCCAGCAAAGGAGAATTAAACGTATATTTGACTGTTTTTGTGATTGATTCCACAAATATAAGTTTATAAGTTTGGTTCTGACAATATCCTCATTATAGTATGCCTCAAACATACGATGAGCATTGATGGCTACAACTAAGATGTTATCTGAGTCGAAGCTAAAATTTAAAATGTTGCGCTACCGCTTATTTTCGCAATAACTTAATAAAATAAAATTTGCTTTTATTAGTATCTGCTTTCATTTTCCTATTGAATTTGGTAAATAAGTTAAGTAGTTTATGTATGTTATTATTAGGCGCCTTATTACGTTCTTTAATTAAGCCTTGATATTATAACTCACATAAGAGTATAAAAGTGATGTCTCCTTGTAATCAGCGCTTGCTGTCTCCAGTAATTATTTTCAACTCATTGTAGCTTACAGAAGATGAAGGACCCGGTCGACAAAAGATAACCTTGCAGACTTTTACAATATCATTGTAACTTCATATGGATATTTAGCTAAAATGAGATGTGCACATCGATGAACTCTAATGACGAATGTTAGTAGTGTTATTTGGGGCGTGCACCAGTTATTTCCCTGAGGTATTTCTTATAGGAGTTTAATCAAAACGAGTTGACCTTGAGAAAAATGGTCGTCGAATATTTTTATGGCTTTTGTTGAAAGCATTTGACCTTGACAAATACTCGAAAAAGGCTTTTCAAAATTGATCACGTAATCAGATACTTGACTTGGGGCGAGTAGAGCGCTGTGAATAATTTTTGGACAATTAAGCAACCGAGACAAACAAGACCATCAACTAAGACAAAACACCAATACAAACTGATTATTTAAATTAGCCACATAGTCTCTGTATTCTTGCTCCCATTGCACACGAGCTTTAAGGTTTATGAAAGTGACCAAGTCTTTTGGCTGAAAATATAGGTATTATTCCCAGCTTTTTTTGCCAAAGTATCCGCTGCGTCGTTATATGGAATCTCATTTTGTGCTTTTACTTATATAAAATGTACACTAACACCTTTTCTGGTCAACTCGTCAAAGCGTTTAATTATAAAACATATAATTTTTTCGTCATATTGTTTGTAAAAAAATGTTTAATGTATTTGAGTACTGATAGTGAGTCTGACAAAATTGTAATTTTCTTTGTTTGGCTTTCGATCGCCCATTATAGGTCTATTGCAATTGCCTCAGCTGTGAAAATGTTGGCGATTTTCTTTAGCCTGATGGTAAGGCGTACCTTAAGGGCAGGTGTGTAAAAAGCACAGCCAGGAAGTTATTCATTCTTGGAGCCGTCCGTGAAAATATTTTGTTGTCTAAAATTTGTTGTCACCGCAAATGTAAATTTTTGGTTAAACTGAAATAATAACGTTTTGCTGCACCATATAGTCTCGAACTAATTAGATTGTATACTGGAAAGCTATGCGTGTCTGCAAGTTGAATGAATTGAAAAGATAAGTAAACAAATCACATTTGAGCTGAAGAAATGGCTAGAATTATTCACAAAGAAATCTTTTCATTGGATAGTTTCTGAAGTTGAGGAAGTAGTGTACCTTGTGCCCTCAAAAACCATGCTTGTCTAGTTATTATTGTCACAGAAAAACGACGAAGATTATAACCGAGGTTCTACGGCCTGAACTTGAAGGATCAATTCTTAACGGTTTTTTTTAACAAATCAGTGCTGCAATTCACACGACGTGCAACAATATTATTATACTCCAAGTTTATCGACTGAATAATTTTGACTTGGAGGATTAAATGATTTTGCAACATTAAGCTTCTTCCTTTAGAATTTAAATCCTTTAGAGTTTAAATAACAAATTGTTTCTCAATATTTCTCAAATACCTTAAAAGCTTAAAGGCAATATTTGCGACGAGATATAGTAGCGATTGAGTTGGACCTTAGTAAAGATAATTAAGAATGATTTTGAATCTAGAATTGTGGCCCACAAAAATATATGTGGTGGTTATTTGAACAATTTCGTCTTGCACGTATAATTGTGGACAAACCAAATGACGTCGGGTTGACAATTTGACACATCTGTTTTGATGTGGGTTTTTGTCCCAGGTAGAGCAACTGAATTAGGTCTGTTTGATATTTAATACCAATATCACTCTTTCATATTATATTGCTTAATTATTCTGCTCGCCAATGACCGTCGCAGTCAAAGGTGTTAATCTATTAAAATAATATTCTTAAAATTGTGTTTTATAAAAAAAAAAAAAGCTTCTTTAAGACCTTTCGGAAATCTCTTATTATCCTAGAACTTTTAAGAGACACAAATAGCCACCTTAAGAAAAGCCAGTGCAGTCTAAAAAGCTTAGATATCCGTAGGCTAAACCTTTCAAAAAAATTTCAGTTGGTACGAAAAATAATAAAAGTGTCTATTTGTGTAATTTTTGTAATATCTATTTACTCTGCGTGATACCAATTAGCTTATTTTTGATTTATAAAGCCTGTATGCTTCTAAATGGATATGTGTATGTGTTTGACGTTATACATCATCGGGTGCACATGGCACGATAATTTATAGTATCTAGATAGATCAGATAATTTCCTCTGCTGGGTAGAATGGCTACAGAGTACTTGTACATGTATTAACAAGCAATCTAAATTTTATTTATAAGTAACTTAAAACGGATTTGGTACCCAACTCTCTATTTTAGTTCGGTTACTTTTTCACCACATTCTGGATTTCTACAATTATAGTCTATAGCATTTAAAAAGCAAGAACCCTTGATGCATGCAGGATGACTTGAAATCAGTATAAGAACATGTGTTTTTAGTTGGTAAGTTGAAACACAATGATCTGGTATGGGATTTACAAAATTTTCTAAATATCTACAAAATAATAAAGCCATTGACAATAGGAAGGTACAAGTCTGTTATAAAAATAAACTGTCTTATTATCAATGTGAATACAAAATGTCGGACATATTACTAATGAGCTAATTCCTTCAATAGAAGGCTGAGACTTTGAATTACAGTTGCTACTTAAAAAACTTAGCAAAATTTAAAGTGTCTGATGAAAACAAAATCAAAGGCTGAAGCATCCCAAAGATTTGTTATTAAGCTGGGGGGGTCTAAGAAAAGACGACTTAACTTGCTAATTTAGGGAACAAATAACAACGGTTGTGGCACTCTAGATTAGAATCGATTAGATTAGGTTAGGTCCTACAGCTCAACAAAAAAAAATTAAATTGTGATCTTACCACAAGCATAAACACAAGGAAAAATTCATATAGAAATATAAAAGGTCCGATTAATTTTTAAGCTAAACTTAAAAATTTTAAATTATAATTGGAGTGAAATTTAAGAATTTTACCACCTCGTTAACACAGCTACGTAACTGAAAGTCTTAGATATATATCTACTGTTGTGTAAGTAACTGTATAAGGAATTTGTTTATAAAAAGTAGTTATACAGGATGACCCATAAGTAATGGAAAACAGAACAGCAGTAGATTCTTTGCATCAAGATATTACGACTTAACCAAAGTTACCAAACTCAAAAAGTTAAAATCAAAAAAGATACAGGATGTTAAAGTGAGAAATTATATTTCGATTTTAGAATCTCTAAATCTAGAAATATATTTGACGTATTGTTTTAAAATTTGTTGCAGGTGAGTTCTTCGTAGTGATAATAAGTAACCAGTTCTTAATTTGGCCTTAGGTTGTAGAGGGCGCTGTTTTCTAAGCCCTTTAAGCGTTAAGAATACTTACTTTACTGCTGGCGACTCTGGCAGACTTCTGATCAGAAAATAATATTCCCTTTTATGTTGTCAACAAAAAGGGTATACTCTTTGAATAGCGCTAAAATTAATTCAACTTTATAAAAGATAACTTAAAGTAGGCCTCGACATAATTGTTTTTCTAATTAAGATATAAGAGGTACGGCTTGTTTTATTGCGTATGCGAATTTTAGTGGACGTAAGGCGGACGTGAAAAGACAGCCGGGGCACAAGCTACTCGAGAATTATATAACATATTTAGTGACTCAGTCGCTGCGTCCAAGATGAAATATTCTAGGTCGTCCAAGGAGTATAGCTCTCAAACAAGAAGATGTTCTAGACCATGCAGTAGGTTATTCAGCTGCTAGTGTGAGTAGAGCATCGCTTGTGAGATCTCCCGATGCATATTACTTCACAACCGTACAAAATTTATTGTCAGCTTATGTGACAGACTACAATTTTGCCATTTCTTCGGAAACAAGCAGAATTGAGATCCACTGTTTGTAAGTTAAATACAATTTGCAGATGACGCCAGCATTTTGTCTGCGGGGTTTATTTAAAGCCAGAAACAAACATATATGGAAAAATGGAAGCACTCATTTAGTGGTAGAACTTCATTTCCAACATCAATTCAATTTAATCTGTGGAATAAGTACACTTGGAGAACACCCAAATCACCACAACACATATTTCACAGACCTGAAATATGTGTTGTGGTGATTTGGGTGTTCTCTAAATGTACTTATTAGTGCTCATCACAGGTTCCAATTTTCACATAATTAATATGTGGATTTCGTTGCTTTTGTGGGGTATTCGGTTACGAGTAGAGATATAAGGTTGTGGTTTTCACAATACTCTCTATTTTTTTGTGAAACCAACGATGCCAAAAGAAAACTCACATGGCACTCTTTGTTTCCCAGTTTTTAATAGTAGCAGACGAAGAACATTGATTACCTAACGTTTGTACCATATTAACAAAAATATTTTTGTCAGGAAAGGTCTTAAAATCAAACACTTTTTTATCAGAAAGTAGCTACCTTTTTCTGACAGGCCATTTTCAAAAATTCAGTTTTGTCTCTACTCAACCCTTGAATGTCAATTTGACAGCTCATTTATATTTTATGATGGTAGTTACCAAAGCAATTTAATACAATTTTGCTTACCAAAAGGTTTCCAGCCGAACCAGATTTGTGTGTTTTGTTTCTTTAACGAGGGCTCATTTCCGCGACTATGGCCAATCACCAATGCCAGCGAGCAGTTTCACCTCATCATCCTGGAAATTTTGCCGAACCCCCGCCTTTCTGTAAGGAGGGTAGGGATCTTTAACGTGCCCAACATTGCATGGACACGGGAACAACGGTTTTACGCCTCCTCCGAAGGGCGGAACGTGCAGACATTCAACCACCGAGGCTCTGAACCAGACATGAATATACTGTATTATGAGTGACAATTTATTGCCACAGTGTATGTTAGTGTTTATTATTTTAGTCGTACGTCTACTAATAATGGTAGTGTTAATGTTAATCAGTGAAGTCTCGTCATTTTACATAATCTCTTCGCTGCTCTACAATATCTAAAATTCCGCACCGTGGTTTTGAACCTTAGTGATTTATGATAATCTAATGAAGTAGACAACTATTACATCAGCGCTTTAGAACAATGTAACTAAAACCAACAGAACAATGTAGCTACATGGATATACACGTCATTATAATTTCAAGCCATGATGCAGCTGCATTATCCTCATTGTGTCAATTTAGATTATTAATCTTAGTTTCAAAATCATCATGTGTTTCACACCTTTTTCTAGAGTTTGGGGATTCTGTGCTTCAAAATAAGAGGAGTTAATACCTGGAATATTTTTATTGCTTTATTTACCTATCTTTAAATACTCAGTAAGTGGTGGACGTGCCGCCACCTAGTTGCGGAACCAAGTAGTATGCTGTCACGCCAGCTCCAAATAACACAAAGTGTTAAAAAAATAGAGACTGGATACAGCTAACTAACAATTTAGAAAATTGTCAGCCCTGGCCCATTTCTACCCCAATAGAGACAAAGTATGTAAGACTCGATGCATTTTCGCAACAATTAGAACCGTAGACCGGTTTTGCTCTCATTAGAGCTCTTCAGTACGGCATACTAGTTGCAGCAAAAAAGCACCAAAAATAATACGGCTATCGTATAGCCAGTCTTAAAATACTCAGTAAGTGGTGGACGTGCCGCCACCTAGTTGCGGAACCAAGTAGTATGCTGTCACGCCAGCTCCAAATAACACAAAGTGTTAAAAAATAGAGACTGGATACAGCTAACTAACAATTTAGAAAATTGTCAGCCCTGGCCCATTTCTACCCCAATATAGGGACAAAGTATGTAAGACTCGATGTATTTTCACAACAATTCGAACCGTAGACCGGTTTCGCTCTCATTAGAGCTCTTCAGTGCGGCATACTAAGTGCAGCAAAACAGCACCAAAAATAATACGGCTATCGTATAGCCAGTCTTAAAATACTCAGTAAGTGGTGGACGTGCCGCCACTTAGTTGCGGAACCAAGTAGTATGCTGTCACGCCAGTTCCAAATAACACAAAGTGTTAAAAAATAGAGACTGGATACAGCTAACTAACAATTTAGAAAATTGTCAGCCCTGGCCCATTTCTACCCCAATATAGGGACAAAGTATGTAAGACTCGATGTATTTTCGCAACAATTAGAACCGTAGACCGGTTTTGCTCTCATTAGAGCTCTTCAGTACGGCATACTAATTGCAGCAAAAAAGCACCAAAAATAATACGGCTATCGTATAGCCAGTCTTAAAATACTCAGTAGTATGACAGCATACTACTTGGTTTCGCAACTAGGTGGCGGCACGTCCACCACTTACTGCCGTATTATTTTTGGTGCTTTTTTGCTGCAATTAGTATGCAGTACTGAAGAGCTCTAATGAGAGCAAAACCGGTCTACGGTTCTAATTGTTGCGAAACTGCATCGAGTCTTACTTACCTATCTTTATTATTTCGGTTTTGCAGGCGTACAACAACACGTGGCGCAAATATTCTGTTAACTGTAGTAAAAAATATATAATTCCTAACAAGATTTTGCAGTTTTTGAATCTAAAATATATAGGCTTAAGTAAAAGACAGGAGGAATTAAAATGAACGGATAACCATTCCAAGTGAATATGTATCGCTAAGTCAATAAGTTCGCTTTTCATCTTGTTATGTCTGTAATATCTCTTATATAAACTGTTTGGGTCGAAGTAAAAATACTATCGTGTTATATTTCTTCACATCCAAAAGAACTATTCATTGGCGACTATGCCGTGAGTGAGTTATATTGGATTTAAATAATAAAAGATCTGAAATATTCTCCAAGTAGGCGATTTGAAAATTACCTAGTCAAACAGTAATGAAACGTTATTCCGCTTTTTCATCAACCAGAAACATATTGACTCCTTCTTCGGATAAATTGGAAATTTATATGGTTAAATAATTTATAATGAATACATATTACTAAGATCTACTACATAATTATATTATTAACTCTATTGCTAATAATAAGCAATTTGTGATCTCTAAGATAACACCAGTGATACCATGAGAAAAGAAAAAACCAACCTATCCGTTTACAGTTATTATACATCTATATATAATCCCGCCGTTAAAAAATAGTTCTGCGACGACTGATTATCAAAAGACGTAGATTAAGAGGTAGATTGGATATTATTTATTATTACAGACGGTAATAAGACGACGGAAAGGAAGTAGAAATAAACTTTTTATAATCAAGCATTTGAAATTAAAGACGCTTACGGCGATCGATTGAACGTTTAAATTATAATTCAGCAGACGTTAGGAGACATTGACAAAATTGATTTAATTTGAAAAATTCGTAATTGAAAGCCGTAAAATCTTTGTACATAGCCGCGTTTGGTGAGGAAGGTCAACCTCGCTGGGTTCGAAGAAAGCTCAGGAGTTTCTACCGGATTCAATTTAGAAGTAAATTCTGAACAATTCAAAACGAAAGTCGACTATGTGATTTCTAAATTATATTTAGCTGATTTGATAGCTGTATGCCATGTTTTAAATTTAGAATACTCTGGAGATGAGGACGTATTAACGAATCGAATATGTTTATTTTTGAATAAGATAGAAGTCATAAACGCAGAAGAAGACGACGAAGAAGACGTGAAAAGTAGACATAATGACGTAAGTGAGGAAGAAGAAGACGACGAATCAATCTACAGCTTATCTATCCGAATTCAAGATTTAGGATGTAATTTAGGAAGAAGAACACAGAGCGATCGTATGTCATTTGCGCTTACATTTCGTGACGTTGAGGATTCTATTCGATCATTCCAGGGTCAGTCGGAGTATCTAATCGGAAAGTGGATTGACGATTTCGAGGAAATTGCTGCACTTACTCGATGGAACGAACTTCAGAAATAAATATTTGCGAAAAAGACTTTGAAGGGGGCAGCGAAATTGTTCATGCTGGCCGAAAAGGGAATTACGACGTGGGATAAACTAAAGCAGTCATTGAAAGCCGAATTTGAAGTGAAAATTAGTAGCGCACAGATACACAAGACGTTGATGAATAGGAAGAAAAGAAGAGATGAATCATTTCAAGATTATGCTTTGAAAATGAGAGAAATTGGAAATGGGGCAAACATTGAAACTGAAGCCTTAGTTTAATATATTATCAACGGCATACTTGATGAGTCTTCGGACAAATTAATATTATATGGATCAATGACTTCAAGGAAAAACTCAAGTTATATAAAACGATTTAATCAAAAAATCATTTTGATAATAACCCTAACAAGGGACGAACGGAAAAACCAACGAAACACACAATGGACAGATCAGATGACGGTACTTTTAAGAAAAATATTTCGGACGCTAATAGATGTTTTAATTGTGGGATGAAAGGCCATAAGTCAAGACTATAACCATCTAAGACAAAAGGACTAAAGTGTTTCAATTGTAACGACTATGGGCATATTTCTAACTACTGTCATATGAAGGTTAGTAAGGAATATACTAAGACGACAACGATCAATGTCCTGCAAAAATCCAACATTATTAGCATGACTATTGACAAAGTTAAATTATCTGCTCTTTTTGATATAGGTGGCGACATCAACGCTATAAGAGAGGACGTCTACAAAAAGTTTTTGAGTAGAAATATTCTTATGCCGAATGTAACTCAAATATCGGGTATAGGTTACAACTCCATCAAGACTTTAGGTTCATTTACCTCACGTACTATTGTTGGCCGTGAAGAATTGAGATTAACATTTCATATTATTCCAACAAATTCAACAAATTTCGAAGTTATAATAGGAAACCCGATATTAACGCAAGCTGAAATATTTATGTCCAGTGACGGAATTGTGGTTCACAAACTTAAGAAAGCAATTCTGTGATGCAAATAAATATTATTAAATCTGAAAAGGAAATCTACGTCAGCCACATACAAGATACAAACGTAAAGAAAAATTTGGAAAGTATGGCGCAAAATTATATTCCAGAAAAGACGGAAGAAACTGGTGTACAGATGAAAATAATTTTGAGTAGTGAAGGTCCAATCAATGAGAGTCCAAGACGTCTACCAATGCCAGAAAGTCGCATTGTCGAAAAACAAATTGACGATTGGTTGAAAGAAGGTGTAATTAGACCAAGTTGTTCTGATTTCGCCAGTCCCGTTGTACTAGTGCGAAAAAAAAATGATATTAACCGGTTATGCGTAGATTACAGGAAACTGAATAAGAAAATAATCAAAGACAGATTTCCCCTTCAACTCATCGACGACGTTTTGGACAAATTGCAAGACGCCAAAATGTTCACGACGATTGACCTGAAGAACGAATTTTTCCATGTTTCCGTAGAGGAAAACAGTCGCAAATATATGGCATTCGTAACACACGACGGACAATACGAATTCTGCAAAACCCTCCTTGGATTATGTACTAGTCTAAGCGTATTTCAAAGATAATAAATGAAGTCTTCAGACATCTGATGATTAAAAATATAAAGCGATCCCGTATATGGATGATATTATAATACCTTCCAAAGATGAAGTCCAAGGATTAGAAAGACTAGGAATTGTGTTAGCGACGGCGAGCAAATATGGTCTTGAACCAAAATTCAAGAAATGTCAGTTCTTATGCTCAAAAGTAGAATTTCTTGGCTACATAATTGAAAATGATACGATCCAGCCGTCGCCTGCGAGGACGCTACCGGTTGAAAAAATCCCAGATGCGTCAAAGACGTTCAAAGTTTTCTAGGGTTGACCGAGTATTTTCGAAGGTACATTCCATCGTATTCAATCATTGAAAAATCTTTAAGTGGTTTATTGAAAAGTGGGACGAATTTCTCTTTTGGAATAGAACAAGAACAAGCTTTCGGAAAATTGAAAACGGCCCTTACAACTAAACCAGTTTTACATATTTACAGACAAGACGCGCGTACTGAATTGCACACTGATGCAAGTAAACATGGTTTTGGTTCTGGATTATTGCAGGAAGGAGATGATACGAATCTACATCAAATTTACTACATGAGTAGAAAAACAACAGCTGCTCAAGAAAAGCTTCACAGCTATGAACTAGAAGTTTTGGCCATAATTGAGTCAGTCAAAAAATTTAGAGTTTATCTTTTAGGAATCCCATTTAAGATAGTAACTGACTGCGAAGCGTTTACGAAGGCCATGGAGAAAAAAAACTACTACTACTAGGGTAGGGTAGCAAGATGGACTTTGCTATTAGACGAATTCAGTTATGAAATAGTCCACAGGAGTGCGGAAATGATGAAACACGTTGACGCTTTAAGTAGATATCCAGCGATAATGTTAATGGTAAATAACTATACTGAATAAAATTCAAGCAGCTCAGCAACAGGATACGTTATTAAAAGTTATTATGAGAATTTTAGAAACAAAGGCTTACGTGTTGCAAGATGGTATTCCTTATAAAGAACAAAACGGAAACAAGTTGTTAATCATACCGAAGAGTATGCAGACGGACATTATTCGAAATTCACACAAACCAAGTCATTTTGGTGTTGCTATGAAGAGGAAAGAAGACGTAGTACTTTTGGAAAACTTAGAGGATCTTAGGAAATAAATTTTTGAAAACCAACGAGGTGAATTAAGAACAGCTGCTAACGAGGCTATATCTGCTGTTCAAAAAAAATCAAAGGACGTTTAATCCACGACGTAAGCAAGCAAAATTATATAAAGTCGGTGACGTAGTTGCAATTAAGAGAACTGAGTTCGGTTCTAATATCAAATTGCACCCAAAATTTTTAGGACCTTATAAAGTGACTAAAATTAGTTCAAATGACAGATGTGACGTTGAACAGATCGGAGATGAAGAAGGACCGAGAGTCTCTTCGTCAAGTTCCGATTATATTAAGTCTTGGGGAATACCCTACGATGACTATTCCTCATCTGAGTCTGATGAGCCGCAGGATGACCGAGTTGTGGGATCCACCCTCACGAGTCGTCTATGATTATTCGAAAGCGGCTCCAAGTAAATATATATATATATATATATATATATATATATATATATATATATATATATATATATATATATATATATATATATATATATATATATCTTTTTACAAGAAAAGATACCCCTTGAATAATCTTAATTCAAATTTCGCGCGTCTTTGAAAGTTCGCTACTTGAGTTTCTATTTGCTGAATCGCCTTTCATAACACAAGTCTGTCTGGGCTGTTTAATTCGCAAAGGCGTCAAGTTAGCGGAACGGTTCGTGTTGGTCCGACTTCGCTCGCGATATTTCGATACCGGATTTGAAAATAAATCGGCGGCGCTAGCCGCTAGGCCGCCGCGTCCTGGCTAGCTGCCTTGCAATATTGCATTTCCTTTTATTTGAGTGAAAATTAAATAAGCTACTGGGATATTTTAATATCTTCTATATCCACTTAATCCTGTAACAAGCCCATATATAACATATTTATATTCCCCTTATAGCCATATCCCTAATCTCCTGCGACCCGTTACTATGTTTTTTATTATCTAGTTTGTCAGGTCATATGGGATATCCAGCATTTCCCATATGATTTTGTTATAAACTGACACGGAGCCCCAAGAGAATGAATGAGAGTTTACCTGCGAATCGCACATGAGTAAACACACAAGTTAGATCTCTAATCCTGTATTGGCTCTCTTTGTAGCCACTCAGTGGCTGAATGCAATGCTACTTGAATGCCAGTATTCTCAAAGGATAGATTCTGTAGCATGGAGATTGTAGATAATCAATAGCCTGGTTTTACTGTATAGGCTTTACGTGTATGTTATCGTATTACTCTACATCGCCTCCTCGATTTTACGTATGATGGTATATAAATATAATGCTGACAAAACTTTGCTTTCTTTGTTTTCGGTCAATTTCTACTTACACTTGACAATATTTGTAATTATTGAATATTAAAAGAGAAAAAATTATTAAAAGTAGTTGCCAAACGATAAGCTTTTGCATCCAGATGTTTCCGATCTAAATCATCTGCCAACAAATCTTTGTTAGTATCCAAACATTTAATGTCAGGTAAAAATGTGAAAACGTCAAAATGTGTTGAAGTATTTACAGTTTGAATTGTATTTAATTATCAGCCAAAGGTGATAAAAAGTTTCAAAAGGTAAAGGTTTACTTTCGGGGTGTGTGTTAGATTTTTATGAAATTTTGTATATAGACGTGTTTTAGGGTATAGATTGCGAAAATCACAATAAAAATGAGGGCAGAAGCCAACTTTTGGATTATTTGGACATTTTTGTAGGAAAAACGTAAGTTGTACTCACTTTTGCGGCATGTTTTTGTCATATTTTACACATTTTCGGGGGTCGTTCGTTTTATATCAATCTAAAGAAGGGTGTATTCCACTATTCTAATTCATTTTCACATAGTTGGTGCACCCTCTTAAATGTTTATGTGTTTCTGAAAATTACCCTACTTTTCATCGTATAAGTTGAAATTGACATCTGACATTATGTTGGCTTTATATGTCAAATGTCAATTTCAACGTATACGATGAAAAGAACGGTAATTTTCAGAGACACATAAACAGTTAAAGGGGTGCACTATGTGAAAATGAATTAGAATAGTGGAATACACCCTTCTTTAGCTTGACATAAAAAGAACAACCCCCGAAAATGTGTAAAATATGACAAAAACATGCCGCAAAAGTGAGTTATCAGTATACCTTATTGTTTGGATAACTTTTCTGTTTTATTTCTCAAGTTTTATCAACATTTCTTACATTATAACACTAACGATGATTGTAAAATTGGTGTTGACTTCCGTATATGCTGTTCACTTCTGCCTCGTCGAAGATGCCGAAAGTCTCCTGAATCTTGAGCAATTACATTTGTGTTTGTCTTAAACTAGCAATTTGATTTTATTTGTGCCAATGGTTGCTCCTCAATTATAAAATAGTCAAAAACAATCACTTACTTTATGCCATGAATTATTACCAATGCAATTATTTCCGTAAGTAAAAACAATGTTCATATTACCCACTAAAATTCAAATTTTTACTGTCCCTGTTTCCATTATTTAACCTAATATCTGAATTTCCTTACATCATTTTTCCTTAATCACTTACGTATAGTCATTCACATTTCTTACCTAGTTCCTAATCTATATCTTATTATCTACACAATTACCCCCACTTCTGACTGTAAATAACAGTTCTTATGTGTAGTACCTTGCTTGGTCATTTCTTGTGATAACACTAGTCTTTCAATAAGTTTTTACACTTTACAGGGTCATTGTTTTTTTATAGTTTATATAATCACTTCATATTAATATTTAACACCTTGTGTTTTTACATTTTTCTGTTGGTGGTATTATACCAAGTCTTATTTCTTCAAATTAAATATCTGTCACTTAGTTCGTTTGCACTACCAGAATACATAACTTTATTTTAAATATTTAAATATTTAAATACCTTATCTTATCATATGAGTATATATATATATATATATATATATATATATATATATATATATATATATATATATATATATATATATATATATATATACATACATATAAAATCGAAACTGACCCGGGATATGTGCTCTAGGGGACCTAGTTCACGCTCATTAGAAGGAATTTTTTCAAATATCAAAAGTCGGGATCTCCTCATTAGTGATTTTTTAAAAGAAAGTTCACTAAAAGGAGTGTAAAAAACACAAGCTTATATTTATACCTTAAAAGCTTATATAACTTTTATATTTTTTAACAATTTCCTCCTAAATTTAAATATTATGCCCACTTGACTCGTTGCTTTTTACAAATGCAAAATGCTAATTTCTAGTTAAAACAATCCCAAACTTTCGTCTAGAGCACTCGTTTGCATAAAAAATGCAGCATCCACAAACTAAAAGCCTCTTGACACCCCATACAGCAACACAAATGCAAATTAAATACAGGACAGTAATGAATGGCTCGTCTGAGAGGTACTCAGATAAAACGACGTGGTTTTTATCCAAGCTCAGCTGTCTTTGAGGAGCAAACTAATTACTGATGTTTGGAATGATCTTTAGAAGACGCGGCGTTACATAAAGCTCTAACCAGACCACTCATACGTAACTAATTGCTGTTTCAGAGGCGAATTCTGAATTATGAATCATGTATACTGTATACTCCGTCTCGCCTGTTTTGTCTTGTTTATTCTGAGTTTCTGTAGTTGAGATGAATAGACTACAGCATGCATACTTATATGTATTAAAGGCTTTGTGAGCAACATGACACTGTGATGCTTGATGGTGTATTTACGAGGCTTGTTCAATTGAAACCAATCTTTGGTCAGGTCAGGCGTGGAAACAATTGTAATCACTCAACTGACGTTTTGCAATGTTAGTTGTGTTTGTTAACATCACACTGATCAGTTCCTATCATTTGTATTTGACAGCGATTTTAAGTATTGTGACTTTAAAATGGCGTTTGTTGTTAACAATCCGTCCAAATATAATCAGCCTGCGGTCATTCAATTTTTGTGTGCTGAAGGTTTGCAACCATTGCAAGTTCATACGTGAATGCAAGCAGTGTACGGAAACGCATATTTTGCTTATCGAACTGTCAATGAATGGTGTCGAAAATTAGTGGAAGAGAGAAGACGAATGATAAGCCGCGACCAGGTGCTTTGAGTACTGCATCAACAGACAGGAATAAGGCATGTGTAAAAGGCCTGACTAGAGAAAATCGTCTAATGTCAATCAGAGCAATTTCAGAAAATGTTGGTGTGAGTATAAGATCTGTCCATAGTATCGTACACAAACTGGGTTACAGCAAAATGCGTTAAAAGGTAATCGTTTTCAGTCGGACGAAGAAGTACAAAATGCCGTAGTAAAAGAATTCGTCGAGCAGCAGCCACAAGAATTTTTTAAGCAGGGTTTACATCGGTTGGTGAAACAATGGTATGCGTGTCTTAATAATAGTGGTAATTATTTGTAAATATATTTGCCAATATTTTTTTCTGAATCAAAGATGGGTTTCAACTGAACAAGCCTCGTATATTTGACGTTTGCATGTCACTCGCAAATGTTTTATTTCCAGGGATATTTGTTAATTACTGTAGAAGATAGTTTTCAGCTCGATGGTTAGAGCATCGGTGGTTCAGGAGCAAGAACGTGTGCCTCTGACCGAAAGGTACACTTCTTCAGTACGTACCCTAAAATTAACATCAACCGAGATTCTGGCATTGTATATTGAGCAAGTTAAATGTCTGCACGGTCCGCCCTTCGGAGGGGCCATAAAGCCGTCGGTCCCGTGTACATGTTGTTGGACATGTTAAAGATCCCTACCCTCCTTACAGAAAGGCAGGGGTTCGGCAAAACTTCCAGGATAGTGAGGTGAAACTGCTCCCTGGCGTCGGTGATTGGCCATAGTCGCGGAAATAGGTCGACGTTAAAGAAACAAAACGCACGCACACACACACACCCTGACGGTAAAACAATTATTTATTTGTTCTGAAATATTTGAGCACTAACAAAAAATGTTTGTGTTTCTCGAAAGCACTAAAGATTGCTATCGATTGATATCACACAGACCTGATTTGTAAAAAATCACGCCAAAAGTTTCTACGATCTCAATTGCACCTGGAAGAATAAATTATCCACCAATGGTGTGAGGCTTTTTGCATCTAACGATTTGATATAAAACTTTGTAAGAGGCAAGTACAGCTTTTTCCCTTACAAATTTTTTTAAAATAATATTTGCTTTTCTTGTGATTTTAATTGAAGTTAGGAGAATACTCGGGGTTTGCTTACTTACTCACTATGAAGCGTTTCTAATTGTCGCTTATTAGGTTACGTGCTGTCTGCTGCCAAAAATTTTGAGCAAATGGTAAACAGAGGTCTTTCTTTTTTATTTACTTCAGTACTAGAAAACCTACACTTTAAACAATTTTTAAAATATTTTCTTAATTTTTATTTCAGAACCACTGTCGTGTGTGCACTTGTTGATGCTTCCCTATCGTCAAATGCTCACTTACACCCACTTAAAAAAATATCCATGATTCTGGCTAAACTTTATAAATCTACTGCTACTCGAATATCGCGAACTGCAATTAACACGCAAATTACAACATAGACATTCACGGTAGAAGAATCAAGTCGACTACGACTGGCTGGAACTGAATGCGATACAGCATTTATACACGCTGCGCAGACGTTCTAGAAGGTTCGAAACAAATCGAAACTTCTCGCGGAACCGCGAGAATGTCTGCTAAAGTTAAAACATGCAATGAAAGGCTTCTCTCCAGACAACAAAATTTATTAAACTTCCCAACGTGTTTCGGCCAACTAAGTGGCCATCTTCAGGGGATTCAAGAATTGAAAAATTGTTCCCCTGACGATGGCCACTTAGTGGGCCGAAACGCGTTTAATAAATTTTGTTGACTGGAGACAAGTCTTTGATTGAATGTTTTAATTACGTCTATCCCAGACTGTGTGACGTTTAGGAATGAGAATTTTTGCTATGGTAAACGTAAGACAGGGGGGGGGGTCATTAAAATTGTGATTGATAATTGGGTCGCAAATACTAAAAGGTCGAAAAACGCTGCATTAACCAGCGAGCCATACAAAAATTGTGTATTTTAACAACTAAAAAATATTGTTTTCACCCCGACGTAACATCGTTTGTTTTTTCTAAAGTACTTGAGCACCAGCTAAAATTTTTGTGTTTCTGGGAAGCACTAACGATTTGCGATCGAATGATACGACTGACATCCTTAATTTGAAAAAATCATGCCTCAAGTTAACCCCCCCCCCCATTTAGTTTACTGTATCTCCGTTTCTAAAAGCACTAACGAAACTTTCTCTGCGCACTAAACAGAATGATGTTTAGTGCGTAGAGAAAGTTTCGTTAGTGCTCCCTCTCATCTCAAAAATTATCAGGCAACCTAAATAATCTGTGAACCTTTATCAAAGGTGCGTTGAGTAGCCTCCCCCCTCAATTAATTGTGAGTGGGTATACTGCCAGTTTGTGCATCATTAATGAATGATGCACTAACTGGTAGTATACACACTCACAATTAATCATTAATCATTCATTAATGATGCACTAACTGGTAGTATACCCACTCACAATTAATTGAGGGGAGAGGCTACTTAACGCACATTTGATAAAGGTTCACAGATTATTTAGGTTTCCTGATAATTTTTGAGATGAGAGGGACACGAGAGAAGGGCACTACTTCAGGTGTATGCTGGATGTGGATAGTTTCTCTAGTTTCAGATTGCGTTTTTGTGTTTTAAATAACATTTCTTCAAGGTTTCGGTACCTTTTATTGTGTTTGCTAAAAAATATAGAATATTTTGAACAATAGGCAGCTACACTTTTAAATGTATAAGCGCATTTATGGTAAACTTTTGTTAAATAATAACATATTGTAAATAATTTTGCTAAAAATTCTATAAGCTATAATATGTTGTCATACCTACTATGCCCCATCATACATTTGTGTAAAACTTGAACTTACCTGAAACAGAAACAGTATGTTAGAGATTTAAAAAATTAGACATTTTTAAAAAATTACAGACATCCATATAAATAAAAATAGAGCTCCGCTACAATTAAAATGAAAAAGCCATGGACTAACGAACCAGACAGTTTTATTAAAATAATAGATTTGATAATGGCAAGATATACATGCATATCCTAAATAAAACATACACAAAACTAGCAATAATTTTTACTTTAACACCAACACTGCGTGTGGAAATATGGCATCGGCGACAAGAATTTCAAATTTTTTTTTCGCTTAAACGTCGTAAAAAGTGTCAAAACATATAGAAAATTTGATTCGGCGACAAACATCTTTTGTGACTGTCGGTTTGTATATCTGTCTGTAGCCACGATAAATTTAGAACGAATTGAGATATAGTCTTCAAATTTGGTATACTGTTAGCACACGACAAACGAACCGTTCGGATTGTTTGTTGCTAAAACGATGTAAAAAGTCTCAAAACATATAGAAAACAAACATTTTTTTCGTCTGTCGGTCGGTCTGTAGGTGTGTATGTCTGTCTGTTAGTAGGCACAATAACTTTCGAACGAATTGAGAGATCGTCTTCAAATTTGGCATTCAGTTAGAATTCGACAAAGGAACGCTTCGAATTGTTTTTGGGTAAGATCCCTTCAAGGGTAGGGGATAAATGAGGGCTGGTGTGATCAAAATTGACATTTTTTCGTTAAAACAAATATAAAGAAAAAATAATTACACTAACGTATTAACTTCTATGACCTTGCGTATTACTTCGCGATTTACTCTAGTCAGTCACTTTTTTAAGCCCATTTCATAATGTCGAAGCCTATGCAGCTGGCGAATTTCGCCTGGTATGGAATTATATGTTCTTACGCCAAGGCTGGCTCGCGGGCTGGACGGGCAAGGCTGGCGGCTGTACTTCGAGTTGGTCACTCTGAATTTAATCAGAGTTCCGACATGGAGTGCGGTCGCCTCATTCCCAAACCGGAAAAAGAGGACTACAGTCTGGCCAAGGCGTACAGGCTAATCGGCCTTACATCCTTCCTGCTTAAGGCATTGGAAAAGACAGTAGATAAGTTTATGTTGGGAGGGATCCTCAGAGATCACCCCTTCCATAAAAGCCAGCACGCGTAATGGCGGGGGAAATCGACGGAGACGGCGCTCCACGCTGTGACGCGAAAGGTGGAAAGGGCCTACACTACGGGGAGAACACATTAGCTGTGTTCTTGGATATGGAGGGTGCCTTTGATGGGGCAAGGACGGATACGGTCTGTGTCGCCCTACAGAATAGGGGATCGCCGAGGTCGCTAATAAGCTGGGTGGCGAGCATGCTGGAGGACAGGAGAGTTTCTCTGACCTTGAGGGGCCGGGGGCTGGACGTTGGGGTGACGGGCGGCTTACCTCAGGGCAGCTGCCTTTCGCCTCATCTATGGTGTCTGGTCATGAACGGCCTCTTGGAGCGGTTCTCCGAGAATGGCTTCTACGCCCAGGCATATGCTTATGATGGGCTGGTCTTAGTCACCAGCAAATTCCATGGCGTCCTCAGTGAGTGCATGAAAGCTGCCTGTAGCATAATTGAAAGGTGGTGCAGTGAGCTGACACTATCCGTAAACCCGGTGAAGACGGAGACGATCCTATTCATCAAGAAGAGGCTTCGCCGCATCCTTTGGGTGCTGACAGGCCACTGCGCCCTTAGAAGACACCTCACACTGATACGCGTAGAGAGGAATCCCATTTGCCAGGAATGCGGCGAGGATGAAGAAAAGCCTTACCACCACCTGTGTGAATGCGAGGCTCTTGGGAGTCTTCGAGCAGAATTGTTCGGTTCGGGGACTCTGCAGAGGAATAAGATAAGTACCTTCCCCTTGGAAGGCCGTCACGGCTTTTATTTCAAGGCGGTTTGGCGACGGAACCGGGGAAGTGTAGAGCATGGTTGCTGGGTTGCTGGGGTTGGCAAAAAGGGCGCATTGTGGTCTACTTGCTTGGCGTTAGTCTCCCCACCACTGCTGCTACTACTACTACATATGTTCTTACGCAAAGGTAAGCATAGCAACGTTGTGCAATAGTCTTCTTAGCTCTTTCCGTTCTAAATGAGTGGGCGCAGTGTCTCGTATTATTGTTGTGATTCAACTCATTCAATTCACAGCAGCGTTAAAATAGAAAAGCTGCCTAATATCCAGCAGTCTTGTCTCGGCGTATAAAACATCAGTGGAATATCTATGTTATTTACCATAAATCATTTATATGAGACAATTTTGAGCAATTCGTATTTGACCTATATGGCATTTTGCAGCACCGCCCCAAGCTATTATAGCATAGCGTAAGTGACTCTCCACTAAAGAATACGATTCCTGTCGTATTCTTTAGTAGGGATCCTTCCCCAGGTGTTTGATGTGTAGAATCTCGTTCAATGCCCTGAATTTTTTTCATCATAGAGCGGCTCTTTTTAGTTACATTTACAATGTGTTGCTCCCATTTCATGTGTGAATCTATGGTAACACCTAAATATATTGCATCCTTCACACTCTTTAATTTCAGGTCATCACACACTTCCAAAGTGATGAAAGTTATATAAATATAATAGTTGTTTAGAAGTTTAAAAATGTTCTGCAGTCAGTAGATACGCTGTCGATTTTCGCTTCGTAAAAGTGTCATTATCAGTTGTTTCTGAGTGAATATAACTCGACGTTTTGCTTCACTCTGAGGTATTGTTGGGATCTCAAGACATAGTTTGAGACTAAGATTAAAATTGTTTGTGGTTTGTGAGTAATTTGGGTGGTTTTGAAAACAGCTGTCCACTTTGCATTGATTCCTAAGTATAGATCTACCATTACAATAAAATGGTGCTTTAAAGGAATGAAACTACAGAAATTAAAAGTATTGCTAAAGTTGAAGTACAGGAAGGTTTAAAAGATGAAGCTTCTCTCAATAAAATTTCCAGTAAACTTGCAAGTACTGTTATTGTACAACTGAACGCCAGTATAGAGGAAATTATTGTCAAATATAAAAAGTGGAGAGGCATATGCAGGTGGTGCTTGAGAAAATAAATAATAAAATGTTGAAGGAAAAAATGGAAGATATCAAACAAGAAAACAAATACGGCAACGCAGTTAGAATCCACGGTATTGATGAGATTGCTGGGGAAAATATTAAGATCACTACTAGAGAGATGTTAAGAGAGAAATTAAAGGTGCAAGTTGGTGAGAACGAGCTGGACAGGTATTTTAGAGTGGGAAAATCTTCTGGTGCCTACAAACCTAGGCAGATTATTGTTAAATTTAAGTGTGAGGAATTGTTTGATGATGTTTTAAAGAACAGAAAACTTCTTAGAAACACGAGATCTCACAAAGTATAAGCTGAAGTTATTGAGTGAAGCTAAAACATGTCTGGAAATAAGAACGTTTGGGTGTGGAAGGGAGGAGTCTACGCAAAGAAAAACAACGAAAGCTTGGATATCAAAGGACCTTTAGACCTGGAAAATGTTAGAATAAAATGAAGCAGAAGTGTATGTGTGAAAAACATAATTACGTTATAATTGGGTGGTTATAAACTATATTTTTAATTTTAATTGTTGTTTGTAAACAAAAAAATGCACGTGTATGCGGATGACATGCAGATTTATATCTCATGTAGTCCGCAAGACATAAATTCTGCATTGGAAAAACTTAATGAGGATTTGAATACCATATTTGTTATGGCTAAGCAGCATGCGCTCAATCTGGATCCTACCAAATCTTGTGCTCTTTTATTTGGTAGCCAACCTGGCTGTGACAGGGTCAGAAGTACTGTGAGGATCGAAGTTAATGGGGAAAGTATACCTCTTGTGTGGAGGCAAATGACTTGGGACTCACTATTGATAATACTTTTAGTAATCGACAACATATTTCGAAATGCTTACAGAAAGCATATAATTGTCTCAGAAAACCTTATCCCCACAGATCGTTACTTCCGCAGGAGATTAAGTTACAATTGTGTTTCGCTTTGGTACTTTTTCAACTTACTCACTGTTCTGAGGTGTTATCAGCGTGTTTGGATTTGTATGCGTCATACCGTGTGCAAGGATTGCAGAATTCATGCTTACGATTTGTTTATGGTATCAGAAAATTTCAACATATACTTCATAACCTGAGGGACACTGGATGGTTGAACATGAGACAGAGGTTTTTGATGAGGGAGGCTATGTTATATCACTCGGTTATTATAAATAGGACTCCAGCTCATCTCTACAATACAATTATTTTCAGGATACATATACATAACATAAACATTCGCAGAAAGAACATGGTTACAGCACCAAAGCATACACTATCTACTTTTGAGAGATCTTTTACGTATAGACTGTATAAAGTAGTCAATGAATTTGGTTACGAAAATAAAGCGTACAACAGACGAAAATTCAGGAAATATTTGTTTAGTACGTTTTTTGTATCAGTGGTTTAAATGTGAGTATGCTGAATGGTGGACCACTCGTTTTCAATTGTGAATATTTATGTATTGGGTATATTATGCCGCATATGCTTGGGTAGGGGAGGGAAGTGTGAGAAGATAAAGTGGTAATATTATGTCTTATATTTAGTATATATAGTTGGCATTGTTACTTTTTTGCAGTTAATTGTGTAGAGCTGCGTCTACTGTTAAGTGTAATTTCGGAGTGGGTTAAGTGGAAGAGCATAGGGAGGTGTCACTTCATGGCACATTTCATCTGTAGTCCGCCCTTTTACACACCGATTTCAATTTAATGTTTTTTTTTAGTTTGCTGTATACTTTTAAAGTGGGTGTGTGAATAAAGGCGATTATTATTATATAATATATATATATATATATATATATATATATATATATATATATATATATATATATATATATATATATATATATATATACATTCAAAAACTTAAACCGACCCCGAATAATGTGTTCTAGGGGGCCTAGTTCGCGTTCATTTGAGGAATTTTTTTCTGAATTCAAAAGTCGCGATCTCCTAATTTTTTCAAGAAAACTTATTAAAAAGGTAAAAATTGTTTCCACGAAAATTCGATCAATTTTTTGACGAAAAGCCAATAAGTAATTTTTAATGAATTTTCTTAAAAAAATCACTAATGAGGAGATCCCGACTTATAAATTTTGAAAAAATTTCTTCAAATGACCGCGAAGTAGGCCCCCGAGAACTCATGTCCAGAGTCTGTTTCAATTTTTATATGCTTATATATATATATATATATATATATATATATATATATATATATATATATATATATATATATATATATATATATCACACCAATAACTCAAAAAATAATGGCCTGATTTTCATCAAATTTGTCACATACTTTCCTTTTGCAAGTGGCTTGGATAAGTTCGTTTGTGAGGAAAATCAAAAGTCAGAAAAAACATTGTATCTCCGGAAATAACAAAGTAACGACAACCAAATTTGGTACTCTGGTTTCTGTAATAAAGGGTATCCTATATATAAAAGTTCAGATCTCTATCTTGAAAGGCAAAAAAGTTAGAGGAAAATTAATTTTTAATTAATTAAATCTGATTCAAGAAAGTTAAAACGTCAAAATTGATTGAGTACAAATGTAAGTGAAAAATACTACAAGAAATGATTAACAAGCTCCTAGATATGTGCCTAAGTGATTATTTTCCTTCATTTTGTTAAAATATGAGCAAAAAACCAATTGTAAATCAAAATGGTTTTGTATAAATTGTAAACCGTTGAACAGTTAACAAGTATTACGGGATAAACCTGATAGTAAATAGATGTCGAGCGTAGCCTAGGGGCTAGGTCTCTGTACATCGTATAATCGACTCCTACATGACGAGTTCTAATCCTAGTTAGTGACTTTACATTTTATCAATTTTTTCTCTGTCTGATTTCACTTTACCGTTATGTAATCAGATTGTTGTTACATTTCTTCAAATGAGCGCGAACTAGTCCCCCTAGAACCCATATCTAGGGTCAGTGTCAATTATATATATATATATATATATATATATATATATATATATATATATATATATATATATATATATATATATATATATATCAAGGATGAACAATTTACCAAAATTTAGGTCTGTAAGTTTAAAGACAAGAAAGTTAGAGACATTTAAAGAAAAAAAATTGTGATTTTCCTCAAAACGTAAAAAGTCACGATTAAAACGTCAAAATTGGAAAAGAACCTGAAAGAAACCCTTAAGTTTCAGCTTTAATCATCTTTGCCCTTCATTTTAATAAAATAATTCCAGAAAATTCCTTTCAAAGACGTTTTTAAAAAAAATTGAGACGCAGTAAGTGCGTTTTGGTAGCAAATTTTCATTCAATAACTCAATTTGCTCTTAAACTAAGGTTCGCCGGCTGGGAAACGAGTTTTCTCGGAAACATTTTAAGTTTATTTTCGGAATTTTTTTGTAAATCTTCAAACAAGTTATGTTGATCAAATATGGTACGATGTTTCTACTATATAGGTTATACCGATGACCAAATTCAATTAAAGAGACATATTTGCTATTAAAAACATTTTTATGAAAATTCACTTCCATAACGCACTTGCTGCGTCCAGACTTTTTTTTATGAAAATTGGCCATATTTTTTACGCAGATTTGATATAAACGTTTTGACAGAAATGTACTATTTTTATTGACGAAAAGTGGCCTAAAACATGTATTCTACGAAAATGTATAAAAGAAATCCTAGCATGATAGCATGATAATCTTATAATCAAAGAAGAAAACAACCTATACATCTTACCTTTGAAATATATACTATTCGTTTTGTTTTAATTAAATTAAAAGGTCACGATCTCTTTCCGAAATTTTTTTTACGAAAATTAGACGAAAAACAATTATTGAATTTATAAAGATTGTACATAAAAGTTCGTTAAGCCTTGTTTCCCTTTGGATAAACAAGTTTCTGGTAACCTTAAACTTTATAAGATATACCCATAATTGCATTTGTTTTAGAATATATAACGTTTTAGTTTCTGTGCCACGCTTCGATTGCTACTTTATTTTTACAACAAAAGAAATCTCATAGATTCGCGAAAGCCATTATATAGATCCCGAACACTAGATTAGGTTGTAAACGCTTTTCCGGAATTAGGTTGAACAATCTGATCGTCCCAATGGAACTGAAAAGTGCAAGGCTATCGAGTAATGGCTCATAACCTTCAGTGTTGCATGCCTCGAGCTTGACACCGCCAACAAAAACAGTGGTTGTTCTGTTTTCCAACATATATACAGGGTGCGCCACGAAACACGTTCATTTAAAGTTTCTGGAGTAGGTATCCATTTGCGAGCCTCAAAGTTATGTGTTATAGTAAAATCATGGCAATCCTTGTAAAAAGATGTTCATGGTCCAGGCACTTTATGTTTCACCAGAAATATGCATCAACTTTCTTATTTTAAGTATAACTTCCCATATACTTAAGATACTACATTTTTCAATTCCACAACCAATTTTATGACGCTCACCGCCGGATTTGATGTACAATGTTGTAAATAGAAATTGGGTACAACCAACCGACAATTTTGTATTATTATAGCTGCCCAGACAACATACTATCTGGTTACGCACCGAGATAACGATTCTGTTGTGCATCTCCCAATGTTTGCTGCGGCCTGGCTACCTTGGCCAAAATACTTTAGGTATATTCTGACTTTTATAAGTATAGCGCACTGATGGGCTCTAGTGAGAGCAAAACCGGTATGCGTTTCTACCTATGCTCAGAATGCCTCTATAGCTTTACCTGTATTGTCAGTGTATTAAGAAAAATGCCTGGACGCAGTAAGCGCGTTATGAAAGTGAATTTTCATAAAAATGTTTTTGATAGCTAATATGTCTCTTTAATGCAAACAGGCTTTAATTTGGTCACCGGTATAACCTATATAGTAGTACTAATTACTCATATTTTATAAAAATTACTTATTGTTTGAAAATATACACCAATTTTCCGAAAATAAACTTAAAATATTTCCGAGAAAACTCGTTTCCTGGCCGTTAATAGCAAATTGAGTTATTGAATTCTGAAGCATTTAATGAAAATTCGCTACCAAAATGCACTTACTGCGTCTCTAATTTACAATAATGCAATAATAAATGTTAATTTTTTTTGTAGGTATCACCAACGACTTATGGGCCATCCTGTGATTGTCAAAGTAATTTTATAACATGCCACTCAAGACACCCTATAAGCAACCTATACAATTTTTTCTCGCATCTTGCATAATAAAAATTATATTGGGCTTTACCGTACAAATGCGTCAGCCTGTATATATGTAAACATAAATTAAACCCGGATATGCACTAAGTGAGTGGTGAACGTGTCGCCACCTAGTTCGGAACCAAGTACTATGTTGTCACGCCCGCTCCAAATAACACAGCGTGTTAGAAATAGAGACAGTATACAACTAACTAACAATTTAAAAAATTGTTAGCCCTGGCCCATTTCTACCCCAATATAGGGACAAAGTATGTAAGACTAGATGCATTCTCGCAACTATTAGAACCGTAGACGGGTTTCGCTCTCATTAGAGCTCTAGTCTTACATACTTTGTCCCTATATTGGGATAGAAATGGGCCAGGGCTGACAATTTTTTAAATTGTTAGTTAGTTGTATACTGTCTCTATTTTTAACACTCTGTGTTATTTGGAGCGGGCCTGACAACATAGTACTTGGTTCCGAACTAGGTGGCGACACGTTCACCACTCACTTAGTGTTTTAAGACTGGCTATACTATAGCCGTGTTATTTTTGGTGCATTTTTGCTACAGTTAGTATGCCGTACTAAAGAGCTCTAATGAGAGCGAAACCGGTCTACGATTCTAATTGTTGCGAGAATGCATCTAGTCTTACATACTTTGTCCCTATATTGATGTAGAAATGGGCCAGGGCTAACAATTTTTTAAATTGTTAGTTAGTTGTATACTGCCTCTATTTTTAACACTCTGTGTTATTTAGAGCGGGCGTGACAACATAGTACTTGGTTCCGAACTAGGTGGCGACACGTTCACCACTCACTTAGTGTTTTAAGACTGGCTATACTATAACCGTGTTATTTTTGGTGCATTTTTGCTACAATTAGTATGCCGTACTGAAGAGCTCTAATGAGAGCGAAACCGGTCTACGGTTCTAATTGTTGCGAGAATGCATCTAGTCTTACATACTTTGTCCCTATATTGGGGTAGAAATGGGCCAGGGCTAACAATTTTTTAAATTGTTAGTTAGTTGTATACTGTCTCTATTTTTAACACTCTGTGTTATTTGGAGCGGGCGTGACAACATAGTACTTGGTTCCGAACTAGGTGGCGACACGTTCACCACTCACTTAGTGTTTTAAGACTGGCTATACTACAGCCGTGTTATTTTTGGTGCATTTTTGCTACAATTAGTATGCCGTACTGAAGAGCTCTAATGAGAGCGAAACCGGTCTACGGTTCTAATTGTTGCGAGAATGCATCTAGTCTTACCCGGATATGGATTTTAGGGGACCTATTTTGCGCTCATTTGAAGAAATCTTTTTAGAATTCAAAAGTCGCGGTCTTCTCATTAACGAATTTTTTCTACGAAAATTTATAACCTATACAATTTTTTCTCGTATCTTGCATAATAACAATTATATTGGGCTTTACCGTAGAAATGCGTCATCCTGTAATTATGTAAACAGAAAGTAACCCTGTATATGGATTCTAGGGGACCTACTTTGCGCTCATTAGAAGACATCTTTTTAGAATTCAAAAGTCGCGGTCTTCCCATTAACGAATTTTTACTACGAAAATTAGCTAAAAATTATAGACCGTTAAACAATAAACTTAACTAAAACTACTGCCAAAGCATCAGAGAAAGGGTCTATTTGAAATGAATTTTCTGTAAATGTTTTAGTAAAATGAAGGGCAATGATGGTTGTAGCTGAAACTTAAGGGTTTGCAAAACGCTCTTTTCATAACCCGTTTTTCTTACAGGTTCTTTGCTTAAATGTTGCCAATTTTGACGTCTCAAATCGCGTCTTTGACGTTTTGTGGCAAACCCCAATTTATTCTTCTTTAAATGCCTATAACTTTTTTGTCTTTTAAACTTACACAGCTAAATTTTGGCGGGTGATTTACGTATAATGATATAAACCCGCGTACCTAATTTAGTTGCACTTACTTTGTTATTTCCGGAGATATACTTTTTTTTCGAAAGGAAACCGAAAATCTTCAGGAAAACCTGCGCCAATTTTCTTGGACAACGAACGTTCAATCCACCTGCAAATAGAAGGTACTCACAAAATTTGATCAAAATCGGCCTATTATTTTTTGAGTTATCGGTGTAATACCGCAAATATATATATATATATATATATATATATATATATATATATATATATATATATATATATATATATATATATATATATAAATTTAAAATGACCCTGGATATGGTTTCTAGGGGGCCTAGTTCGCGCTCATTCGAAGAAATTTTTTCAAAATTCAAAAGTCGGGATCTCCTCGATAGTGAATTTTTTTTAAAGAAAATTCACTAAAATTACAAGTTTGATAAAATTACCTCCGTAAAACATGTACACCATTGCAAACTGGCTAAGTCCTCTTTGCGTGGGAAATTTTATAAAAACGCCAACGAAATATTATGGAAACATTGAAGATCACAGATGTGATTTTAATGTGAATACGATAGTCACAGTTTTGATAAAATCGGCGTTGGTGTGAGTCATTTGCTGTCGCCCACACGCAGGCACTAAAATTATTTTTACGATCTCTAATGATTGAGAAACGGAACTCCATTTGTACACCTTTTATGGTTATAAATGGAAATCATAATCACACCGAAGTTCTGTCGAATGTAGGCAACTAAAACTCCAATGATACAAAAAGTTTGCTTGTACTGTGTATTTCTGTGTTAATGATTTCTGGTGGGTTGTTGTAGCTGCAGTGCAGTTATTTTTTAAAGCCTATTATTTTAAAGTAGGAAACAAACAAGCATACGGCAGATATAAACATACAAAGAATATTATCACAAAGAAATGTAGAAAAGCAAAACAACTATGGATGTAGAGATAGTAAGGGAATTCTTAGCGATATAATACATGGGATACACCCTCTTGGGCGAGTAGGCATTCAATTTACCGAAACAGAATGCCACCTCTTCTGGGTTAATGTTAATTTAAATTATGTACAGAGAAATCATTTGCATTTCTTTGAGAATCTCAATCCAGACGGTCGGATAAAAATTACCACCAAGTGAGAAGACTACAATATAAACTAGAAAGAAAAAGTTAGCCTCAAAGGACGAAAACGAAAACGTAATGCTAGAAAAAAAAATGCCAAACACTAAAAGGCTATCTCTAAGCATTGTATCATGCAGAAATGAATTGTCAAGAAAAGTATATAAGCCACAGAAGAGGTAAACCCCGCCAAGAGGTTAATTCAAGAAAGCCCCTGCAGTACTTAGACAAGGAAAACCTCCTGGCGTGGCCGAAAAAATCTGCACTCACAAAGTGCATTATGAAAGCGGACGTTCATGAAGATTTTTCACCTCAAAAAAATTATAAAATAGTTTCGGAAAAACAAATTTGTCTTCAAAAACATTGTTTTTTGGAAAACTGGTTTGATTAATTAACGAAGGAATGATAAGTTTCCTTCTGTCAATAGCTTATATAGGTTTGTTAGCCTGGCCAATGGAACTTCTTTTTCGAGGAAAACTTTAGGATTGGATTAAATTTTAGTGACTTTTGATATATATATATATATATATATATATATATATATATATATATATATCTATATATATATATATATATATATATATATATATATATATATATATATATATATATATATATATATATATATATATATATATATATATATATATATTAAAAGTAACTAAAATTTAATCCAACTCTATATGTAAAATTGTGATGGAAAAAAATAAAGATTAATGTAAGAAGAAGGGTATGCCTGTATTTCTATTACACATGTCAGAAAAGAAGATATTTATTTACCTCTCACTTTGAAGGTAGATCTGACATTTGTCAAAATAATTTGTCAATTGAATATGACATGTAATGTTGCCATGGACTATTATGCACTATTATATTACGCCTTAATATTTTTTGACCCCTTAACTCGAAATAGTTTTTTTGTCTATACAATTACATCGATTGTGTTTATCATACAAAAAAATCATCTTCCGTCCTCATTTGGCCTCCAGAGTAACCGAATTTTTTGCATTAAATGCCTATAACTTTTTTTCCTTTTAACCTACTATGTGAAAACTGGAATGTGTGAAGAGCACTGATAAGTAAACTTGGAGAACCCAAATCACCACAACACATATGTTAAAGACCTTCCACCACTTCCATAACGCACTTGCTGCGTCCAGACTTTTTCATTAATCGGACACTCTTTATGTTAATGCATTTTTCCATTTTTCATCGAAATGTAGTGCATGTTTGTACGAAAAATTTTGGGACGCAGTAAGTCCGTTTTGGTAGTTAATTTTCATTAAATGCTTCAAATTTCGAAAGGTTCGTTAGCTAGGTTGAATTTTCTCTCTTTCTCACTTCAACAAACAAAAGGCCGCAGCAGCAATGGGGCCGCAATATCTGAGAGAAAAGTATAAAAACCTTGAAGATTGAGGAGGTAGAAGACTGGAGCTCACTTCCCTTACGGCTCTTCTTTCAAATGAGTTTGTCTACTATGCCGACAAAGTAGTCGTTATTAACGGCTCATTATTAAAGTTGACCCGATCTAACCTGATCTGAAGATGGCTCGATGAAGCTGAAACGCGTAGGATACTTATATTAAGAATATATTCTGGAAGTATAAGCTTTTGATTTATCCTTCAACTAACTAAATTTTAATACGCTGGTTTTAATTGCTAGACATTATTTTAGACGATTTTGATATCTCTTGGTTTTCAATTATAGAATACATTTATAAAATAATCTATTACGCTAGAGATGCTCCCTGTATAATTTAAAGCACAATAACCTGCTACTTATTTTCTAAAGCATGTTTAAACCGATTCATTTAACGCTGTTGCTGAAAACGTCGTCAACATTTTGTTTCAGAGAAATCAAATTGCATGAGTTACTCAAACGAAAAATGAAAAGGAAACGTAATTTTTTCACTTCTCTCAGGACAAAGCTGATTATATTTATACATCTATTTTAAATCTCGTTTAGTTTATTTTACATTATCCGATTAAAACTTTTTAACGTGGAAAAGTTTCAGATGAAGAAATTTTTAATTTTCTGGAGAGATTTTAATGAATAAGCTTAATGTTCCCTAATTCTTTTTCGCGATGTTACATGCAGATTTTTTCCAAATAAAGATTTTGAACGAAAATAAAGACGATTTCGTTTTATTTTCACTGAATATATTTAACAAACATTTTATATTTAGTTTATGTTTATTGGTATGTGTATGCGTCATACGTGTCGTTCTAAAAGTATGATAACACTTAATAATAAGTATACTTGAAGAACCTAAATCACCATCACACATTTTTAAAGACCTGATAATCCTTTGACTAACAAAGTTAGCGTCATCAGAGGATGAAAAATTATAGGTAACATTTTTTATCCTCTAATGAAGCTAACTTTCTTAGTGAAACGAGCGTCAGGTCTTTACAGGATGTGTTGTTGTGGTTTTGGTTCTTTAGTATACCTATCAGTGCTCATCGCGGGTTCCAATCTTCACGTAGTATAATTACAATAGCCTTATATACCTAAAGTCCATAATACATCGATAAGTCTCACAAGATATATAACAAAAACATTGATCCAGAAAAACGTGTCTTAAAATGACGTTAATTTTGTGGATTTAATTGCGTGATCAAACTGTATGACAGAGTAATTCTATATAATCTTAAAAAAAACATAAAATTATTTTTAGATATAACATGACATTTTTTGACCTGACCTGACCTGAACTGCTACCGTACGTTATCGCACGCCATATCACCACCCCCAAGTAAAGACCGTATGCCGTTCCACAGCAAATTTAAAATTTCTGCGTTCTCCACCTAATCGTCTCAGTCTTTACTTAAATAAACGTTTTTGTTACTCATTAAAAGGATCATCATTGCTTCAAGAATTCGACCTACCCAGCATTAAAGCTGCACGTGTGCTACTTATAGCGGCAAATTTTTAATTTAGGTCGCATTGGAAAAAACCCTGCTATCTATGGATATACATAAAATTTGAAATGGTCGACTGTTTTTAGTAAAATAAGTTGATTCTATATAGTTTTACGATACATGAGACAAGTTAGCCCACGTTTTATTTGGGATTTTTTCATTTTATTATATTTTTTATATTACTATATTTTTCTATATTATTATATAATTATTATATTACGCTACGACTTTCCTGATTTTCACTACACTAAAGGTGTAAGTCACTACAATTCCCTTAATAATCAGCGGAGGCCTAAGCAAAGCTCGAGCATGGGGATATCTCAGAGGGGTTCGGCTATTTGGTATCACCCTGAGGTCTATTTAAGTCCGAGGGGCTTGTTATACTAGGCGCCATCAACTATTCCGCAATCCGCTGCAAGTTTCTGGATGGCATTTGACATTAGTACTTAAGGGGGTAATTATGATGACTCGGCTTGAGACTACAACAAATGAACAGGGTGTCAGTTCATTAATCAACGTGTCAACACAATACTGCATAATCAGCAACCAGAGGAGTTACCAGTACTAAACCGCTCAAATAGTCAATAAGATATGAAATCAAACAAAGTCGTTTACTTTTATAGTGATTCTATAACTTGATAAGTCAATGTTGTCAATGTTGATTAAAGGTAGATCATAGCTGACGATGACACCACAGGTCACTATACGTCAAAGTAACTTATCCGACTTGCTAAAATGGCGATATCGTACAAAAAATGATATTTGATAAAGCAATTCATAGCACTACAATCATTACACTAAGACACTGCAAGAAAACACATAAGTTGGTCATTGCATACTGATCTAGCTCCGGTCTCCAAGGAAATACTGATCTTAGAATCCTAGACGGACTCTCCAAGCGCAGCCTACCCAGTCCAGATGACCCTGGCGGTGAACGAATCAGTCTCATATACTACGAATCTCTGTCCAGCGTCACGCCTGCAGCTTCTATATGTTCCGTATGTGTTCTACACCGACCCCTGGAACCGTTCCTATGGCATACAACGGCAACTGATCCGTCGCTACTCTCGATGGCTCCAGAAAATATCAACTCTAGTACCGCCTGTGTCGCACCATCGACGATTACTTATTACTTATACTGATATGGCAGCGACCGAACAATGTTCTCATTACACCGGATGTAAGCACCAGCATACCTATGAAGGGGATTCCATAAGCAGTGACACAAAATGGCTTCTACACTACGGCTACAATAGCTCGTCTAAGCACAGCCACCAGAAGAAGAAGGCAGAAGGACCTTGCCTAAACTGAAAAGCAAATCGTTCTCGCAAGACACGCAGCCATGTCAACCTAAAGGCCTTGACTCGTACCATCTTCCAACCAACAGCCATAGAATGTAACTACCTGTCAGCCAGAGAACAAAAGAAGCAACAATATGAACATCAACGCCACTAGGTAATTACCATAGATATAATAACAGTATATAATTTTCAAGAGTTCCAAGGTTTTGACATACACTACTTGCAGGATTACTCTACGCTTCCAAGCGTTGCTAGAAACCAAGTGTTTCTATCCGACATAAATGACAAGTTTACACAATCACTTCACATTTTTACTGACGCGTCCAGGAAAGATTTAGAAGTTGTATGCGCTTACTGCGCCCCTGATCTTGGAATTGAAAAGAAACTCAAGCTTGGTAAGAACATCTCAACATTCACAGCTGAACTAATTGCCATCTTGGAATCCTTGCAGTTCATTAGTCAACAACCAATACAACGTGCAACAATCTTTACAGACAGCAAAAGTAGCCTGGATAACATAAAAAATATCTCTCCCCGTTCAACCTGTAATTATATAATCGCAGACATAATTAACACAATTACAAGCCTACAAAATGAAGGGAGATGTGTGGATTTAGTATGGGTAAAAGCACACGCAGGCATAGTTCCAAATGTAAGAGCTGACATGTTGGCCAAGGAGGCTATACACTTTGGCGATGAGAAGAAATATCTATGTCCAAGTACTGATTCTATATTCTTACAAAATATAATGCTCAAGTGGATAACGAATATATTCACAGCAATAAAGGCAGATATTATAAGAGCTTAGAACCTCTTCCACCCGCAGTTCCGTGGTTTTCTTATGTAAACGTAAGTAGGTCTACTACAGTTAAGATTTGCAGATTGAGGTTTGGACACTCGTTGGTCCCTTCCCACCTAAGCAAAATAAATCTGAAGGACGATCCAAACTGTGAATGTGGCGAGTTTCGGGATACGGAACATATGATTTTAAATTGTCAAGACAAAAGAAGCACACTTGATTCCTTCATTATCATAATTAATGATCTAAAGACTGTCATGTGTCCCTTTAACTTGACACAATTACTTTATACTAAAAATACATAAGTAAATACACTTCTTGCTAAACATATAAACAATTTGAAAATTAAAATATAAAACTACATGTTAACAATAATAAGGAGCTAAGTAAATTGTTCTACTTTTATAGGTGTGGTTGTGTAATTGTATGTTTGTAAGAATACTGCTGTAATGTTAAAGAAACGATTGGATGAATGGAAAGTAGGTGAACTAATATTTAGGTAATCTTGGATGTGTGTACATATGTATGGATGTTTTATAATATAATAATAGTATTGTGATTAAGTATAAGGTCCTACTGTCTGCCCAATTGTTTCCTCATTCTCCCATGGGTCTCTTTGTGTGTCTTTTTAAAGTTACCTAGTCAAACCCCTAAGGCATGAAGCGTGTGTCCCTGTTTATCCCAATTTAGAATAGTAAGAATATGTGTGTGTATACATGTCGTTATAATAAGATATATGTAAGACCTAATGATCTGGCCAAGTTAACCCACTTTAAATAGGAATACGGCTGATGTAATCAAGATAAGGAGCGGGGAAGAATGTGCGAATGGCAATTAACCATAGCCATCTAAATGCGAGAGAAAAAAAACATTATATGAGCAGGAAAACTCAAGGTATCACCTGCGTGTGGATTACGTACGAGCAGAGACACGGTTTGTGTCGACCTAGATAACTCGCTCAGGTAAGTATCATGTTAAATAGAAAGAAGCCTTTAGAATAATACATATATTGGCAATAAAACCTGTTACGACAACTGGGTCGTAACAATACCTATCTATGTAAATAAAAATTAAATGCTGTTCTTTGGCAAGCGAATTGCTTAAGAACGGCTTAACCGATTTGGCTAAATTTATTGCTAAGATATTCGTAGTAGCTCAAGTAAGGTTTTCATGGAAAGACAAATTGGAAAAGGTGCCCGGATAATTAGAAAATTCGCGAGAACCCGAATGGGCTTTTTTCTCTGATTTATTTCGCTACGTCCGCAAATGTCGTTTGACATATTGAAATTTCGACAGGAAAACGTCTGTCGGGCCACCTAGTTCAAAACACGAATCTCTAAAGGCCTACCTAATGGAGTCGGAATAAAAGTAAAATTATTGACTTAATCTATTATATGCTCTCTTCTAAATTTTGACTTTAACGCCACAGGTACAGTTCCAAGATAATTATTATGCTTTCCTGAAGGTGCTTATAATAAGTATAAGTTTCGCATGTAATGTCCTATTTTTACTATACAAAGTTTATCTTTGTTTGAGGAATAAAGTAAGATTCGTCCTTGACACAAAAAAACTGTATGTGGTTTTGGAAAAGAGGAATTAACTACAAAAAATAATATCTTTTCAAATATACTATTATTAACGAAAACGTAATCTTGGCCCACTTGAAAACCAATCTGAACTTAACTGCTTTTGAAATTACGCGACCGTACCATTACTGAGCTGAAAGCGGTAAACTCCCCAGACCTAGACTACGCCGATTATTTTATATCGACCATTTTAATATAGTAGAGCTGCACTGACCTTGACCTACCTAATGATATGTCATAAACAATGAATCATTCATGACTTATTCCTCAACGATTTATTATAACCATACACATCAGCAGGAAAACGGTTAGAGACGACTCCTCTACCATGCCATTGTGATATCACTCCACTGGAAGATTTATAGTCCAATGCTGAGCACCCTGATATTCATGTTTCAAGACATCGTTAGAATATATTTAATATTTCCACAGAAAGAAATATTTATTTTCAAAATTTCCAAATTAATTTACTACATTAAACATTAAGGAAAGTTGAAACATGTTATGTTTTGCAGGCTTTTGCGCCAACAATTTTTGCCAGGTCTGGTTGCTACTGTGCTTGTGTTTCCCTTGTAACTAAAAACTTAATAGAACAAAGGAATATAATATAGCATATTATACAAACCGTACTATAAACTATCTATCATATAATGCGGACCGCAGTGATTAAATAAAATTCACAATTCGAAGAGAAATGTTTTCTATGAAAAACAAGTCAACAATTTTTTTTTTTTGGTTTACACCCTGTTGATATTGGTTTATAATTTTCACCCCTCACCATTTGATTCCTTGTTGATTTTTTGCAAATAGCCACCCCGTCATATTTCGACGGAAATTCAAAGAGTACATTTTTTTATGATGGTACGACAAATATTGGTCCAAAAGTCATAGGCCGTTACACAGCGTAGAAATTTAACAACTATAAGAATAAACTGTTTATTATTAAATTCACCGTTATTAAATAGTCCATGATAATATCTAATTCGCTTAAACGCCGTAAAAAGTGTCACTAAATATATAAAACATGATTTGGGAACGAACATTTTTTGTCTATCGGTCTGTATGTCTGTCTGTTTGTAGTCATGATAACTTGAGAACGAATGCAGATATCGTCTTCAAATTTGGTATACAGTTAGCACTCGACAAACGGACGGTTCGGATTGTTTTTGGGTAAAATCGCTTTAAGGGGTAGCGGGTGAATGGGTGGTGATTTGGTGAAAATTGATATTTTTTCGTTAAAAAATGAGTAATAAAACGTTTTAGGGTTTATTTATTAAAAAGCTTTTAATTTTATCAAACACCTAGTATTCTGTGCTAAAATCAAATAAGAAGTTGAATGTGGGGGGAGGGGTGGAATATAGTTTCAAAAAATGTCGAAACTTTTTTTTGCTGAAATAGCGTAAAAAAACTCGAAGCATATAGAAAACTTGATTCTGGACGGATTTTTTTTGACGTCTGTCGGTCTATCTGCATGTACGTCTGTCTGTTAAACTAGAACAAAGATTTTTTTGTCAGTCGGTCGGGCGGTCTGTCGGCATTTATATCTATCTGTTACTAAGCGCAATAACTTTCGAACGAATTGAGATATCATCTTCACATTTGGTATCCAGTTAGCACCCGACAAAGGAACGCTTCAAATTGTTTTTGGGCAAGATCGCTTGAAGGGGTAGGGGATAAATAAGGGGCGATTTGGTGAAAATTGACATTTTTTTCAATAAAATTCGAGTAGTATAACGTTTATGGGTACAGGAATACAAATATTTTCTTTGTGGTCAATCATAGGCCCTCAATTTATTCCGTGGGATTATCTTTTTGAAGAGAATAAATTATTACAGCTATATGGAAGTGAGGATTCAATTTTCAGCACTATTTATGGATGCAATGGCGCGAGAGTAATGTTGGTATTTTACGAGGAGGAGGAAGTGCGACAGCCACAGAACTCTCTATACGATAGGAGCATTCCAATGGCCAGGGAGGTAAAATATCTTGGGGTCGTATTGGACTCTAAGCTAACCTGTAATGGTCACATTGGAAAAATACTGCGTAAGGCAGTTATGACCTTAGCCGTCACTAGGCGGCTATATGGAAAAACGTGGAGACAAAGACCTACTATGGCCCACTGGCTATACACAAGGGTGGTCAGACCGTCGTTAACATACGCGGCACTGGTCTGGTGGCTTAAGGTAACACAATCCAGTTCCAAACAAAAACTAAGCAAGATCCAAAGGATGGCTTGCCTAGGCATCACAGGGGCCATATCTTCAACCCCAACAGCCACCATGGAGGTGTTGCTGAATCTGCCCCCCTACACTTAGTTCTTATGGGGGAGGCCAGGCTAGGACTATAGAGTAGCCTGCAATGGTATACTGAAGATCAACCCAGGCTTCAGGGGCTACTGAAAAAATTCAGGAGATCGTGAAGGAGCCCATGCTTGAAATGAGGTCAGACTTCGCGAGCCCGCGAATCTACAGGGAAAACAACTTTACAGTGGAAATCCCCGACCGCGAGGCATGGCTGGAGGAGACGCCAGGCATGCCACGGGACGCGCTCGTGTGGTTTACGGACGGATCCGGCGGGGAGCGTGGGACAGGGGCAGGTGTTTACTCGGAAGGACCGAGGGTAAGTCATAGTATTTCGCTCGGAGCCCATGCAACGGTGTTTCAGGCCACAGACAGCCAGGCAGCCCTTGAGGCACTAAGTATCCCACGGGTAAATTCCTGGCTGGTGAGTAAGTGCCGAGACGAGACGAGCGACCTGGCTGGGTAGAATGAGGTGACCTTCATCTGGGTGCCGGGTCACTCGGGGGTCAAAGGCAATAAAGAAGCTGACAGTGTCGCGAAGAGAGGGTCAGCAGAACCATTTATGGGGCCAGAAACGATTCTGGGCGTGACAAAGAGCACTGCCAGGGGAGCCATGAAGTCCTGGGTCAGAAACCAACACAAGGTGTACTGGGCAGACTGTCCAGGGCTCAGGCATGGGAAGTAAATACTTGACGAACCCAGTTCAAAGAGAGTTGTGGAGCTGCTAAATCTTAGCAGAGGGCAGCTCAGAAACACAACCGGTCTCTTGGCAGGACACATGGCCGTCAAGAAACACCTGCATAAAATGGGGCGGTTCGAAGGGGACATCGGCTGCGGCGAGGGGAAGGAATCAGCCTAGCACATCTTGTGTGAGTGTAAAGCTCTGGACCGCAAAAGACAACTGATCTACGGTCAATATAGACCGGAGACAGAGCAATATAAAAGTTCACCCTACCAATCGCTGTGCAGACTAGTTCAAGGCACAGTGATTTTGGAATGGGTGGAGTAAGACTAAGGGTATGCACAATCAACCAAAGGTTGCAGTGCTATCGGGGCAGCAAGGACGCGGACGAGCCCTGAGGGAAAAAATGTTGGTATTGATTATAAATTAACAAAAAATTCGATCTGTTGCATTTTCATCTGCAGAATCAGGTTTCCTACATAAGGAATTGACTTATACACTTAACTTGCTCCTTTTGTTTAAATTTTATTTCATAGCATTAAATGGGTGTTTTAGTAAGTACAAAAAACATTGCATGCAAGACCAGATAATTTGTTTACTTGAAACCTGTTATCTTCTTCAGTGAGGTTTATCAGTTCTTGCAGGTTCGAAAATAATTTTTAATTATTTCACTTTCATTCAGTTAGCTGTTACAGGTGCACGCTGGTATGATCAAAATTTGTTAAAAGAATTAACAGTTAGATGTCAAATCTATAGCGCCTTAAGTGACAAAAATTTAACTAAAACTCTTCGAATTGACATATTGAAAATGATTATTGGTTACGGATATAAATGTGGATCCGAAGCAGAAGATGTTAATCTTTTTACTACAAAGCACCCCGAACTAGCATCACTTTTTCAGGGAACCGTATCTAAAATTTATGCACAATTTCGCAAAGTTGGACACGTTAAGGCATTGTGCAGGAAGCTGCCTTATGCTAATTATAACGTGAAACTTGATGTTTTCTTGGCTTTTCAAGAAAATATAATATCTTTTTAAACTGTATACTAAAACAAACAGCGAAAATGCATGGATAGACACTACAAGACTTATAAGAACTGATTAACGATGATTCGGATAGAAGATTTTGACTAGTAGATGTTTGATATCCCAGCAAACACACATACGTTTAATACATACTAGGGATGGGCACATTTCTTAAAACATCGATGTTAACATCGATGTTTAACATCGAAACCTACCATCGATGGTAGGAAAAACATCGGCTGGAAAACATCGATGTTGGAAAACATCGATGTTTTCAAAATAATTGTGAATTTACTAATTCTATAATGTTCTTTCGAGAAAAAAATAGTTTGTAGTTTTCTTGGCATTAAAAAATGGAAACATATTCCGATGCAGATTATGGCAGGTGCAAGTGATACAAAAAATAAGTAGCAACAAAAATAAATAAATGTTTATTGTACTGCAATAAAATAAGAAAGAATGTGTAAAACAAAAATAGAAAAACTTAACTTCTAATGACTAATAATAATAAGTAAACTTCAAATTTAATTCTAAACTGTTAATAACCCTGTTTATATATATATATATATATATATATATATATATATATATATATATATATATATATATATATATATATATATATATATATATATATATATATATTTATTTATTTATTTATTTATTTATTATATAATTCACCAATATTAGTGATAATACTGATAATCTCACCATACAGTTTTATATAATCCAATAATCTCTGTCAATGGACTGAAGGAATCATATTTTGCCCAAGTGTTCTCCAGTTAAACGGTTTCTTTCTCCGTGGCTGTCTGTCCAGCTTTGGAAAATAAACATTCTGCCGGTGCAGAAGTCGCCACTATGGACAAGAATTTTTTCGCGACAGGGTATAAATGGGAATATACATTTTTATTATCTGACCATCATTTCAGTGGATTCTCGGTAAGATTAATTAGAGGATTCTTGAAATACAAAGACATTTCGCTTAATTGTTCTTTCTCTTGTGAAGCACTCTTTTGAACTAACCGAGAATGATGCGCCCATATATTGCCCTTTGGAGTACCTATAATTATGTTAAAATTTTTACCAAACATCATTGTGACAATCTACCCGTGTCCTGTTTATTATTTGTCGTTTCACTTTCTATTATTTCGCGATTGTGGTTATCATCTCCTTGTGATAACTGTTGTATTAGATTAACTGCTGCTGCAACATTATGAGGACTCTTAAAATAAATCTTTTTGAACCTCGGATCCAGCAAGATTGCCACGGCTAATTGTTAGACTTGTTCAACAGCAGAAAATCGTTTCCTACATTCTTGGAGAAGTGCTTCTTTTAGTGAAATACCTAAGGTGTCGTTTACATCACATTCAATGTGTGAAACTTCTTTTTCCAAATTATACGTGAGAGGGATTACAAGACTCGAACTAATATACTTTTGACCACAAATTTCCGTTGTTACTGCTTCTAACGTCTTTAGAAGTTCAATGATTTTATTCAGTTCAAAAACTTCCTTGGCTGTAACCATTGTGGGTGCAGAAGGATGTCTGTTCACTATGGTATTTATGTATTCCCGCAGTTCAAGAAAACGATTAATCATGTAGTATGTGGAATTCCAGCGGGTGGACACCTCTTGCATTGATTTTTTTTCAGGTTTATGGTCGCTTGTTTGTGCCTTCCGTAATTCATCAGCAGCTACTACTGAATGCCTAAACCACGTTACAATTATTTTAATTTAGATATAACTGATCACAATTCCGAAATAGATTTTATAGCTCTGTCAGCAACTAAATTTATTTGATGAGCGAAGCAATGAATGTGTCTTTTTTTGGAAAACGTTTCCTCAATAGCTTTTGTCATATTGGCCGCTCCATCCGTAACAACAGTAGTAACTTTAGTTTCTAGGATACCCCATTCCTCACATATACGTTTTAACACTCCTGAAATGTATTCGGCTGTATGCCGTTCATCTAAAAGATATACACCTAAGTCAACAGAATTTATGGAATTGTTATCTTCAAAGTGCATAGTAACACCAATAAAACTTCTACATTGCATATCTGTCCATATATCTGTCGTCAAACAATAGCAAGACAATTTTTTTAATTTGCAAACGATATGCATTTGCAACAGGATTTGTGGGATACGTAACGATGTTTCGATGATTACAAGTAACATCGATGTTGAAAATATAACATCGAAATTACAACATCGATGTTTTAAACATCGATGTTCAATGGAAAACATCGATATTCCAAAAACATCGATGTTAGGTGCCCATGCCTAATACATACCATTAAGAGGACCTGTAAATTACAATGTACCATATCTGATACAGGCACACTCTTTATTTCTGACCCTTTTAGAGAGTTTATATAATTTTTATAGAGTATATATATCACACCGATAACTCAAAAAATAAACGACCGATTTTGATGAAATTTGGAACATGTCTTCCTCTTGTAAGTGGCTTGGACAAGTTCGTTATTCAGGAAAATCAGACCAGTCTTTCCGAAAAAATTTTGAGTTTTCTTTCGGAATATTTTTGTATATCCAAAAATGGAACAGAGCCATGACAAACAAATTTAACATACACGTTTCTATTATGAAACGTACCCTACACACCAAAGTTCATATATAAGTTAAAAGAAAGAAAAGTTATAGGCATTTAAAGAAAAAAAAATTGGATGCCACTGCTGATCAGAGGAAAGCACAAAAACAAGATATTTTTTGTGGCTAAGAAAACCAATTAAATATTACATCCAACGGTCAAGTTTTTTTTTTTGACGCAAAAAGGTCAAGAAATGGCAGAAAAAATATTTTCAAAATTTTATAATTTTTCTTCTTGAAACGTCAAAGTTGCGATTTGAAACGTCAAAATTTGCAATTTTTAGACGAGTTTGAAGATAATACGGATTATGTCAAAACTATGTCACATAAGAAATGTGTTTTACAAAGCTTTAAGTTTCAGCCTCAACCACCATTGTCCTTCATTTTACTTAAATGTTTTCGGAAAATCCATTTAAATAGGCCTTCTTTCTGGTGGTTCGGCAGTAGTTTCCGCTATAGAGTTTATGGTTTACTAGTCTATATTTTAGCAAATTTTCATAGAAAAGATTCGTTGTTAAGAAGACCACGACTAATGAATTTTAAAAACATTTCTTTAGATTAGTGCGAACTAGAACTCGTAAAACCGATACACGGGGTCAGTTTCAGTTTTTGCCCGCTTACATATATATATATATATATATATATATATATATATATATATATATATATATATATATATATATATATATATATATATATTGGATATAATATATCCAATAGTAATGGACCGAGGAGGAATCTCGTTCCAATAAATGTCTCGTCACGTGCAAAGACCTAGGTCATGGTGGCGACGACAACGCGACCTCGCCTTAAGTCTGTGATGATGAGATTGATTATAACTAATGTAAGAGCAAATAATATTCTGTAGAAGTTCTTTAATTGTATAAAACCTAATTTAATCGAATCGGACAAATCTATAAAATAAACGGTAATAGTGGTTCTATGGAAAAATATTTTTATCTTGATTACTTTTTAATCAATATTGTTCGAATATTAGAATGCGTCACAACAGACACTGATGCACGACATGCTTTTGTTGAGGTTTTTGTATTATTAAATAGTGATTGGAATCTCGCATTCGTGACTCTGTTTCCGTTGTCTTCAGAGTTGAATGAACCGAAACATATTATTCCTTGATTTTTAAATAAATATTTCAATATGTATGTCTAATATCTCGCGATTGAATTCACTTACTGAATAGCGTTGTCTAAAACATTTTTCGAATATATATTGATGTGGAAACATTTTGTTTTATGCTTTGCCAAGTGTTACACCAGTTAATGTATTTAGCCGCACCTATTTCTACCTGACTTTGGATTGCACCCCCTGCATTACATATATGTCACAATAACACAATATACAGGGATTGTTACCAGATTACACGATTATCTGAATAATTTTACGATTTTTGTACTTTTTAAATGATTGCACAAGTCTGTTATATTTAGGGTTCTTGTATGTTATATAATGACTCACGTGTGTTTAGTAATACATTTAATAAATAGGAAGACAATAACGGACAAAACCTTATAGCAATTACTAATTGGTACATTTACAATAATTGACACATTTTCACATTGACATTCGACCATCTGTCATATGTCTCTACTCACTGACTTCTGTTATTAGCACAGAGTAAATCTACATTGTATAACACGCTTTTTTTAGTTCACTAAGTAATATCTTAATTTAACCAAAACAAAATCCCCTGATTTAGTACAATTTAGTACTGCCTGCGGAACCTGACTGTGACTGTGAACTCATTACTGAGTTCTTAGTATCCTCATTACTAATGAGATTTGACGAATTTATATCTGTTGGCAGATTATAACTCAACTGTGCTGAAAGTTGATCACTATGGAATTTTTTCTTTAATATGAAAGCTGATGGCTTCAGTATATGAACTCTATTACGTATATATTCAGTACCTGACGGAGCTTTAATTACGTATGATCTAGGAGTATCCGCAAGTTTCGAAACAACTCCTGGCTGCCAGGGGCTATCAGGATTTTATTTAAAATATACTTCATCTCCTATGTGTAGTTCTGAAAGAGCCGTTGAATTTGATCATAATAGTACTTATATTGTGACGTTTTGAACTTGACTGCTTTTCTATGTTCATCAAATGTAAGGACTTTAGGCTTAAGATGTTGAACTATTGTTGGAATTTTCGTTCTTAAATTCCTTGAGAACAAAAGTTGTGCTGGTGAAGCTGTATTTTCTTTCGCATTTGTTCTCTGCTGAAGTAGTGCTTTATATGGATCACTTCCTGATTCTTTACAATTGTTAAGAATGTTCTTAACAATTTTGCTGCACTTTCTGCTAGTCCATTCGACTTTGGATAGTGAGGACTATTTGTGATGTGATCTATATTCCACGAATCTGTGATTATTTGATTTTAGATGAATTAAATAGTGGACCGTTATCTGTTATCAAAGTACATGGTATGCCATGACGTGCAAAAATTGCTTTAATATGTGGTATGACATTATTTGCATCATTAGACGATAATAGTGCCATTTCAATATACTTTGAATAATAGTCTATTAAGACTATATACTTTTTATTACCCAATTCTAAAAAATCAGCTGCCACTGTTTGCCAAGGAAAATCTGGTTGTGAATAGGGTATCAATGGTTCTTTTATACTTTTTCGTTGGAATTTTGTACAAACATGACACTGTTCAGAAATGTTTTTGATATCGCCTGATATGTTGGGCCAAAAAATTATACCTCTGACATGACTTTTGATACGTTCAGTGCCCATGTGACCTTCATTAATAGTCTGTAAGATTTCGTGACGTAATTTACTAGGAATAATAACACTAGTGCCCTTAAAAACAATGTAATCTATGACATGAATCTCTTCGTGAAAACTCCAGTAAGGTTTAGCAAGTTGCTCTACCTCTTGTTTATTTTTAGGCCATATAATGACGCATGTGTGTTTAGTAATACATTTAATAAACAGGAAGACAATAACGGACAAAACCTTATAACAATGATTAATTGGTACATTTACAATAATTGATACATTTTCACATTGACATTCGACCATCTGTCATATGTCTCTACTCACTGACTACTGTCATTAGCACAGAGTAAATATACATTGTATAACAAAGTCAAATGTCAATTCTTACAATTTTTATGATTTCATATATAATTAAATACGTTTAGTTAAAACTTAAAATTCAAATGTATGTCAAAAGAGTCACTACCAAAATATATTTTTTTCACTTCACCTATGCACGTGCAATACTGTACGTAGGAACCTATTTAACTGGATCTGGTCATATAGGCTACACTGTCGTTTTGTTGCTGAGGCTCTGTGTTTCGCCGCTTATTTGGAAAATACCCAGATGTCTCGAAATTTCTGTATCGAAAATATGCGACTATAAAATCAGCGGCAACGCGTCAGTTGTTAGTTCTGTCGTTCCAACTGTTCGAGACATTATTAACAGAGGCAAATGTAAGCTTAAGAAATGGAGTGGTGGCCAAAAACGGAACAAGCTCTAACACAAATCAAATAACAAAAATTGTGGAGGCTGATCTGTATTAAAATAACGGGATCTATGACATCATGCCCTACAACTGTAATAGAGGCAATCCTCAATATTACTCCATTGCAGATATGCGTGAAGAGGAAAGCAGCATTAAGTGCCTTGCAAGACTATCTCAGGCAAACAAATTCAAACCAGGAGACTTGGTTGGCCACTTGAAGATCCTAGAAGTTATTCTATTGGAGTCGCCCGTCAAACCAACAGATCAAATGCCAGCTAAACTGGATAGTTCCATTTAACGTGGTCATAGGTAACCGCCCAGTATGGGGCAGATACAGTTAAAGGCTGACAAACAACTCGTCTGTGTGCTATACAGACGGGTCTAAACAAATGGAGGGAGCAGGACCGGGAATAAGGGGACCTAACTTTATACTCGCCAAGTCCTTGGAAGAACTTCCATGATCTTTCAAGCAGAAATGATTGCTATAAATCTCGATGCACAGAAGTGCTTACAAAGAATACTTACAAATAGAGAGATCTGTATCCTCTCAGAGAGTCAGGCAATACTAAAGCTTGTAAAACCTCTCAAAACCGAGTCTAAACCGACCGGGCACTGCAAAAAATCGTTGAAACAACTGGCTACGAACACCAAAGTAATTTTGGTGTAGGCGCCAGTGCATCAACGCATTGAAGGAAGTGAGAGAGCGGACAGTTTTGCAAAAGGGACAGCAAGAACACCATTTTATGGTCCAGAACACTAGTGTGAACAACAAAAAGCAATTTCAGAAATTAACTTGACACTTGGGAGAGGAATCAAATTCTGTCACATTAGAGGAATGCGTCAGGCGTAAGGCAGGAAAAACGGTGCATCGCCATATCAACAGAAAAGTCGAAACTGTTTCTTGAATTGAACAAAAATGACTTGAGAAAAATCACATGGGTTTTTACAGGGCGCTTCCCAGATTTGTAATGTGAAAACTGCAAAGACTTCACCAAAGCATTAGAAACAACAGAACATCTGCTATGCGACTGCATGGCTCAGTTCTGAAAGAGGCCCAAATACCCTGAAGGGGTGACTCCAAGACATATGAGGTATGTAAAATGGTCATTAAAAAGATAGTACAACTATATGAAGGGTCTGAACATTTTAGGCAACTGTTATAAAAAGAATCATGCACAATAGACCCATCAGGGTTACAGCGCTGAGAGACCAAGTGCTTATAAAACTCCTTAAAAAATATGCCATCTACAATCTACAACTGTAAGAAATAAGAAAAAATCCAGTAGCATCGTTAATCCTCTTGTAATATCAAAAACATGAAAATATCACCAAGATTGCTTTAGCTTCGACTTTACGACCATTAAAATAAATGGTGAAGAAAAAGATGAATGTGTTATTTGCCTCAAAATGTTCGCTGTCGAAACCCAATAAGTTGAACAGGTATTTAAAAAGTACCCATAAAGAATATGTCGAATAGCGCTGTCAATTGTTACATACAAACCTAGATCTTTCGGGAGAGAGAAGTAAAATTTTTATAAAGCTCATACGGTATATCAAAAAGCTTTATTTGCATGGCACAAAGTGTTTTATAAAATAATTAAATGCAAGAACCCACATACCATTGCAGAGAAGCTTATTGTACCAGCTGCCATGTACATGGCAGTAACAATGACCGTGTTCATCAGGCGCCAACAGTTGAATAGTTGTGTCAACGTATCACCAGTTTCGCTGAGTTTCTGCTTGAACTCAACTGTTTCCGATCTGTCAAAGTGAAAGCTTTATTTGCATGACACAAAGTGTTTTATAAAATAATAAAATGCAAGAATCTACATACCATTGCAGAGAAGCTTATTGTACTAGCTGCCATGTACATGGCAGTAACAATGACCGTGTTCATCAGACGCCAACAGTTGAATAGTTGTGTCAACGTATGAGCTCACCAGTCTCGCTGAGTTTCTGCTTGAACTCAACTGTTTTCGATCTGTCAAAGTGGAATGGTCACGATATCCACATTTTTTGCAATACCAAAGTTGAACAATGTAAAAAAATGTAGCAGGACGACGACATAAGTGACTCTCAGTTCAGGTTTCGTAACGGGGTGGCCACGAGAGAGGCACTATCTGCTGTTCACCTACTAACCCAGCGCTGTTTGGACGTCAACAAATATGTATACGCTTGCCTAGTAAACTATGAAAAGGCATTTGACAGAGTCCGATCTGACCAACTCATAAAAATCCTAAGAGAAAAACAATTACAGACTCAAGATATAACAATTATGGAAAACTTCTACTGCAACTAGAAATCAAACATTTGAGTAGACAATGTAAAGACGGAAAATATAGAGATCAGACATGGAGTACGACAGGGATCTGTTCTTTCTCCCTTATTATTTAATCTTTATTCAGAAGCCATCATAAAGGAGGCATTACACAAGGAAAGGCCTGGAGTGCTAGTTAGCGGGATACCTGTTTTAAACATAAGGTACGCAGACGACACGGTGTTGTTAGCCGAAAAGAATAGTACAAAAAGTACATGACGTCAGTACTCGACACATTTTACATGTGAATCTAAGTAAGACGAAATTCCTCGTGTTCACCAAAAGCCCAAGCTCTAACATAAAACTGATAGTTAACAACCAGAGCATAGAACGAGTGTACCAATATAAATACCTGGGGACATTAATTAATAGCAATAACGACTATTCTAAAGAACTAAGGGCAAGAATTGAAAACGCACGCAGTGCCTTTATAAATATGAAACAGTTCTTCTGCAACAGAACTTTAAACAACAAACTAAAAATGCGTATTGCGAGATGCTACATATTCACAATTATGTTTTACGGTATAGAAGCGGCCACCCTCAGAAAAGCCATGTTGAGAGAAATAGAAGCCTTTGAGATGTAGCTGTACAGAAGGATGTTGAGAGTATCCCATGTCGATAGAGTTAAAAAGGAACATTTTTTGCGATAACTCTCAAACCAAACAGGACTAAACTCTTAATTACAAATCAGGAAACTGCAATACCTAGGCCACATCTTGCGAGAGACGAGACACCACATACTGCAAGTAGTCATATAGTGGAAAATCATGGAAGGGCGCAGCGTAGGAAGATGAGGGCTCCGCAATCTGCGACAGTGGTTTAACTGTTCATCAAATCATCTATTCACAGCAGCAGTCAACAAGCTGCAAATAATCATAATGATCGCCAACCTCTGATAGAAGACGGCACCTTAAGAAGAAGAATGCCGTCACAAAATAGTGCTGGAAGTCAAAGTGCGTTCATCAGTCTGCAGCCGCTGAAATGTATAGGTAGTCAGCAGATGAGGGTTAACTCAGCTGTTGTCGCCTGGAGACTTTAGCTATTGTTTGGTGCCAGCTATGCTAAATTGTTGTGGATATTTAGCAACAGCTTGAAGCTCCTAGCTTTATTCAACTCGCTTTTCTTTGATGGAGTAAACCGCGACACCCTTTCTAGTTTTAGTAATAGAACTTTTCTCCTAATAAGTTTTTAAAATTTAAAATCTATATTTAAGCAGCACAATCTATTCAAAATACATTTTGCTCTTCTAAAAACTCTTTCTAAATTTGTCAGGAACTATCAGGTGATAAAATACCGTTTCTGGGAATTGCGACTTAACTTTACGGTTAAGACGTTTGAATTTTTTTAACAATTATTTATTGATTGATTACACAATTATTGCTTAATATATAAAACATATAATAATGGAATATCAACATAAGTATGATAATAAAATATAGTACTCGATGTGCGGAGTAGCAAGTAAGAAACAGGAATGAACAGCCTACTGCAGGCGGTTTGGCTATTTATAAGTTTTTTTCCCCGGGAGTGACTATTGTCTTTTAGGTGCTCATTTACCAGAAATCGACGTACAATGCGAACACTTCCTAGGGCATTCGCCCATGCCCAGTCTCTTAATGTTCTCTAGGCTATTTTTAGGAAACACGCAATATGACTACCTGGATCAGTGGGACACCCTCTGCCACCAACTGTCACTTCACTTGCATATCGAAGCCTTACTTGATGATATATTGTACTTTGTCTCCAAATGACTGGTATTCCGAATGACCACATCAATCAACGTCATTTGGTTGGAGGACTTATCCACTATTATAATATTTGGCATCTTGTGGGAAACTTGTTACTCCCCAAGCACGGTCCAGTCTCAGTACAACTTGAATCTAGGGCTTTCAAGGACCGGATCAGGAGTATATTTATAGTAGCGCACTTTACTAACATTTAAAATTCCTATTTGCACTGCTAATTACTAATGAAGTATTTAGCGAGTAATGTTTTTGGTTAACACAATTAGTTTTGAGTGAATTTTCTTTTAAAAATTCACTAATGAGGAGATCGCTACTTTTGAATTTTGAAAAAAAGTCTTTGATTGAGCGCTAATTAGTCCACCTAGAACGCATATCCGGGGTCAGTTTTAATTTTTATATGTTTATATATATATATATATATATATATATATATATATATATATATATATATATATATATATATATATATATATATCGTCGCTTGTTAGTTCCAAAATCTCAGAATCTCATTTCAGGGCATTCGACTTTTCATGGGAAGATGGAGCAATTACGAAAGTTCTTGGTTATATCATGCTTATATATAAGCAAGGTCGAATGCCGTGAAATTAGTATATATATATATATATATATATATATATATATATATATATATATATATATATATATATATATATGGTGATTCACAACGCAATGACCACAGAATGTGTGCGTGCAGAGGACCTCAAAACATGCCGAATTTTTATTTAAAAAAAATTCTAACGCCCATGGTTGGTGAGATATTGACCTCGGAAAATTATTTTGTAATTACAAGAAACAGCTGTATTGCAGCAGTGCCCTAACATAGAACAACCACATTTGGTAGATGGTTTTCTTTTCTTCAACATCGTAATTTTACAAAAATTTAAAGTAGATATAAACTCAAAAGGGGTAAATCAGCACTCATGCTGACACAGCTTCTCATTTTTTTATTTCACGTCACTGCGTAGTTTACAAGGTGCCTTCTAATATGCTGACTATTATTTCTACGTTTCTTGGGTTCTTACATTTCTGCATGGTGGCATATTGTTGTTGGGCTATTTATCTTGTGTTTTATAAGTAGTATAAGTTTTATAAGTAGTGACACCCTTACATTCGTGTAAATAAAAATGTTAGATAACAGCAATTGATTGTTGTTGTCCTAAATTTGTAAAACTGTTTAATGCTAAATACAAACGTAAAGAATGTTATCTGGCTTTACGAATGAATTTTCCCCTAAGTCTATATCCACTATTGAATAATTCTTTAATATTAAAGATATAAACATAGGTACTGTTAACCATCTGAACGGCCTTAGTTGTATTATGGAGAACTGACCTGGGACCTTAAATGCCTGCTGTAATAGTAAATATTTAACCAAGTAAGCTGTTTACTTTTAGTCATGCATATATGCTTTGACCTTTTATGAGTAGATATTGACAAAATGATTACATTTGTTTCTATATATGTACAACAGGAACATTTGTTGTGAGTGCTTGTTGGAAAAAAAATGGCCACTTTGATCAATATACATTTAACAATATTTTAGGCATTATAATAATAGAATAGACTTAATTCAGATAACAACTAAAATTTTATTCAGACATAATCGAATCCTTTGATTTTTCATTGTTTAGTTCGTTTTAAGTTGACACAAATATTGTTTGTATTGTTAACTTAATTGAAAATTTTAACAAAATAAATAAATATTTTTCATCTCATAGCTCTTGTTTACCAGAGGCAACTTATATTAACGATGAATGTGTCATCAGATGAGCTTTCATTACATACCATATGGGTCCAGCGCATCTACAATGACTTGCAAATAAATTTGAGCGTAGAATTAAACATTCTTTTAAAGAATGTATTCGTACAATAAAAGCTTTAATGTAGTGTCAATACGACCTATTCTTTAAACATGACACTCAAGTAAACAATCAGCAGTCCATATAATATTTAAGATTATACAATATGTTTAGGCACAACAAATATGTTTATGATGTTTTCTTGGGTTACGTGGATTTTGCTTTTGATGAGCTACAACGAAAGCTCTAATAAGCAAAATAACTAGAGCCATAAGCTAATAAAGCTCAAAAGAAATTAATTACCTTAATCATCACAGAAAACATAAACTTCTTATGAATATTGCATTACTTTTGATTCAAAAATACTTTAGGAACGTTTACATATACATTTATAAATGTCTATAATGGGTGTTCCAAAAGTGATGGTCCTATTACCAGACAATTTTGTATATAAATATGGGTCCGTAAATGCATAGTTTTTGAAATACCACGTGTTAAAGTTGTTCGTTTTGTTCGTTTTTTTTTATGGATCATTTCCAGAAAAATTCAAATAATGGCGTAAAATTTGGGATAGGACTTTAAATATGTTAATATTAGTGACACTGTTTGCAGAGGGCGCCATCTGTAAGAGTATGCTTGCATTCAGTTTTCTCTAATTTGTTTGACACCCTGTATATCGACGTTTCGTACAGCTTCTCTTAATCCCCTATCAATATCTTAGACACACCATTTTCGTAATATTTTAATTTTTGTAAGTCGATGTGGGGCAAAAATTCAGTTTGCGTTGAATGAAGAAAAATCATAGAAATATTTTTTTTATTGCCATCGGTATGTGTTAACGGTTAACTGTTCATTTTTCTTGTTTCTATATCACATTTTTCTCGAAAAAAAAACTTATAAGAAACAATCATACAGACAGAAAATAAAAACTGATAACAGACACCGAACAAATAATTTTTTTATAACTTTTATGATACGGTATTACAACAAATGTTCAAAATGACCACCTCCCATTTCAATATACTTTCAACTTCTGCGGAGCTTTGAGCGTCGTACTCTGTGATGTGTTTCAGGAGTATTTCTAATTTGTTCGCATCCGTCGACAATTTGTTGCAGATCATCATTTTCAACAAATGTTTTATAAACAATAGTTTTGAGATGCCCCACAAATTAAAGTCCATAGGATATAAATTAGGGGATCGCGCCGGTCATGGCTGAGGTCCACCTCGGCCGATTCATCTCTATCCAAAAGTTTCGCTCAGGTAATTTCTTACATTTAGGCCGAAATGTACGGAGGCTCCATCACGCATAAACCAGATATTATTCCTTATACCAATAGGCACATGTTCCAGTAACCCGTATAGTTAATCTTGAAAGAATTGAAGAAAGTTGCAGCATTTAGCCTGTCAGGTAATAAAGATTGTCTTATCAAATTATCACCTATAATTCCAGCGCAAACATTTAATTGCCGTTGATGACGATTTTCAAAAGTTGCTTCTGCCCAAACATGGCTGTTACGAAAATTCACGATAACGTCGGCCTAAATTCAGTCTCGCGCGTGAACAAAACACATTCGGAAAATTTTTGGCAAGGTAAATAATGTCTTTCAGATGAAAGCACCTGCACAGATTGAATGTGGTATGGACGTAATTGTTGCTCACGGAGAGCTCGCTATATTGTTGAGCTGGATGCTGCCAAAAGGTTTGTCATTTATCTATTACTTATTTTTGGATTTTGTCCAGTTTAATTCAGGGAAATCTCTTCAATTTTAGTAGTTCGTGAATTTCCTGACGTACCCCGACGACCAGTAGCATTATTAAGGGAACCTGGTAAAGAAAATACTATTTTCGACAGAGATAACTCGATGGAATAGATGATGTAATACCCGTTTCTGGCAGTCTGCGGCCGGTCCGTTGAAACGCCCTTCTGTCTAGAATTGTCCGATTTGGGAAGGTTTCTTTACACGGCCGTTCGCTTCATAACAGTTACCAAAATTTTCCACGTTTAGAAAACAGAAAAATTACGGAGAATTTAATTATGAACTTGAAGATATTCAATAAAAAGTTGCATCTATTACTTATTTTTGGATTTTGTCCAGTTTAATTCAGGGAAATCTCTTCAATTTTAGTAGTTCGTGAATTTCGTGACTTACCCCGACGACCAATAGCATTATTAAGGGAACCTGGTAAAGAAAATACTAAATTCGACAGAGATAACTCGATGGAATAGATGATGTAATACCCGTTTCTGGCAGTCTGCGGTCGGTCCGTTGAAACGCCCTTCTGTCTAGAATTGTCCGATTTGGGAAGGTTTCTTTACACGGCCGTTCGCTTCATAACAGTTACCAAAATTTTCCACGTTTAAAAAACAGAAAAATTACGGAGAATTAAATTATGAACTTGAAGATATTCAATAAAAAGTTGCAAATGTAAAAATCAGGACAAAAACGTAAAAGTATAGTGTACATTCCAGTAACGATAGAAACCAGTCTGTTAGAGTGCCTTGTTTAGGGTATCTTATCCGGTTTTATGTCTTGTACGTAATATTGTTTCTTATCAGTTCTTTCCTCGAGCGAAGTGTGATAAACAAAAAAGGAGAACAAACAGTTAACACATGTCGATCGCAATAAAATGGTAAAAATTTTATTTCTATGATTTTTCTTCATTCAATGCAAAATAAATTTTTGACCCGACATCGGCATTTAAAAATTCTAATATCTCGAAAATCGTGTGTCTAAGAGTATATCATTTTTGCTAAAATTGAGCGTATTAAAAGCAGCTGGATGAAACTTCAGTATATAGGGTGTCAAACAAGTTACGGCCAATTGATTGCAAGCATACTCTTAGGGGTAGCGCCCTTTGCAAACAGTGTCAATAACAATACCCAAGCAACATTTAAAGTCAAATTGACGTAAAATCGCCCTACCAATAGGTCGGCGACCAAATCACTACAGGTCATTTTCAAGTAAAATTTAAGTGTATATTACCAATGTGGGGAATAAAGTCAAAGTAATATGGAAGTCGATAATAGGTCCAGCAAGGCGTTTCGACCAAGGCGTTTTAGTTATATTTAGGGCATTTTCATTCAACATTGGGCCAATGGACGTAATATATTGGTAAATATGTGCTACGCTTTACTTTAATCTGACATCTAGGCGCCGAGTGCAGTGACGTTCTTAACAACAAACTACGCATGTGGCATTATTCGGTTCTGCAGGATCTGTGGTTATGTATGTATAAACAAACAGTAGAGTAGTAGAGATATTGTCCATCTTTGTCAAAAAATGACATCTTGAATGATCAAAGAACTTACTTCAAATATTTGCAACAATGATAAAGGTGATTCGCACTGTATAAAGACAAAACCCACTGCGGTTATGTTTTTTTCTGTTAACATGATGATGATACTTAGATAAAATTCGAGCGCCCGTATAAAAGATAAAATTAGTGAAAATAAAAAATTATTCAAAATTCTTGAAATTCTGATTTTGGAGGATTGGTGATGTAAACAACACAAAACTATTTTGTCGTCATGGTATACAATCATTATTTAATGTTTTTATCGAACTAAAATTTGATTACACTATATTTAACAAAAAAATATTTTTCATTTTCCAATACAATCAAGATGGATACCGCAAAATTAATTTAATATGGCTGCTCTTCTAACATTATTGACCTGAAAGTTAATTTTGCCCTATTTTTTTTACCTATAAGTCACAATTCCAAATGACAGGGCAAACTAACCAAACTTTGAAGGCATTTTGTCCTATTATGGGAATTTCAACTATATGGTAAACGAATTTTGTTTGAATTTATTAGAAATGAAACATTTTCGTGTATAGAAATATATATTACTTATATCCGTGCACAGCAGAGAGACATATATGAATGATTATACAGCGCTTTTGGTCTTTGATTCCATAATATATAGACATTAATAGAAAATAGAAACAAAATAAAATAAGTAAATAAACATAAACATGACAGCTGACCGTGTTGCCACTGCTTCACTCCATTTGGCACGAAAATGGATGTATTATATTGAAGAGGGAAACGTGCTGATTTGA